>LPNX010485145.1:284473-398315 GCA_001517045.1 Pseudotsuga menziesii | reverse complement strand
ACTAGAGTAACTTATTAATATGATAAACCTGCTACCTGTAATGAGTTATTGCTATTTCTTTTCCAGCATACTTACATAAACAAGCTGGTTAAACAATAAAAAAAAATAAACAAGTTATTGTTCTTTTCTAATAAAATTCCA
The DNA here is from genome assembly GCA_001517045.1 of Pseudotsuga menziesii. Lineage (NCBI taxonomy): Eukaryota > Viridiplantae > Streptophyta > Pinopsida > Pinales > Pinaceae > Pseudotsuga > Pseudotsuga menziesii. The sequence goes on along the minus strand of LPNX010485145.1, from coordinate 398,174 downwards.
GATACATAAATAAATTACTTGTTACTATAAAATGCATAATATATCTAATCATTTCAGTCTCTTATCACTTCCCTCATCTACTTTAAATACTCAGTCTATGCTAGAGTACGGTCTGGTCCTTCCAGACGTGGAAAAACACAGATTAGAATTATTTTCATCTATTCAGATTCATTCCTCGACTAATCCAAAAAGATTACTAACTCTTAACAATTTACAACTAAATACTTAACATTCATTTAGCAGACAGATCCATATTTAACCATCTAACACAATAAAACAAAAAAATTGTAGAACTTGATTAAGTTGGACAACAACAGTTTTAGGAGGCAAGCAAGCAAACAACAGACTAGTCCAATGACTCAATAATCACTCTGCACTCAGCAGTAAGATCCTTCAGCTGAAAAACTGCACTAGATCACTTAGCAGTTAACCCCTCAAACTCTTTCCACAAATTCTCTTGTCATTGAATTTCTCTGAAGTACATTCACCTGAATGATCACTTCTCTAGAATGAGCAGCCTCAGCTCTCTTCAATAGACATTTTTATAAATATTGCCTAGGTCTTTTGGGTCAGTTGTCATTAATTGAGCCACCTGCTCTGATCCTACTTTCTTGGGGGATCATGACCCCAAATGTAGGGAGGTTGCCACCTGCAACAGTTGGAGGTGGTTTGAGGATGCTGCCACATGTTTGTTTGCTCTCCACCCAGTCTCCTCCACCAATTTGACCAGTAAACACTCTTTTAACAGCTCTCCTAAGCTGTTGTCTCCACTTTTATTTATTTATAATTAAAATATTCAGAATTACATTCAATATCCTTGACTCTGCTAAGTCATCAATTACAACTTAGCATAAAATTTAACATATTGTCTTTGAATAAAATAAAAAATAAAATAATATTGTTTTTGCAAAATTGGGGCATGTGACATCCAACCTACGTCAAATCCCTTCATATAGCATCGAGGCAATCCATTGTTCATCATTACTAAATCATCCGTGGTCATGAAGACTAAATCCCACATTAATTACCCAAATTCGGCGTCGATCCTGCCAACCCAACGATCGGATCATCTATAAATGCACGTCACTTCAACAAGCGCCACGGGCTAGCCGCTTTTAACTACTCCTATTTATTGCTGACTTGACTAAATCACAACCCTGTGACTATCACAGTTTGACTACCTAACTGTGTTAATGACCCCTATTCTTTCGCAACGCCTTTCTTTTGGCACGCATTTCGTATTTCTATCTATTCTACTTTTTTTCTCCATCACACAGTGCCTCAAGCATTGCGTGGTTCTTTCCCCGTCCGATAGAGCTTCAAGCGACTGCCATTCACAAGCTTTGGCAGCACCACCCCATTTAACGGCTGCAATTGAATTGCGCCCCCAGAGGTAATAGAATTAACAAAATAAGCACCTAACCAGTGCATCTGTAACTTACCTGTTGTTTTTTTACCTATCTAGTAAACCCTAGCTTATTGCAGGATGAGTTGTTGCACAATGTCTTCTTTCAGGTTAGCTTTGTTCGCTTTGATGCCATGTTAAAATTTTAAAAGTTGTTATACCAAAACAAAAATATCTCTGAAAGAATAACAAGAACAAAAAGATCTCTGAAAGAATAACAAACACTAAACCCTCATCTACACAACCTAATGCAAGAAGATACCCACCATTTTCATACACAAGAATAGTGATATTATGGGAACGATCTTCGATATATTCAAGCACTGACTGCATACTTTGTGGTAAAACGGGCATACCAAACAATGATGTCTGCCACAAATTAATTTGAGAACGAGGATATAAAAATTACTTACAAGATAATGCTAATAATTAAAAAAGAAATATAATAAGATTTTTAGATTTAATCTGGATCTATATTTTAGAACTATGTTTCAAGGCACAGTTTAAATCCAAAATTGGACTATAAATATGATTTGTGAAAATATACATATTCATATTTATAAAAAGGATCCTGCTCAAAGAAATGCAAAAAACTTATAAAAGGGCATGCGATTCTTCAAAATCCTCTTACCCTATTGCTGATGGGGATTCCAGATCGCTCCACTGAATTCCTCGAGCATTATAAAACAACAATAAAATGTTTTCAAGATCTCATCCTAGCAATGTATCACTTTTAAGATAAAAAAAACATAAAACTATTCATAGATTTAAGAAGGCCCAGTTGAAACGTTGTTTGAAGATGAGATTTATTGAGTTAAATCTGTTTGTGAGAATGACTCTCGTACCTGCATTTCCAATAGACATATCTTGCGCATAGTCTCTTGACAAAGGAACACTTTTTCTTCGAACATCGAAACAATACCATGTAAATTAGTGATTCACACCAATGAAATCCAACTACCCTTTTAACTTTTGAGCGTGTTCCTTTGTAAATGAAGGTAATCGAGAACCCACTACATTCCTTAAGCTTCCGGGATAGCCCCCAGAAACAAATGGGTCTAAGAACCTGGATTTTGGAAAAATAAATTATTTCAGAATGGCTGTCCAACCTTAATGGCACTGAAGATTCTAGATGAAGCATGAGTTAAATTAAAAATTCACTGTGAAAGAAGTCACTTACCAGCCCAACATATAATCATTTGCTCTTTCAGTAGCAGCTACATCTATGGATTTATTTGAAAGTACCATCCAATTTGCTAAAATTACTAATCCGATCCAGCCCTTTTGCTTTGCTTTGCCTGCGTTTGTCGAGAAATTTAGAATAACTCATAGACTGATGTTTTATTAATTAAAAAGATTGGAGATACCCACCCTCCTTAACCATTAAACTTTCACCTAGCAGGAGATGCACAGAGATCAGAGAGGAGAGCAACCTGATAGTTTTTCCTGTACAGCTCCACAGCAGATACATGCGATAGCAAAACATGGCGGCCAACAATATAAGGCTCAACGGATGAGTTTCCAGAAGTACAATTTCCAAATGGTTGGGAGCATCGTTGAGGTGGGAAAGAGCATCATATCCCCCAATTGAAAATATATTGGGCTCATTGAAAGTGGACCACTATTTCACTCGATCACCAAATTCTCTGAAACACACATCTGCTTAAGCTTTGAAATCATCCCTGCATAAGATCAAAATAAATTAGAGAAATATATTTCTCTAACCATAAGATTATTTATTATTTATGCATCATTACGTAGCTGGGCTTGTTTGTCTCTATCCACATGGGAAGAAAATCAAGAACAGGAGATAACACGAGAAGTTTACACAATCTGTGGATTTAAGAAACCTCCATAGGAATCTTCTAGAACTTGGGGCAGATCAAAGTGGTATAATGTAACATGTGGTTGAATTCCTGAGTCATGCATTGAGAACTACGATTAACATCTTTGAAGATGATAGTCACAAATAAAAACAAAGTAGAAACAAGTATGTCAATAAATAAAACTAGAGCCCTACCATGGGCTAAAAGATCATTGATGAGGTTATTATAGTACTGAACGCCTTTTGGGTTGATGGGTTCTGTACCATCTGCGTCAATATATGTGAATTAGTTATTTCCTACCATTGTCCATCGAGTGTTTGCTTCATTCTCAGGACTAAGCATGAGGTCAGACCTCTGACAGAAATATACCAGGAATAAGCCTGGGCCAAGAAATTGAAAATCTATAAGCATCTACTCCCATCGCAGACATGATATCAATGTCCTCCTTCAAGACCCATATCAAATTTTGCATCAGATTGATACCCATATCATACAGGACTTTGACTATTGATACATGCGTATAAAAACAACAATACTGAGGTTTGATATGGACCTAAAGCTTGAGGATGTGTTACAAGTAACCAATATATATATGTGTTTATACTAGGGACATCTAATGGTCTTAGATTTGCAAATAATAATACCTTGTAACGATGGTATTGATCAACAGCTACATCTCCATTCACTCCATCCAAAGTACTTCCTGACAATACCATAGAAAAACAAACAACAGCCCACTTTAGTTTTGGCCTTAAAAGTTCCAGAGTAAAGTAAGGAACTGGTTAGAATGCAAATGAAGGATGCATGAAGATATGTGACGGAACATACCTTTCGTATGAGTGAAAGTGTAAAAATGCTTGGCTTCGGACCATCTTCTGCTGCAGCGCCTTCATACTGCAGAAAACCCGTTGTTGGGTTTTTCATATAAAATCCCACTCAATGAATTGAGATCTGTCGTGTATACGCAGAATTAACAGTCGACGGATCGGCAGTTGTGTATACGCAGAATTAACAGTCGACGGATCAGCAGTTCTGTAACGATAATTGACCCCATTGTCCTCCTCGCTCATTGTCCTCATGTCTGTCTGTTTAAGAAGAACGGTCCTCCTCGCTCATTGTCCTCATGTCTGTCTGTTTAAGAACAACGGTCCTGTACCTGCTGTCCTTGAGGGCCTCGCACTCTAAAATGAAATTCTTTTCTGTTTCCACTTTTCTAGTTTGGTTTTTCCTAGGGCCCAATTTCACAATGCTGTTGGTGGGAATTGGTTCTTATTTGAGCAATAAGCATTTTGGCCCTCCATGATATATTAGCCCCTATATATTCTTTTTGATGATGGTTGTATGTGGGATTAAACTCTTCAATATAGTACTTTTTTTTCTCCCTATCCCTTTGCCCCATATTTGCTTGTGGAACCTGTCGATAACAAAGGCCTTTATCTCTTTACTGTTTGTAGGACGTGTTCAAGTAAATATCCCATTTACTAAGCCATTTGTTGTTTTGCCGCATCCAAGTCTTCTTTCTTTTGCATAATATGTCATTGAAGACCACCTTAGGCCATCCCACGTCTTCCATTTGCTCAATCTTTTTTAGAAATCTTATGAGTTGCACCATAGCAATTGCTTCAATGGGGGCTGCCCCCACTTCACTAAGCATGATATAATAGGGGACTGAGCTTTTAATTTTGAACTTGTTGATAATCAAGCGTTTTTTAATCTTCTCAATTTGTTGCCACTGTAAATTAAATGTACTGCTGGCCCACACTTCACACCCATAGAGAACCACCGGGATCATTGACAACCCAAAAAGAGTTTGCGTAGTCTTACAATCCCATAGCTCTGCTTCTCTGCATCTATTTTGAAAGGCGTATAATGCTTTCCAACCTCCCAAAGTTTTTTTCTTCCTACAACCTTCCTAACTTAAATTTTTGTTGAAGTCAATCCCAAGATATTTGTAATCTACCACTTCTTCAAGAGTGTTGCCTTCAAAGTAGAACTTATGCTGGTTATGTTTTCTCTTGCTAGAGAAGACAACTAGTTTTGTCTTGCTAGTATTAACCTACATCCCCACTGCTCTACAAAACTGCTCAAGGGAGAGTAAGTGCTCTTGCAGGCCAAAAGCATATTTAGCAATCAAATTAAGGTCATCTGCATACAAAAGAAGCCTTATCACAAACTCACCCAGCAGAGCACCTTCCCCGTCCTGTAAGTTTAACCACTCTTCAAGTTTGTCAATATATAAGCCAAACAGGGTAAAGGACAATGGGCACCCCTGCTTGACCCCAATATCGCTCCTGAAACTTTTAGAGATACCAGCTGACGTTCTGATTTTGACTTTAACCTCTTCGTCTAATCTATGGACAACTGCTCTAAGATGGAGAGGAACCCCAAGTTCTTCCATTCTGTGCCAGACCTTATCCCTAGGGGCTATGTCACAAGCTTTTTTGAAATCGACAAAGCAACAAAAGGATTCCTCCTTTTTCTCCCACACTTTCTCAATGATGTATCTTAATGTTACACCACGATCAACCGTGGAGTGTTTGGGTCTGCAACCTGCTTGTCCTTTAGCACGCTTACCTCTTTCTTCCGCCCACTTGCTAAATCTATTTTCTAGCATACTTACATATAGTTTTGCAAACAAGGGATTTATCAATATGGTCCTGTGGTTGGAGGGATTATTGGCATCGCCACTCTTAAAAAGAGGTATTGCCAGGCTAGTTGTCCAATCTGTAGGGAAGCCTTGCTGAATGATGCTGTTGAAAATTCTCACGATGTGAGGCGCAAGAGTTTTTGAACTCCACTTTAGATACTCTACTTGGAGTTCAACTAAATCCTTTGCTTTTCCAGCACCCAACTACTTAATACCCACCTCAACCTCTTGTATTGTGAAAAGATTAGTAGCGGTGTTGACCAAGGTGGGGGGTCAACCTTTGGATCTTGCTCATAAAGTTGTTTTGCATATTCAAACCATTGATAAGCTATGATATTGTTTTCAGTTTGCTTCTTTCTGGTTTGAAGTTTTTTCCAAAATAACTTGGGGTTGTTTTTCCCAAGGAAGATTAGTTCTTCCCTTCATGAAATCATGAAATCGACTTTTTTCTTTCTTAAAATCCACTTGTAGGCTTTGAAGTCAGTTTATTTCTTATTTGATTCTTTCAAAGTTCTCCCTATATTTTTGCATTCCTCATCAAACCAAGCATTAACCAAGAAGCAATTTGTTTCAGATTTCTTATTTTTTGCTCTTTTGCATTCTGAAAGTGCTCTTTGAATTAGATCTGTTAGTTCGTGGCAATGAAATCCCTGGGATTGAGTTTTCTCCTCCTTAAAAAGCCTCTCTAATGTTATCTTGAAGGTATACTGGTTTTTTTTGTGTCAAAATAATCCTACCCTTTGGGGGTGACTGCTTAATGCACTGAGGTTTTAGCTCACCCTGTTGTTTTTCAGACCAAGAGAATTTTAAATATATTGGTTTGTGATCAAACTTCAGATCCTAGATTTGATCCCCAATCCGAACTTCCTCCATTTTCTCACACATGCCATGTGAGCAAATTGCATAATCCACCACACTTGCGCCATTGTAAGTGTTGCATGTGAAATTTCCTGAATTCCCCCATCTGTCCAAACCATTGCAGATGACTACGTCAAAAGTTCCACATAGAGTAAGTAGTTTCTCCTCAAAAAGATTGCAACTTTTGTTGTCCTTTGAAAATCTTATCCACTGATGATTACTTTCTTCTGTGAGCCAAATAGGATTGCAGTCTTCCTTACCACGAAGAATACTAGCTTGTTCATTTGAAGTCCTAGCATTAAAGTCACCCACTAGAAGGACTTCACTTAGTTGGGAATACGTTGCAATGTCGTTCTTTAGGGTTGCAAAGGGATCTTTGTGGTTAAGCCCCCTGCCTTTGTAAGTTTTTGAAACTTGCGGGGCAAAATCACATGCTGCGATTCTGATGATATTTCCATTTTTCGATATTTTAAACTGAATGAATTGTTTATTTGAGTCTTCCTTTTCTAACTGAATGAAATGTCCTTTTTTTTCCCTTACTAGAACCATGATACCCATGTGTCCCTTGTCGTTTTATGTTCCCTTGTTCCACACTACCATCTTCAAATACCCTTCACGCTCATGTGTTTCCACTAGACAAACTATGTCTCTATCTTCCGCAATAGGCCCTAACCCAGGTCCCTGCCTCCATGGATAGCCTCTATAGTTCCAGCAAACTAAACTTATGGAAACCTGAGTGGAGTTTGACTGCTATTTGTTTTGGCATACCAGACTCAAAGTCGAGTCCTCACCCCTATTTTCCCATACTGTCTTTGTTTCGTATTTTTCTGCTAAGGAATTTGCTGATCTTTCTTGATTACTGCCTTGCTGTTTTGTTTTAGGACGGCCAAAAAAGGCAATAATTGTCTTGCCTTTGTATAACCATGCCCTCTTGCCCTCATCTCTTGCTTCTCTAACCTTTGACATATCTTCCCTTCTTTCCTCTTGCTGCCTAATAGTTAAATCTTCTTCTAGAAAAAAATGAGAGCCTCTTAATAGTTGCTTCTTGCTTGGCAAGATTTGCTTGTCATGTGTACTTGACATTGTGACTTTTATGGGTCTAGCCCTCTCACCACTAGGATTACCCACCCTCCACAATTGGCAAATTCTCCCTTGCCAAAGCATCATGTCACTCAAAAGGTCTCTTACAAGATAGAGTGTACCTTCATTTTCTCCACACTCTCTCACTCCTTTAATAATTCTGTTTGCTGCTCTAACTTGCTTTGTCTGATTTCATCATCCTGTATGGTGTTCCCCTAGATGTTTGCTTCTCCTAAGTTAATGGCAAACTTGCTAACAACTTGTGCCCACGTTTTTTTCCGTGGACCTTCCTTTCTCTTCTTCCCTTCCTTTCACTCCAAGAAGTACTGGTTGATTGAGGACTGCAACTTTAAGCTTAAGTACATACAAGAACAAGTAGAATTAAATCTAGGATGGCATGCAGAGTCGTGTGACATCTTAATTTATTAGGATGGCGTACCCTCAATATAAAGCACGCAGGAAAATCAAAGATGCCATTATCGTCGAAATTGAATCTCAAGATTTAACAAGCTCTTGGTACATTTTTGGCATGGGTTTCAAAAAAGTGAGACATGGCCACGTTCAGAACTGCTAATTTCACTGACAAGATCAGTGAACTCAATATTTAGCTTTAGCTTGTTGTAGGCCAATTAATGTGTTCATAGCAGGTATTGTGTCTCTTGCGTATACCTGTGATCAAATTTGAAGGGTGGGTCTTAATTTCAACTGGAAGGGCATTTATTCTCTCATCCCTTCAGAGATGAAGGGAAATATAAATAATTGTCCTTTAATTGATAAGTATAAATTAACTAAACCTTTTCACCAAAAAAAAATGCAAAAAAAAATATTGTTTTTCAGCGCTTGTTGTGAAATTATACATGTATGTAATGGAGGGGCCTAAGTCAATTGAATCCTTGCAAGTCACTATATGTGTGAGTCTCAACACTCCTTTTAAATTGAACAAGAATACCAAAATAAGTTTATTAATGGCTAGATTTGAGAAAGTTACAGGTGTGTGTAATTAAGTGCTCGGGGCTCTAAAATTTGTTGTGTTTTGTACCAGTCCACGGTTCACTGAATCTATAGTCATCAATAGGAATTTAAATTATTTAATGAAAACAATTAATGTGTATAACCTCTATGTCTAAAACATTTTCCATGTTGATGCAGGCCACTACCCTCTTTATTGTCTTACCAAAAGGCATGATAACGAGGAAGAAGACCTAAAATTATGGACTTCACCTTCAAAGAATGCCTTGCAATCACATTGGTAAGGAGTGATAAGAAGATCAGAACCATCCAACGTGTCAAATCTCAGTTGATACTTTAAATCAAATACTTATAAGGTAAATTTAATATAAAACTTATAGTTGTATCTTATTCTTTACGTCTTGACACATTTAATATTTTATGGTTGTCTTTGGGCCTTGACCCAATTCTTATTATAAGGTGAGGATGTGCAGGCATAATAATCCTTAGTTGTGACTATGAGATGAGGATTTAAAGAGGAGGATGTAAAGAGAAGAGAAATTTATATGGATGGATAATTTCAAAAGTTGCACTTCTTTTGAAATGTTGATCTAAATTATGCCCTTCTTTATTGGAAGGGTAAAATTCAAATTTTAAGTTTTTTTTAAGGACAGTTTTAACTTTACACTTTTGGGAAGGGCTAGAACCCTTTGGAAGGGCTCTGAAGTGTTCAATTTTGAACGCTCACAACAGCTTGAGATCCAAAGAGTATAGTGCCTGGCAGCATTAATTTACTTACATCAGGCTAAATAATTTTAGCCAATGGGTGAGGTGTTTCCTAGCCGTTTTAAGCATATTAAGCATATTCTGCAGTCACGTCTTAGGGAAGAGAATCTTCCCAACAACCAAGGAGACTCACACTAAAAAGGGAGTCAAATTGGTAATCGGAATGTGATCCACATGAGTTCCAAAAAGGATACGTTACAAACTATAGTAATTTATTTTATTTATTTATTTGTAAGTATGGTAATTTGGAAACTTCTAAAAAATATACATAACAATTAGCAAGCTATATATACCAATAACTCATAGGTTAGCTTGTGCCTAGACTTTATAAGAGGATGTTTATTCTTTTAACTTCACTATGATGGGTCAATATGTGTAACCCTTCCCTCGAACTTACATGTTCTTAACTATTGACCCATTCAGATACACCAAAAGAGAGTAATGTTACTAGGTAAGAGTTGTTGGAGGATAGGGCTTCATGAAGAAGGAGGGTTAGAGCAAGAGGTTTAGTAAGTGAATAACAAAACCTAGATTATTTATGATTATTTTTGTGAAGTTTTGGTGGTTTAATTTTTGTTTTGATGGTTAATTGTACTAAGAGTAATGAAGTATTTTACAACCCAGTATGGGAAAAAGATCAAATAGTTTGAGGTGTAAATTTTATCTTTACATATAAAATTTAGGATAAAAGAAATTTACACCTTAAGAAATTGAATTTCTCTCAGTGGTTGATAAACCCAGGTTTAAGATGGATCTATGTTAGTTGCACGGGGAGTAGCTATATACTCTATAATCCACTATGAGGAGATGTTGTGATGAGTAACATGTGGTTTCCATTAAAAAAAACAAATAATGTAGACTTAAACAAAAAAAAAAATTGTATTGATTTCTTAAATCAATATCAATAGTGGGCATAACCTTTTAAGTACACGTTTTTTTTTGCTACCAAGCCACAAGTTCAAATCTCCATAATATGTAAAAAATTAGGATTAAAAAAAATTAGTATACTTATATATCATAGTTTAAGATTGATTTATATCATTTATAATGTTTTGATTTTAATGATTATTCTTTATATAATATTAAAACTATATTATATTTAGATGTATTTATTTAAAAATAAATTTTTAATATATTTAAAATGATTTATTTTTCATGTTAATAATTATAAATTAAGAAGAAAAAATTATTATATATATAAACATATAAAAAATTAATGTTTTTCTTAATAATAATAAATTATTGAAATCCATATAGAATACGTCTAATGTTTTTCCTAATAATAATAAATTATTGAAATCCATATAGAATAAGTCTAATGTTTTTCCTAAAAATAATAAATTATTGAAATCTATATACCAGTATAGATCCATTTTAATTATGGCTCTACCAAGCACAGAGGGATCAAGTTCTCTTGAGATGCCAACTCTTTCTAATTTACAAAAATGTCTAATAAGTATTCCTACTTGGGAGGGAAATGGTCTACTTACTTAAGTAATTTCAAAATAGGGTAAATCTGAGTAGAAGAATGAGGTGAGTAACATTAATAATTATTTAATCAAATAGTTTTCCAAAAAATTGCTTTACTTGTCTCTCTTTAAAACTAATAATGAATGTCAATAGTAGTTAATGAGTAAACTAATCCATATAAAATTTTAAAACTTAGATTTCGAGAATAAATTGGAATTTGAAAATCATTTTACTATCACATGAATATTTTAAACATTTATCCAAATGTTTTTGAGAAATGACTTGTTTTTCTTTATAACTAAAAATGAACATTTACATGTTAGGGTTAACTTTGACTTGGGAATGAGCATGGATGTAAGTGATTTAAAGGACATGGTTTAAGTGGTCCATGGTTTCTTTCTAGTTGTATTTTTCCAAAGTGAGCACAAGAGATGATCTTAGCCTTGGCCAACCAATAATAAATTTATTATTGAAGTTTGTTTTTTCCCTACTAGGTTTTATTAAATTTTATATGTTCTTGGTTTTATAATTTCATTTTACTAAAGTCAATTGAACTTTACTACTCAGTTTGTAAAATTGTGAGCATTGCCCTAATATGGTTGTATATTTATGAGTATAATATTTTTTTATTTTTATTTTTTTAATTATAAGCCAACATGTTATAACTTTTTTTTTTACTTTTTATTATTATTATTTTTATTAAGCATTACAAACGGGACATATCTCACCTACCCATTTGAGCTCTAGAAAGGGCCTCTCAACGCAAAAATAGGCCATTTCACACTAAAATGCAATTTGAATGTAAAAAATAAAATTATTACAAACATAAAAAAAAGTGATAGTAAACAAATTTAACAACATAGATATTTATAATGTTTAGATGGTGAGTTTATTACATTTAATTTTAATTCCTTTAAATTAAGAAAGACATATGACATATTAAGATCAAAAAGTTTCTAAAATAAAACAAAGGCACAAGGGGAAACAAAAGAAGAGATAAGATCTGTTGTATCATTGCAAGTAATTAAAGCATTTTAAATAATAAAATAAAGTTAATTGTAAATAGTTAAAGCATTTTAAATAGTAAATAAATTTAACAACATAGATATTTATAATGTTTAGATGGTGAGTTTATTACATTTAATTTTAATGCCTTCAAATTAAGAAATACATACTTGTCATATTAAGATCAAAAAGTTTCTAAAATAAAACAAAGGCACGAGGGGAAACAAAAGAAGAGATAAGATGTGTTGTGTTTGCGATATAAAGATAATATATATATATATAATTTTTTAAAACTATATATTAGAATGCAAATATAATGATCATTAAATTTGAATATAATTTTTTTTGTTTGTAAAAAATGGTCGTCACTTAGGGTTAGTGCATTTCCATCATTAGTTAAGATAACCGCAATTCACGGACATTTAAGTCGTCAAAGTCACCTGAGGATCCCCACATCAGCCCTTATGATGGTTGGATTTTTGGGTGTCTCCTCCCTACTAACTCACCCCTAAGGGGATTGAACTCGAGTCACCTTTCTGATGAGACCCACACCTTAACTAAATGAGCTATCGAGATTTGAAAAATTGGGATACAATTTAAATGTAAAAGACAAAACTATTGCAAACACAAAAGTAAGTGGATTAACATTTATGTAATTGAGTTGTTTTAAGTAGTAAAAGTTATTTAAATAGTAAATGAAGTTGACAGCATAGATACTCTTTATATACCATCATAGATCCGTCTTAACTCTCCCTCCGTCTTAATACTCGCTTTACTGTTGGGCAATAGGGAAGACCCGGGTTTAATCCTTTTATGTCGCACCAACAAAAGACCCACAGTGTTGGCCCTTTCGGCAACAACCTGCGCGCAGGTTGCAGTCTCACCCGAAACAGCTATGGGGTGCCGCAGAATCAGGTTTCTGCAAGCAGAGAGAGGTATTACTGTACCTTAGCCTTTCTTTAAACTTATTAATCAATAATTACACATCTTTATCATTCACTCATATACAACTTCGCAGATAGATAAACAACCATGACTTGCTTAACCCACTACAGGGAATTCACAGTGAAGCTTGTTATTAGCAGTGATCTAATTTATCAAATGTATACAGTTATTAATGCATAAAAGACAACAGAAAGAGAAACAACACAAGAAACCACAACACCAGATATAACGTGGTTCACCCCCAGTGTAGGGCCTACGTCCACAAAACTGTGTTTTATTCAACTTGCTACAAAACCACAGTTTGATCTGCGCACACAGCTGCAGATCCCTTCAGTCCTTTCATGCCGCGCACACAGCAGCAGGCCTCTGTGCACACAACTGCAGATCTTTCCTTACTCTCCTTACAAAAACCCTCTACGCACACAGCTGCAGAGGTCATCCACGCACACAGCTGGGACTTAACCTTTCTTTACACAATCAGCCTTAGCTTCGCCTTTCTTTCTTTACATCAAAAAGCCTAACCTTTCTTATTTACCTAAGCACCTATTTATATCACACTATTTACAAAAACATGGATTCAAACCATGGGCACCCAAAAACCCTAAACCCTGGTCTTAAGCCGCGGGTTTATTACAATAGAGGACTTTGACTCAACCCCCGACACCCCTAAGACTATTTTGAGTCAAAACCCGCAGAGTTACCCATCTTAAGGACCGTTGAGGTGCACGTCCCAACATTTACCAAGCATCCAGAATGATCAAATCATCACGGGTGTAAATCCCTTTAAGAGTGCTAAACTTGAGGAAAGGTTTTCCATTAAAGGGATTTAAATCTCTCCCTAGCAAGCATCAAGAAAGATCAAATCATTTAGGGTGTAAATCACTTTAATAGTGCTAAACTTGAGGAAAGTTTTTCCCTTCAAGGGATTTGATTAGGCTAGGTAGACCGAGAGTTAAGATGGAACGAATTTCATTAAGAATGAAGAGGTGGCTAATGAGTTCAACATTAGTGAGAAGCTGATGAGGAAAACAATCTTGGAAACATAAAAAATTTGGAACCATATTCATTATTAAGGCATTATAAATTAATTTTTTAATTTTTTCCAAAAACAACATATACTTGAAACTCATTGAGAACCAAAGTATACATACACAAAAAACTCTTATTGTTATACTATTCTATAATTTAGTTGTCCTTTCAAGATCAACCAAATTACTTATAGTCATTTATCTAAACAATAAATTACATCATTCATAGGCGCTAATGTATCACTTTCAATATACTTACTAACATATTTTTTGCGAAAAGGAGACCAACACAAAATTTCAATAATAGATTTAAAAGATCTTCAAAATACCTTAAGATACCACCGCACCAAACTAAAATTACTTAAAGAATAAAGACCCCACCATGACTGCTAGAGCCTCTTTGGATAAAGCATATGCAACATCATTATATTTTCTAAAAATATGAGAAAAACATAACTCTTTGAAAGTTTCTTCGAAAGAATGCACCTTCTACTTCCACTCCTATAGAGCCAATACATCTAGTCTTGATTTCCTATTTACCCATTCAATAATGATTTTGTATCACCAACAACTTTAGCCACTGAATATTGCGCAAAAGAACAAACCCCATGGGCCTAGTAACTTAGCTCTAGTATTTGTCCATTTACCAAAGTTCCAGTAGCAAGAGATTACCTAGTGACATTCGATGAGGTCATTTGCAATTTGAAGAACCATCTCGAACAAGCAAGAGACCGCATGAAACAACAAGCAGACTAAAAAATAAACGATCAAGAATTTGAAGTGGGTTATTGGATGTTTGTTCGCCTTCATTCGTACAAACAAAGTTCACTGAAAAATTCCACAAATCATAAACTTGCACCCAAGTTCTACGACCCATATCAAGTTCAAAAGTGAGTGGGACAAGTGGCCTATGCTCTAGACATCCCAAATAAAGGAAAAATACATGACGTCTTCCATGTGTCATGACTAAAGAAGAAATTGGGCTCAGCCACTCATATAGAAACTGAATTGCCTATGTTAGATGATGAAGGAAAATTAGTGTCGAAACCATAATGCATTTTGGAAATTAAAACCAAAATATTTCACTCCAGATATATCAATGAATACCTTATCAAGTGGACAAACTTAGCAGATGATGAAGATACACAAGAGAATGAATATTTTTATTTGTGCCATGCATCCTTACCAATACTTCGTGGATGAAGTTTTCTAGAGAGGGATTACTTGTAATAAAACTAAATAGTTTAGTAACTTAGTTAGTAATTTGTTATTTATTAATGAACGGCTTGATAGGTTTACATCATTTAATGGCAACCCTTGATTTGTATAAATCCGCGTTGTACTCCTTGTAAAAATCATCAATTCAATAAATAAAATATATCTTTTGGATTTCTAGTCTAGCCTAGATAGTGAATGGCTAGGCATGTATAATTTAAATATTTTTATATGGACCATGCGGTTGGATTATCATGCTAACTTGGAAGCTATGTAAATATTATGTTGAAAAAATAATAACATGGTCTGAATGGTTATATAAATATGACAATAAGGTTTATGATTCTACTAGAGGGGAAGAGGAAAGAGGGCCCATGGGAGATTAAATCATCCAGTGCCAAGTGTTGATATTAGGACTCATCCAATTTCTTCCATGTTTCCTAAATGACCAATTACTTCATTTTGACCATTGAATCCAATTACTAAATGCATGTGCAAGGTGGGTGGGGAAAGTATTCTCAAGTAGTTATGGAAGCATGGGATGAATATACTTCTATGATAGTTGTAAGAGTCCTCTCTTCTATGGTCATAAATTGTGTTACTTGTCTTGTCACCATCCTTTCATCTCTTTTGGAGGATACCAATCATACCACTCATTCTCATGCATATTTTTACACTATGTAGAGTTTTTCTCATGTTGTTCATTTTGTTGGTACCTAAATGACACAACATTCTAAAAATTTTCAAATTTGAAAAATTCATCTATAATTTTGATTTTTGTATCCCTTGTTTGAATGATATATTATTTTAAATGTGGCATCACTAAGGTACTCGATAGATTGGTTTTCTCTAAAAACACTAACCAATCTTCATATTGGAGTCAAGCCATTATGGCTTAGTACCAACCAAGATAGAAAAAAGTGGGAAGTTGTTTTACGGTTTTTTGGATTCATCAACTAAAAATCCAAAACCATGTCCAAAAAGAAGAAAAAACAAGTTTTTAAACCATTCCTAGAGGAACCATGGTTCAAATCTACCCTTTCATGTTCACAAAGTTAAGAACCACCACTCTGTACGAAGGTTATCAACTGTTAGTTGAAAAAGTGTCATTTGAAGGGTTTTGACAAAGGGTTGGATCGAAAGGACTCTCTTTATAGAGATCTAACCAATGATGGGAAATATCAAGCGTATGTTGAACAAGATGAGGGTCCTTTGGAAGTTTTGCTAATCAAATCTCTAATACCCAAGTCATAGTTTCTCGACCAGAAAGTTGAAGATGATGAGAAACAAAAAGGTCAGGTTGGTGGTAATTTGTTAGCCAGCGTAGACATTCTCTGGGGGAAGAAATTGGGTCAAGACTTGAATGATGATGGTGATCCTATTGGGAACATGCGAGTAGTGGGTTCTATCAGAAAACTTGTCTTTCAACAAGTGCTTGCTACGATAAATTTGAATGTTGTCAAGCTTAAAAGAGAAGTTGAAGGTTTCATAGTTAGTCGTGATATTACACTGTAGAAGGTTGCAGGTTTAGTTGATAGGGTCCTTGTAGGAAAACTTGAATATATCAGAATGAATCGCATGGAAATGATCAACTGGGTTGACGAGTTTTGGAAACCCCTATTTGATTACACTCCTCAAGTCATCTGGTTACCACGAGGATGGTTTTGCTTCATTTTTTGTCAAAAGACCATGCACATAGATTTTTAAAGGATTACTGGGTTATTAGAGATGCCTCTCTGGTCTTATGGAATTGGCCAATGGATTTTAACCCATTATTTCAAAATGTACACAAGAGACACCTGTGGTTACTTTTGTCGGGATTTCCATTACAATTTTGGTATGAAGAAATTTTGAGAAACCTTGTTAATCATCTGGGGAAGTTTATAACTGTGGAAAAAGTTTCTATGAGGTATGGCGACAAAAGAATGGCACACATTATGGTGGAAATTGATATTCTGGAAGGGATTCTAGAGTCCTTAAAAATCAACTGGGGTGATATCATTTTTTAACAACATCTGGACTACAGGGGTGTTCCCTTTCGGTGCCTAAACTACCACAATACAAGTGATATAAAGAGAGATTTCCCAACTCTGATGAACAATTTTGATCATGGTAATCACATGGAGACGATTAGATGTTCAGAATCCTCACTAGATCTGTATCATGAATAAAATTTGAAAGAAGATGCTTACTTATCTGAAGGTATGTCTCTTTGAACATCCCATGTTCCATACGAAGATCTATCCTATGACGAATTATCTTATATAAAGTCATTCGAGAAGGATTATTCTCGTAGAACTAATTATATGCCATAGATTTTTATTCATGGTGATTTATTTAGAAAGACATCCTTCATCAAAGGTTTTGGGGTTAGATCCTATTTTGAGTGATTTTGGGACTAGGTTTAGTCGTGAAGGGGTAGCCATTGATTTGTGTAATAACCCTTCTAGAAACCCTAATCTATTCTTTGTTAACCCTAATACAGATTTAGAATGGAATCCTTCTTCAAATGGTTTGGGTGTTGAAACTGATACTCTTGTTCTTGGGACTAGGGAGGTACTTGATAAGGAAAATGATGGTATTTGCAGCAACCCATCTAGTGTTGAACAAATGCCCATTCTCTTACCTGTTATCCCTAGTACAGAGAACTTGGAGATAGATGTACGTTTAAAGGGTTTTAGTTTTATTGGTACAAAGGCTCTTGAGGATTGTTCGTTGATAGGATATCTAGTAAAAACACCACTTATAATTTATGCTACCAGACCCAGTGACACATCTGATAGGTTACCTATTAATTCAATCAGGTGTCAAAATGTGACAATTAGAAAAAATAACAAGAAGAAGTGTTACAGAGTGAAACTTCCTAAGGCTTGGGGGTACCACAAAAGACAGTATGACACCAGAAATAAATCCTTTCCAATATGCAAGAGCAATAAAAACATCTAACACTAAGGGATATGAATCGTACCTTGTTTTGGACGGTTGATGTAGATCCTCATTGAGATTTTCCAACACGCTTGCATTCATAATTTGCTCTCAACAACAACAAACAAGACAAGCATGATATATATTAATGTGTTAGAGCTACTCTAGCATATATAATCAACCATGTATAAGCAAATAAATACATCCATGGATACAATATTCATATTCAAATGCACATGTATTGGGCAAGAAATAGATATTTCTATTAATAAATCAGAGATACAATAGTGACAAACTCTGTCGGCACTTCTGTGAACCAGAGAAACTGAGTCCTTCACCTAGGCCTCCACCACTTCAATCCTCCATCTCTCAATGGAAAGATCATAAAGCAAAGGCAAGCTTGGGAAGAGCAACATTATGTGCTCCAACAGCCCAGATAACAAACTACCACCCCCGTAATGTATCCTAAATAAGGAATGGATTAGAAGTTAATTAAAATGTAATTAGCGTAATTAATCACTTAAGGGAATTCCATCGGAAATATTTTCCAACTGCATGTGAACCCATGTGAGGTAAAATGGTGTGGTTAACTATTTTGCATGAATAAAGATGTGCGGTTAGGTAAAAAAATTGAATTTTTCATGTGGGGTAGTAACCATCAGCGTATGTTTTGACCCATTTCGATTTTACCCAGAACCTCCATCAGTGGATGTTTTGACCCATTTCGATTTTACCCAGAACCTCCATCAGTGGATTTTTTTATCCATTTTGATTTTACCCAAAACCTCCATCAGCGGATTTTTTGACCCATTTCGATTTTACCTAGAACCTCTGATCAAACTAGGCTGTCTGCCATGCTTGACCTCACTCACAAGCCCTATAAGATAACCCTGTGAATAAAACAGGTCCCTTCTTGAGAAAAAATAGCAAGATAACCTTGTGAACCATAGGTTGGTGGATCCCCTACATAAAAAAGAATCACTGATCAAATCAGATCGGACATGATTCCAGATCAAACCAATTTGGATTGCATGGAAATTTTCTAAACAAAGGGTATAAATTTTTTTTTCTAGATATGGTTGTATTTTTGTTTGGGATTCGTTTAATGAATGTAATTGCTGAAAATCCATTTTTTTCATTTTTATATTTTTATAAGGCTTGTATCATTTATTTTTTAATTTCTGTTGTACAATTTCAGATCACATGGGATGTGATTACAGATCAAACCAGATCAGATTGCATCGAAATTTTCTGACCAAAGACAATGTATGATGGTGCAGGATAAATTTGCCACTATCATTTGTATTTTTATTTCATATTCTTCATTTTTATATTTTTATAAGGTTTGTAAGATTCCTTTTCTAATTTCCATTGTACATTTCTTTTTCTAACCAGTCTGGCTATAACAATTATTTACCAGATACTGTATATGCACATTAATCAATTTTACCCCTAGTTTTTTTATGCATAAATCTTATAGGACTCGAAAGATTTTATTTTGTTGTGTATGCAACACCATAACCCTAGTTACAAGGAGAAAATAAATTAATGGTTCTTACCAAAGGTTAGGGTAGCATTTATATTGTGCCTATAGAGCTAGGTTTTTTTTCACTATTTATTTCCAATTCAAAGATCCCTTGTGTAACCTGTGTGGCCCCTTTGGGAATCTTGTCATGATTGCAGATTATAAAGTTTCATAAATTTAATCATGTTTAGTACATAATTTAATCCATTGCCACATAAAGAATAGAATTCGTTGCCTCCTAAAGTTGTGGAAGAAGCATTCTGAATACTTGCAGAAGAGGACACTATACAAGAAAAACAACGACAAATGAAGCAACAATTATCTAAACAATGAAGGAAGTCACGTCAATTATGTAAAATTGTTAAAAATGATTGTTGGAGTGATGATGAAATAGAGTCTAGCGGTAATGATGCTCAGGTCCAGCTTAACAATATGCAAATACGTTATCAACTCCGTTGTCACTCATCTATGCAGTGTGTTAGGGGAAAAGCTCCAAACTTCGATATTGTTGCCCTTCTTAAAGAAGAAAGTGGTTTAGAAGAGATGACTCTCTACAAATTTATTGATGAGTCCCATACATGAAATGTAGAGTTGACAAACTTGGATCCTTGTGAGAATGATCCAATTCTTTACACTATTGGTACTAGTGGCACATGGACACATAGTAAAGATGGTGTTTTTCTCATTCTAATGGTGTATGTAGATGATAGTGGCAAACTTATGATGCACCATCCTTCATTATCTGAAATAAAATCACAGTTATCTTCAAGGTCATATGAATATCATTCCACTGCAGTCATCAAGCGAGGGTTTTACATGGGATCTAGGTCAGATGTGACTCCCTTATTGGGAGATGATCGTTTTATCAAGATTTGAAGAAAGAAATTAATTCAAATGGATGGGCTTCTAGTGCATAGAAGAAATAAATTTGATTTTACCATAAAGGCAGGCATGTATGTCCGTATTTATTATGAAAATTTTCCTAGTATTTCCAAAGAAGAGTCATTGAAAATTCCATATCCTGTGGAAGTGTTGAATTGTTTAGTAGATGTTTCTACTGGTGGAACATTCTGTTGGGTAAGAATTTTTGAATGTGAGTTGGATGTTATTGGTAGAGGCCACCATATTCCCCAAGGTGTGAATTTAAATCCACATGAGGTGTTCTATACAAAACAAGGTTTATTGATATCAACTAAAATAATTAATGGTGAGTATACATGTATCTTTTAATTCATATTTTTCAATTTATATCACAATTTTTTTCACCCAGAAAAAAAAAAAAAACCTAGTTTCTTGCTATTCATGTTTATGAATCAAAGAAAAATTACAGAAAACATAAGGTGCATAAGTTCCAAATAAAACTACCAGCTAGACTTTGTAGAGACTCTTTGTAACAGTCATTAGTTGTATGTTCTACTGGATAGAATAGATTCCACATCAAATCATCAATACATATTGATCACTATGCCTTATTGACTGAGACAAAAAAATATTAAAAGATGGAAATGTACTAAACTGGGTAGAGTGCACATATGTAAAAGTATTCAGATAGTATCTGATGCACAAATGACTATATACTAATTACAATGGATAGAAGCTTTATCCACTAATGTGGAATCTATAAATTCCTCGAAATAAAGTGTACCCTCTTCTAGACCAATAGTTTTCTTTGATAGCAAATATGCTCATGTGTTGAGTTCCTTGTGAATATGAAAAAAAGATAAATACTGAAAATTACTCCCAACATTTGTTAATCTTTGTTTCCACTGATCCAGATTTGTAGCCTGTAACATTGATTTTCTTGCCAACTAATCGAAGATGCATTTTGAATCTCCACAAACCTGAAGTAATGTGATCCTTTTAAAGTTAGCAAAGAATAGTAAAGCCCAGCTGGCTATCAATTCAACTCTAGTGTTTGATCCTCTGCCACAACCTAACCAAACATGAAAAAACCAATTGCCTATGAATATGATATAAATACCTCCCCCACATTCACCCAGTTGTGCAACTAATGTTATCTTTATAGTAACTAATGTTACTTTTATTTTTATTCCATGCATTGTTGATGTTTTCTTTACTGTGAGATCTATCAAAAGGTGGGGCAAGAGCACTCGAAAGGGAGAATCTTTTGTTTGTCATTTTATTGCTATGAAAGATGATAAGCACACCAATTTCCAACTTCTTGCAACAAAGGGTGATGATGAAGTTGTGATTACCATATTAGCTACCTCTATAGAATATGGAACTCACAATGCATTACCATCATGTATTGGAGTATTGCAGCCACACTGAATCCATCGTCACAATATCCATCTTCTTTCCTACAAAGCTTTCAACCACATAAGGTCTCGTAACATGATACCTAGTGAATCTTTTGTGGAAATTACTTGTTCAGATGAAAGTTTCATGGTTACTTTTGAGATTATTGCAATGCATGCCATACCTCCTAGGATTGTGAAGAAAAACAATTCACTAGAGTTCACCATAGAAGGCTATGCGAATCTTAAGGAGTTTGTTTTCTATGATGATGATGATGATGATGATGTTTAACGTCCACGGAGACCGGATTGGTCTATCAGACCTAAAGAAACAGATAATTGGCAGTGATTAGCTCACCGCTAAGTGCTTTACAAGTCTAGCTCTATAATTATAACAGAAATTTCCTACAAAACTTGGATCTGTCTATGAAATTTATTCTAGCTGTCCGTATTATGCATTCTTGCTAGCTTCATTTTGCTGGCTTCTTGTCTTTATAGGAGAAAATGTCTTTGTTGTAGTCTTTGTAGATGATGGAGCAGTTTTGTTCTTTTTTCCAACTTTGATCCAACCTGTTGAACTATCTTTGTCGTCACTAAGGAGAGCTTCTTCTGAGTCGGTATGAGGATCTGCACTGTGCAGATTCCCTTGCGGGAGCTTTTTGGCTAAATCTGCTGGGGTACTATGCGCTGCAGGGGAGTCTTCATTATGAGCCGGAAGAGATTTCTTGTCTTGCATCGGATCTGGATTTTCTAAAGGAACTTCACTTTTTCTCACAGTATGAGATTTCTTGTCCTGCATCGGATCTGGATTTTCTAAAGGAACTTTGCTTTTGCTCACAGTATAGTGATCCGGATTTGCTCCACTCCACCACGTGGATCTGCGGTGGTCCTGGGATTGGAATTCTATGATTCTTTGGGACAATCTTTAGCTAGATGTCCTGTTTCAAAGCAACTTCGGCATATGAATAAAATGCTTTCGTAATCTAACTTTTGGATCCATACATAGCTCTTACTCGTCAGATGAATTTCGGCTGGGAATCCTATGCTAAAGTCCATTTCCACGCAGATGCGAGCATAGGTAGTCTTGAAGTAGGCCTGTGTGTCTTCACTGCTGAAGTAGAAGGTACCAAGTGCTTTTCCAATGGCTTCAAGCGAGGTAGAGTTCCAAAGATGCAAGGGCAGGTTGGGAAGCCTGACCCAAACTGGGGCTAAAGAAATTTGTTCTGAAGTTGGGTCAAAGGAAGGGTTCCAGGGCTTCATGAACAACCCCGATTTTCCCCAAAACCAAGGGCCAGATGCTTGAATGGTCATTCTGTCCTCTGCCTTTACAAAATCTACCGTAAAAAACCCCCGAGCAGAAGGATAAATCAAAATTTTATTAGAGACAATAGGTTCCCATACCTCTGAGACCCACTGGTGTAGATCGGTTAATCGAGGCCATAGGCCATTGAATCTGCAGATCAGGGCGGTTTCTTCAAATTGTGATGATTCCTTTAAAGACCGATCCACCACAAGAATAGAAGGTGCTAGCCTTTCTTGAACAACCAAAACTTTCTTGCTGTCAATGGCAGACCCGGGGGCTTTTCTAGCCGGCCCAAGGACCGCAGCTGCAAACGAGACCGGTGCCATTGGAGGGTTAAGATCCTAAGCCTCAGAGCTGATGGATGTCGGGGTTCCGACATGGTAAACCTTTCCTGATAGATATCAACTATATTTAGGCTCAAAATTAAGCAATGATAGTAAACCTGTTGGAAAATGGAGAGTGGGACGTGAGTGGGACCAACATTTAGATTTCGGTATTTGTATAATATCCTACAACATCGTGTGTAGGTGCACTTTTCATGGGATTCACACCAATGGGATCCTGTCCATCATTGTTATGGATTGGGGATGAGGACTGGTGCAACCTATTTGGAGATGTAAAAATTATACCTATCATAAATATGGTGAATTCTGTATGAGATATATGTGGTGTAATATCTATGGTGAAATGTTTGAACTTTGTAATTTGAAGTTTTTATAAGTAAATATAAATCTGAATTTGAGGAAATCCAAATAGTCTTCTTTGTGTGTTTGCTGAGATTGTTAGTGATTGGGAAAATCCAAATAGTCTTCTTCTTTGTGTGCACTCTAATTTTGTAGCCTTGTAGTATTATCTGTTGATCCTGTAGGGCTACATCACATGACATTTTGATGTTGTGTTATCAATGGTTTTTATTTTCCACGGAAAAAATATTTATCTTTGATATTTCAAAGTTTGAAGTCAGAATATACATTTTTTATCCTATGGGATCTTGAAAAGATACATATATTATGTCTTCAAACTATCTTAATAGCTTTTTATCCTAATCTTCCATAATCAACAAAATATTTAGTGAATTTTGTATGACAGATCTGTGGTGTAAAATGTATGGTGAAATATGTTTTTTTTTTCCCAGGGAAAAAATCATACTTTTCATTTCAGAGCAGAAATAACATACATTCTATATCATCCTCTCCTTTACTGCCTCAGTAAATGTTATCTTTTTCAGTAACTGATAGATAACATTTAGCTTATTTACCATTTTGGCTTCCAAGCCTAAATATGTCTACAAGGATCACTGACCAAAGTATACATAATCAACCATTTAGTTGTAGAGTAGGCTAATGAAAGGGGTTTTTGTCAAAAATGATTATGAATTCCTAGCTTGGATTTTTATGGTTATGACTTGCATTTTACACGAAGTGTCCATAACAGTAAAAAAAGGTTAAAATTGCACATTTCATAGATCAACTGTGAGCATATGAGGTTAGGTTATATAAAATTAACACAAGGATAGTCTTCTCAATATATCTAGCCATCCAATTTCGAAAACCATTTACTATAAACATTTAATAGGAGGGTTTGGCTTGCATTTTTATTAATCTAGGTGGATATTTCATAAATACAAGACAACCATGTAGTGTTTATGCACAACATGCACTTTCTGAACCCAAATTGAAAAAATAAATGTATAATAATGTGGAAAATAGTAAAACATGCCATTTCCAACTAAAATCACTCAAAAATACCCAATACTTAGGGTTGGGCAGGCATTTCTCTGATCTAGGAAAAACTGGGTTGAAAACACAAAAGTTGTCATTTTGTCAATTTAACTTTGGACAAATGAAACATAATTTAAAAAAACTGAAAGAGTTTCTCGTCAAAAATATATCTATCTTAAACACCATGGTGTTAGTTTCAACTTATGACAATTGTACGGACTGTGGCGTGCATTTTCCTAAGCCCATTTTTGAATATTTACACACAGTTTTTTACGTAACAACTTAGAATTTCAGTCATTAATTTTGAATTTGTCCAAGATACTTGCAATTTTAGTCATTCATGTTCAATTTAACTGTTATGCATTCCTAGCTTGCATTTTTATGCTTATGGCTTGCATTTTACACCAAGTGTCCATAACAGTAAAAAAAGGTTAAAATTGCATCTTTCATAGGTCGATTGTGAGCATACGAGATTAGGATATATAAAATTACCACAAGAATAGTCTTCTCATTATATCTAGCCATCAAATTTCCAAAACCATTTACTATAAACATTTAATAGGAGGGTTTTACTTGCATGTTTATTAATGTAGGTGGATACTTGATCAATACAAGACAACCATGTAGTGTTTTTGCACAACATGCACTTTCTGAAACCAAATTGAAAAAATAAATGTATAATAACGTGGAAAATAGTAAAACATACCATTTTCAACTAAAATCACTCAAAAATACCCAATACTTAGGGCTGGGCGAGCATTTCTCTGATCTGGGTAAAACTGGGTTGAAAACACAAAAGTTGTCATTTTGTCAATTTAACTCTAAACAAATGAAACATAATTTTAAAACACTAAAAGAGGATTTTGTCAAAAATATATCTATCTTCAACCCCATGGTGTTAGTTTCAAGTTATGACAATTGTACAGACTGTGGCGTACATTTTCCTAAGCCCAATTTTGAATATTTACACACTATTTTTTACAAAACTTAGAATTTCAGTCATTTTTTTTAATTTGTCCAAGATACTTGGAATTTTAATCATTCATGTTCAATTTGACTGCTATGCATTCCTAGCTTGCATTTTGGCTTGCATTTTACACCAAGTGTCCATAAAAATAAAAAAAGGTAAAAATTGCACCTTTCATAGGTGGACTGTGAGCATATGAGGTTAGGTTATATAAAATTAACAGAAGGATAGTATTTTCAATACATCTAGCCATCCAATTTCCAAAACCATTTACTATAAGCATTTAATAGGAAGGTTTGGTTTGAGAGTACATCAAAACATGTAGAGAAGAATATTACTCTATTATTATATTACTCACTCCATTATTCTATTTTTTCTAGAATAGTTAGAATGTCAAATTTTTACTCTATTATTTACTCTTACTTTATTATTGTCAATAAGTATACTTAACACGCTAGAAAAATAAATATACTTAACATGCTAGAAAGTTAACTATATTGAAATTGAAAATGTAAGTTGTGTATAGTTGACTTGAAACACATTTGTAATTTTTATTATTGCAAAAGTCAGAACACATTTGTAACTTTTATTATAGTTTGGAAACGTTAGAACACATTTATAGTTTATATTTTAGTTTGGAAAAGTCAGCATGCTGGTATCTTGTGCATGCAACCCCTTCGTCCTTTCTGAGTGTGCCATCATCCTGCAAAATGGAAACAACAGCCTCATGTTCCATGCATCAACTGAAACAGGGGGTTCTGAAATTGCTAAGAGGTTCACTGTCAGAAAATTTGGAGAGAGCGCTGAGGCATGGAGTGATAGAACCAACTAGATAGAAGGTATGCTAAATGTCCTGGTCAGAGAAGGGGTGCATCGTTTTATTTTCGGTCAGTTCAATTTCAACAATGAAGAGATATATAATACCATTTCTAGTTCTGACGACGATTCCAAGGAATTGATTATTTTTGGGAGGAGGGTTTGTCTGGACCCTAATTTGTTGTCTAATGCAATGAAAATTCCATGCAGGGGGGGGAGTAATGTTGACCACCAAGAAAACCCTCAAAGTAGAAAAGGGTGAGATGGAAAACAAATATGTTGAAAAACGGTTTTGGTTGCTCGGAATGGTTTAAAGATGCAATATGTTCCCCTAGGAATGTACAAAACCTTAATTCAAATTGTACTTAGGACAATTATCAATCACCACAAGCAAGATATTTTAGGTGATTGTATGAAGTTGGTGATTCATTGGGTTGAAGACCTGGCCATAGATGTCCCTCGTCTATTGGAAAAAAAATGCATTTTGCACTGCAGGAGAGAAAAATGAAGAGAGTGAAGTTCAGTTACCCTAGTACACTACAAAAAATTATTGAATTATATTGACCCAACACTGTAGAAGGAAGCAGATTTAAAAATGCATACATTAAGAGGTCAAAACTGGACAAAATTAACCAGGAAGTTCCTCAACAATCTCCAAAGGACAATGTACACGTCCCTGAAGAGCCTTTTGAGTATTGTATGCAACGTATGGGAAGTCACCCTGAAGAATTTGATGTTCTCTCAATTCTGAACGGATTGCATGAAGGCAGAGAAATAAATGTAAACAAGATGCATGATGTTGAGTTTAATGAACAAGAGGAGCATAGTGATGATCATATTTATGCTCCTGCAGAAATGCCATTTGTTATATATACACCTCCATAGTTGGGAGTTGAGAAAACTTCCTCTCCAAAATATTTTTTCGATGGTAAAATTGCTTTTGAGCTATTCAATGAAATGTTGCATTTCAAAGGAAAGGATGAATTTAAAAGACAAAACTTTTCCTATTGGCATCTTACCGCAGTACAGAGCGTAGAACTTTGCAGGATTAAGCAGAAGCAAATTCAGGACCTCTTAAAGGTAGGCGCTATTTTTCAAAAAGAAACACTTGGCAAATTCCTTTTTTTGAAGCCTCATTAAAATTTTCACTATTTACAGGTAATTGCAAGGTTAGAAACAAAACATGTAGATATTATGGAATATTCTATTAAAAATTTGCAAATGCTGGACCTCTTTAAGGTAGGAGGCATTTTTCAATGCTTTTTTCCAAAAAAAAGTTGCCAAATTCCATTTTTTGAAGCGTCCTTAAAATTTTCCCTGTTTACAGGAAATTGCAAGATTATGAGAATCCCATGTGAAGATTGTGGACAATTCGAGAAGGAAAATAGCAGGCAAGGACTATGTTATTCAGTCTTTGAATAAGGAACTAGAAAAAATCCAAGATGAATTTAGAAAGGAAAATGAGAAATGCGGAGAAGAATATATGGTTGTTCGAATGAAAGATGAACAAACCATAAAGAGATTGAAAGATGAGATGAAACATTGACCGAAGGTTTTGGACATTCCCCCTCTAAATACTGTTATCGCCTAAGAAGAAAAACTTACGGCTGAGGTCAATAAGAAAAACAAAATAATTGAAATAATGAAGGCTCAGTTTCAAAACAGCCTTGCTAAAGACTACAATAAACATCAACTTGAGATAAACGAATATAGAAAAAAAGAGGAAAACATGAAAAACATAATTGCTAAGAAAGATGAAGAGTTGAAAGGAAAAATAGTTGAACTTGAAATTATTACTGCAGAACTACATACTAGAGGAGTTGAAAATTTAAAAGAATATGAAATTGGTAAGGGACAGAGTAGGCATCTAATTTCTGGTGAAATTTATGATATGTCATCACACCAATAGGATTTAATAAGGTATGAGAGTTCCCTGCAAAATAGAGAGAAGGCACTAGACATAGCTTTTAATGCAATACACGCTCATGAAAAAGTAAAAAAGGGGTTACAAAGCTATCGTGCCTTCTTAAGAATTTGAGACAAGTCCTTGGTGGATGATATTGCAACAATGAATGCTGGAGCTGATCTATCTGCGTGGTCAACCATAAAAGAAACATTGAAAAACAAGGTAGCAGAGAGGGAAGATGAGATTAAAGAGCTCATATTGAAAATACTGGAGGATAGAGAATCACAACATTTGGGATGTAAGTCTGAGATAAAAGATCTAAAATCCCAAATTGCCACTCTGTAGAAGAACAACATACTTCAGCGAGTAGAAATTGTGTATACTCCAAATAATACATAATTGAGGGAAAAAGATTTGGATACAGAGATAGAGCATCTCAGGAAAAAGTTGACCCAAGTTCAGTCTGAGTTGAAATATGCAAATGATTGTCTTCAACAGAAGGAAAAGGGACACGAAGAGAAAAATAAGAAGAATGTGAAATTGTTGAAGAAGTACATCCAAGAAATAGATAGATTGAAAGAAAGTTTGCACAAATGTGCAACAAAACTGAAAGAAACAGATAGATTGAAATAAAGTTTACACAAATGTGCAACAAAAGTGAAAGAATTAGAATGAAAATCAGAACATGCACCTGCTGGAGCTTCTGAAGAACCAGAAGCTTCTAGACAAGGAAATAGACTAGAATGTACAAATTTATCTTCTCTAGAAAAGGAGGACTTGCAGCCTAAACCTCCCAAGCAGCCTAGAAATATGGAATAACATTATTTATATATGATGTGTATGTAAATACATTTCAAGTTTTAGTACATAAATTTATATATGTGTGTGTGTGTATTTCTTGGCAATGTATATGCTTTTTATGAATTTAATGTGAATGGTAATTTTGAATTTAACTTTTCAATAAGTGTACATAATAGGCCAGAAAGTTAACAATATCAAAATTGAAAAATTAACTTGTGTACTGTAGGCATATATATTTGAATTTGTAAGAAATTAAAAGAGTGATAGTGATTAGTGGATATGAGATGTGAGTAGATTTGGTGACATAGGTAGATCCTAGTTGTTTGCTTGGAGTTGTGGTTATTATAGGGATATTATGGGGATGATGGATTGAGAAATTTCAAGTTCTTTATGAGAATTTTGATGCTATGTGGTTGTATTTATGTAAGTTTATTTATCTAATGAAACTGAAATTCCAATTCTGGAACAATGTCATACAATTCTACTCATGCAACAAAATTTCAGCGAATAACCCAAAGTTGTAATGCCTATAGAACTAGCCTAAAAAGATAGAAATTTACAAAATATAAGCAAAAACAGAAAACTATTGTGATTTTATTACTGAAAAAAAAATATATATATATATTTAATATGCCTTCCAGCATTTGTTACATTTCCAAAATTTGGTAACATAAATGTTAGCACAATAGAATAAATTTTTAGTATGGCAAGATCACTAGAAATGCTTATTGCAACATAAGTTTCTTTCACCATTTTGCATACAATGTTGCATTTCGATCATCTAGGACTTTTTTCTTTTTGGCTTGTCTCACACTTCTTATAATGACATCATTTTTTATAGGATTCCCAACATCCATCTTTTGGATATCAACTAATTCCCCTTGAATTTCTTGATTTTCACCACTCTGTCCTGTACCATTTACCGAGGATGGAACACCCTTTTTATTGTGAGTCATAGCCTCCATCATTGGCATATCAATAGCAGTTGCTCCACACACTTCTTGTAATTCATTGATTTTCCTTGCTTCATTTCTTGAGGATGAAACACCGATTCTATAGTAATTTTCAGTCGTCGTCATAGGTATTTCAACACCAATAGCCCCATTAAATTCTTGTGTTTGATCAGTTTACGCTGCCACTTTCCTCTTGGATGAAACACTTAGAGTTTTACTATTATTTCTTCTTTGAACATTATTTTTTTCCTTGCGCCTTCTGAAGCGATGTAATTCACAAAAATCCTCTTCACCATATTTGTTTATTGCCCTTGATCTTGGAAGATGTTTACAAAACTGCGAGAACATATTAGTATTTAGTAGTTAAAAAAAGATTATGAGTCCTCACACCATAAAATGAAAGTAGAATTAGAAACCATTTAAAGTTAGGGTATACTTATTTTTGGTGGTGCAATCAATGATTTCTTAGATTATCTTACCCATAACTAAAATAGTTGTTTTACTTGTTTAGAAGTGACATCAGGGAAGCGGGATGCCAACTATGCTGCAGTTTCATCATTTAGTGGAATTCTTGTCTTTTCATATTCAACACGAAGTTGACATCTAATATTGGAAGCCAAAAATCTTCTTTATTTAAAATTTTGGAAAGTACCCTCTGATCTCATAACCAGCTTGAAAATTTGTGCTTGCATCTCATTTACAAGACACATTTTGTCATGTTCAAATGTGTTTCTATACTCCTTAGCAACTCCTCTTCCTCCTCCTTGGTTGTTGTTCAAATTTTTCATTTCCCTATTCTCACATTCCATTACTTCATTCCTTAACCGTCCTAAAGTATAAGGATGAGCAACCCTAGTCATTTGAAGAGCATGGACCCCTTGGATATGTATATAGGGAACCATCTCATCTCCTAAACAACAAGAACACAACCAAAGCCACTCACTAGCAAGGAATCCAATCCTGCAATGATAGTGGATCAAATTTTATATCGTGAATGAGATAATACCACCATGTTGAAAAACATAATACTATGAACTTAGTATAAATTGGCATACTTTTCCTCATATCCATATTTATCATTCCCTACACACCCTTGCAATTGCACCATGTAGAATTCTTTATAACACTTCCACATCCTCACCAACTTCTTATACTTTTCTTCATCTAGTAGGCCTTAAATAACCTACAAGCACAACATTTCATTGTACATGATACACGATACAAGATACAAGTTTGAAAAAATTCTCCATCACCTCCCAAATTTGAAAACGTTTCATTTCCTCAATCGCTCTAGTTGGATGAACCTTGTCGTAATATTGTGCAATTTTTAGAATTTCATGAAACATTTTTAAAACAGTCCTAATTCTGGCATGGCAAGCACAATATACAAGGTTGGACATTGAGCCAAGAGTCAGCTGTAATAAGTTGGAAGCACATGTTTCACTAGGTACGAGTTAGTTAAATAATAATAATTTCCATTTAATAGTAAAGAAATAATTCTGAAAACATGTACCTTTTAATCATTTGTTCTATTCATGAGATACTTTTTTATTATATTCAATTCTCTACTACAGAAGGCTGGTTGAATGTATGTAATACACTCATCCAACTTTTCTTCCCATCCTTCAATGCTTTGTTCCAAAGTAGGATTCAATTCCTAAAGTTTTAACACAAAGTAAGATTAAGAAAGTCATGGAAAGACATCAACAAAAATCAGTAAACTTTTAATAAATATGTAAAACGTACTATGAGCAAGTTCGGTGACATTGCATAAAACTTGGAAATGCTACTAATAGTATCTCCATATTGAATTTTGATTTTATCTATAACCATGTGTATAGTTTTTTTATGGCATATGAACCAAGGACAAAAATTATTCCCCATTGGAGAAACATTATTATTGCATACTAAACTGCATATGGCCACTAGATCATGGAACTCGAACAAATTCATTTCCACTACCTTTCCATTTGGAATTAGGATCTCATCTTGTGAAAGTTTGTTTATTTGATTCATTAAGTTATCCTCATTTGTGAGATCAGTAGCATGCGCTAAAAACTATTTATATATGTCCTTTCCATCCCATTTTCCAAGGCTTACACAACACATCAAGCCAATATCTTCTAGTAACTCAAATAATATCTCACATACCTGCCCACCTCGATCATAATGTACACGAGGATCAATACCAAGTTTGAAAGAAACTTCAATGACTCTACTTCCAGTCCTCTTTTCATAGGACTCAACCATAAAGGAAGCATATTACTTTACTTGCTTCACTCTAACTCCATATGTGAGACCATCAATTCTCTCTCAACCCATATCAATATCCTTAGCTTCTTTGCTCCACTTTTTCATCTCCTTAGAAACCGAAGTTGCACTAACCCCTTGCAATACACCATGATGGTCAATCCGCTTCAGACATTGTAAAGACTTATGGCTCATGCTTGATTCAATAAATACAAAATATATATTCCTAGGCATAAAATCATTACGGATCTCCTGCATAACAATTGATCGAATTTTATGAAGCACTCCATCTAGGTGTTCAAGAACATCCTCAAATTTAGAATCTTCACTATACTTTTTCCTCATGAGGTACCCAATTCCAAAAATAATGTCATTTTCATCTACATCTTCAAGTGACTTCCCAAAGAACCATCTACCAATTTTCTTAATTTTTTTGTTCCCCTCATTTAGTCTGCAGTTAAACCATCTAGACCGCTTCTTAAGACTCAATAAGGATGTCCTTAAGCGATTTCCTGCTGACCTTCTAGTTACAACATATGTAGTTTGATATGTTGAACACCCTTTAGGCATTTGTATTGAATCTTGTAAATCTACAAAATTTTGATATTATGCAGGTGTATTTCTATCCATTTGTCCTTCAGGAATTTGTACTGAAGCTTGTACATCTGCAGAATTTTGATTTTCTATAGTTTCATTTCTATCCATTTGTTCTTCAGGAATTTGTACTGAAGCTTGTACATCTATAGAATTTTGATTTTCTGTAGTTTCATTTCTGTCCATTTGTCCTTCAAACATTTGTATTGAATCCTGTACATATGTAGAATTTTGATTTTCTATAGGTGCATTTCTACTGAAGCTTGTGCATCTGCAGAGTTTTGATTTTTTGTAGGTGCATTTGTATCCATTTGTTCATGAAAGGTAGTTCTTTCAACTGTTTCATGACTTCTAGTTGTATCTAAATTCTCAAGGGATGCATGTTCAAATTTTTGTCCACTAGGTAGGATTACACTTTCGTTCCCTTCAACCATAACCGAAGACAAATGCAACCTAGGTTGTTGAGCAAAACAACCTTCTATACTTTGATACAAATTATTTGTAATGGAAACATCATCAACAGTTTATATTTGAGGGACATTTCAGACCACAGTATGTCAATCAGAGTTAATAGTATGGTCAAGAGTTATATCTTGTACATTACCATTGCCCTCAATTGTAATTGGAGTCAAAGGCTTCCTAGGTTGTTGACAAACATTGTTGTTTGTCACACATTTCTTACATACAGGACATCTAATTTCAACAGTTGCTGCATGACTGCCTGTTCTTTGATGAAAATTCATAGTATTATTTTCTCGTATGGAGTTCTAATCTGTAAGTGCTTGGCATTGTTGACAGAAAGCACGAATAGAAGCCTTTTTACCCCCAACAGGAGTGAATTGAAGGAAAATATCATGTGCAAGAAATATTGGAATATTATTCAATTCTACTTCTTTGCGTCGGCCTCTTTTTCGAGGAATATTTTGTTGAGATGACTGGTTCGAATGATCCATTGATGAGTTATTCTGCAAAATCAACATTAATACAAAATATAGTTTTTTTGTATAAAAAATACTTTTTATGGCTCAAAAAGAAAATATGGAATAGTACAAGAACATGGGAGGAGGAAACATATATTCTCCATGTTGGGTGTGTTCTACTATATTAAATACACCTAATATTTAATTATCGACCGGGGTTGGTAGGCTTAGAGTTACTACAAAATATATGCGAAGCTAGAGGGATTCCTAGGGCATTGTAGAAATACTTTAATAAACAAAAGATTGAAAAATCTTTCAAAATGAAAAACCGAGTCAAACTCCTAAAAAATTTAATTATTAATGTGATTAAAGAAAAACATCATACTAGGATAATATCAGACTACTCATTAACTAACTCTTCTTCTTCTTAGTCTAAGAATGGGAAAACTTTCATAAACAACTTCAGAAATTGAGAAGGTCTAATTTATGAATAAGTAGAAAAAAAGATAAGTAAAGAAGCAAGTAGAAAACTTAATTAAGAAGACTTCTCTAATTCTTTAGCCTATAAGCGTTTTTTAGTAAACATACAATTAAAGGAATAAATCCTATGCTAGTATCAACCTACAAAGTATTGGTGTATTTTCTAGAAATTAACATATCTATCCCTAAATTCAATATAAACAATGGTGAATTAAACTAAACCAGAGATACAATTATCCGATATTACAATGATGATAAATGAGGAAATCAAAAGCAAATCAAATCATAATTCAAGAACATGCTTTGATTGAAAAGAAATACAAAAAGGGATTTTAATAAGTACTTTAAAATAATCTAACCTAAGGTCCTAGAGGCTGATATAAATATTACCTAATTTACCAAAACATAATAGAATTCAAAAAGCCAAAGAAATAAAACTGAACACGAGTTAAAAAAAACTAAGAACACTAAAGTTCGGATGGGAGGATGGACGACAGTATGGAAGGAAGGTCCGAATGATAGTCCAAACACACAGTCCGAATGAGAGGCTGTATACAGAAAATAATAAAAACAAAACTAAATGATTTAATTATCAGCTGATTTTGTGCATATGAAAACAAGATGCATAAATGACAGAATTTAAACCTAATTAATAATTAAAATAATAAAAAGGGATTACTAATCTATGGGTATGAAGAGATTGTTTCTATTATAAATAAAACAAACTAAAACATTGCTGAATTAATCTATATTTAAACAAAAGTTAACGAAACTAATTCTAACTACAAATCAGACCTAAGACTAACTAAATTTATCTATCTGTAAATATAACATTAAGCATTTAACCGAAAGAGAAGACTGAAAGGAAAACTGAAAACAAACTACATGTGATCCGGTGGATTATTCCTCTTTGAAGATCCAATATGGTACATGGTTCAGAAACGGCGGTTGAAGAAAATCGGACGGTGAAAACACAAGGCACCGGAGGTCGGAAGAGATCTCCTTCCGCAACATCGGAGTTTGGAAGCATTTCCCCTTCGAAAATGGTGGAAGCTTAGTGGAAATTTGGATGGATCAGAAGTCGAAGCCATTCGGGAGCCGCAACGGCAGATAGATAAAAGACTTCTCCCTTCCGCAACGGCAGAATCTTAACAAACGTTTGGAATGGATCGGAAGTCGGAGCGATAAGCAGTCCACAACGACGACCGCAACCTTGATCGGAAGAACAACGCTTCCGGCAGCCGCAATGGCAGAAGCCCAAAACTTAAAATATCGGTGAACTAACTCGACGGAATCAAAAAAAGAAGTGGTGCGCCATCCGCAACTGTGGAAACCAAAGTAACAATACGTTTCGACTCGAAAACTAGCCGACAGCCGATTGGGACAGAGTTCACCGGTGGAAAAACATTGGAGCCGTTGCTTATCACAGTTCTGCAACTGCGGAAGCCCGGATAACAAAAACTTCCAACTCGAACTTCCGCAATGTGTTCGGCCCCAACAGCAAATGCTTTATTACACACTCATACGGTCCATTCCTTAACAGTTGTGAATGGGTGCGTGGTTTGTGCATAGCATCGAGCGGCCAGTTGGTAACATTGCGACGTCTTGTGCATGGTCAAGTCTAGCATCTAGCGGTTATGTCGATGGGTGTGCGGTTAAGGCTTGGCACCTGGCGGTCTTGTGCACCGTCAAGTAGCAATGAGGGTGCGCGGTTAACCTTTGGCGAAGTTTCCAGTTGGCGGGTATCAATTATATAGTGGGTTTTGAAATACCATATATGAGATATGTAACCTATGGAATAGTTGGCATTTGACATTTGGTTCCATCTTGGCATATGAGTAACGCTCTGGCAGGTATCATATCTGGCATAGTTTTGTTGCCACGTTTGGATAGTATGAACAGCCTGTTGGTAACGTTACGGGAAGATGGAACAGTTGGTGATGATGAACGAGTTGGCATTTGGCAGGAGGATGAGGAATAGACTCTTTGGTAACGTTTTGGCGAGTCGAACTGGTGACGATTCCTCCCACTGAATGCTTCAACAGCTCGATTCTAGCCATGATACAGGGGCAACTTTATATTCCAGTTGTTGATAGACCAAGGAGGGAGAAAAAAAAGAGTTGGCTGTAAAATTATTCCAGATGCTGTTAGTGTAAAGTCAACCATTCTCTGTTACATGTTGGCTTCTTTGTCTTTTGAAGACGAGATTGTAATTTCCAGAGAGGAGTCTTGAAGACTTTCTATTTAGCCTTCTGTTTTACAGTTTTCTGTAGTTAATTTTGACAGAGACAGAGGATAGCAGGAGAGTTTTGCTGCCATTT
This sequence comes from Pseudotsuga menziesii, assembly GCA_001517045.1. Lineage (NCBI taxonomy): Eukaryota > Viridiplantae > Streptophyta > Pinopsida > Pinales > Pinaceae > Pseudotsuga > Pseudotsuga menziesii. The sequence continues at coordinate 361,221 of LPNX010485145.1, read as the reverse complement.
ATCCAGAGTGTTGTTTGTATTTAGAAGTCGACCATTTCTCTGTTATAGTTTGGCTTCTTTATTTTTTGAAGTCCAAGTTGTAAGTTTCAGAGAGGGGGTCTTGAAGACTTCCTGTCCAGCATTCTGTTTCTGTAAATGCTGAAGTTGATGCCAGAACCATTTTGTACCATTTAAAGCCATTAATTGGATCGGTACCCATTGGAGAGGGACCTGGAGACATAGCCCAGTGGAGGGGGTGAACTCCATTATCAACTTTTGTTTGTGACTCTGTTTCTGTGTTTTCTTCCTTGCATCTGTCTATCAGTGTTGTGGTTTTCATTCCTATTCTGAGCATTTAATTTCTGTTAATGTTGTTCCATTAATTAACCTGTTGCACGCATTCTTTTAAAACAAAATTTTAATGCACACAAGTTGAGATCCTACGGATCATATTATGGTATCAGAGCTGGTTGACTGTTGTGCAAGTTTGTGAATGCTTACCAGGTCCAGGTTAAAGCTTGGTGAAGGAGAATTAGTTGAAGGAGATCCTGAGATTGGCTCCAGGAGAAAATTCTCAAGAACCATGTCTTCTCCGCGAGGGGAAGAAGAAGGACATACCGAACGGGAAAAACCTGTTATTTCTGAAACTGAGTTTCTGGAGGATTTTATGAGCATGAAAGCCATGATGGAAATTTTACTCGATGAGCGAGTAGAAAGGAAGAAGAAAGGAGAAGGATCTTCATCCAAAGATGCAGAAGTGGAAAAGGAAGAAAAGGGTAAAGGAGTAGGAGGTGATGGTGATCCTCCTGACACTAATCAGAATTTTTCTTCTTCTCATACTTCCTATTCAAATAATGCAAGTCCTAATATGCCTTATTTCAAATTGGATGTAAAATTTGAATTACCTATTTATAATGGAGATGTAGATGCTGAAAAATTAGACAATTGGATCAAGCAGCTTGAAGTATATTGCAGGGTGTAGGGCACTAATGATGACCCTTCCAGGATTCAATTGGCCACTTTGAGAATGAGTGGAATGGCTCTTACGTGGTGGGAGAGCAAGATTCAGTAGGATCTTCAAAAAAATGGTAAAATTATTTCAATTTGGAATGAATTCATTGAAGTATTAAGGAAGCAATTTTATCCTTTAGGTCATATGCAGCAATTAATAATGAGCTAGAAAACTTTTAGACAAGCTAAAGGACAAAGCATTCAGGAATATACTCATGAATTTAGAAAGAGAGCTATTGCATTGAATGTTGCATTGGATATGCAATAAACTCTTCTTAAATATATTGGTGGCATGCATTCTTATTTGTGACATACTTTGTTGATGTTTAACCCCAGTAATTTGGATTATGTATGTGTTCAAGATACACATTTAGAAGCTAGGGGTAAGCATGATGATGATTCGTTTATGAAGAATTCATCTAAATTTGACAACAAAGATAAAAGCAAGGGAACAGCTACCATCACGAAAGAGGGTGAGAGACCCACATGCTCACATTGTTAGAAAGGGCATGATGTTTCAAAGTGTTGGAAACTTCATCCGAAGTTAAATCCTAAATGGATGGGAAGAAATAAAAACAAAGATAAGGATAATCAAGCAACTACTGCAGCAATAATTCAAGACTTGGGATCTGATTCAGGTGATGAGACTAAGATCACAGCAATAGGGATCCGAGGTAAAGATAAAGGTATATATCTTCCCATTGATGCAAGTGCAAGTACAAGTACAAATCTGCTATCTACTTCTATGCAAAGTGATAAAAGAAGAAGTGAATTGTTTCATGTTCGTGTCATTACAAATCATACAAAAATTGATACATTGTTTGATAGTGGTTCTCAAGTGAATTTGATATCAGAAGAAGTGGTTAAGAAACTTAAACTAGTTACTACTCCTCATGAAAAACCTTATCCTCTTGGTTGGGTTACTAATGATACACAAAAACAAGTTACAAAGAAATGTGTTTTGAAATTTGCAATCACTGAAAAGTTTATGGATGAGGTAGAACTAGATGTAGTACCACTTGACATTTGTGGAATTGTACTTGGGAGTCCATATTTGTATGACCGGAAAGCAGTATTTTATAGAGAGCAGAATAAGTATCATATTTTTAAAGATGGTGTGGAATACATTGTTCGTGCACATCTTATGAAAACAAATCTGGCAGTAGTCACTACAAGTCAAATGAAAATGATAGTGAATGCTAGTAGGAAGTTTGCATTAATGGCTTTTAAAGGTGTTCCCGAGTATGGTTCTTTGTTACAGGGACCTAAAAGATTATCACTTAATAGAGATGTACAACATGAAGTGCAGTTGCAGCAAAGCATGCCTTTTCCAAATCTTGGCATGAATCGGATGATTATTCAATTTCTTCAAAATTATTGTGATGAACATCCTAAGGTTTAGGGTGAACAGTTGCAGAACATGCAGTGCATTAAATCTCCTTTTGAGGCTTGTTTTTGTTATCTGTTGAGGTCACATGTGGACTTTTCTTTTGGCACAGAAGATGTTAGAGTTGGACATCATGATGCAAATAAAACAGTGCAGCAGATAGTGCAAGAACAGCAGGAGATAAGCCAGGCAATTTGCAAAGCCAGACATGAAAATCATCATCCTTTTGAAGTTGAAAAGCAAGTTTGGTTGCATATCACCAAGGGAAGATGGAAAGGTAAAAAGATACATTTTGTTTATGATCATTTTGAGACCTCTGAAAAGAAGTGTAACCATTATTTCTGTTTGAGCTTATCTCCAATGAATGCAATTGTATATGCAAAGAATTTTAAATGGTATGAACCTCCTTTGGTCATGGACAAGGAGACTAATAGGCAGATTCTAAGCAAGGTAGGATGTATGGAGATCGGAATGGTGAGGAAGTGGTACCCTCACCTTCCTACAGGATGATCTATGCTTTTGGAGGTTCAAAAGCTCTTCAATGGGGAGGATTGATCTAGTGGATTATTCCTCTTTGAAGATTCAATATGGTACATGGTTCAGAAACGGCGGTTGAAGAAAATCAGACGGCGAAAACACAAGGCACCGGAGGTCGGAAGAGATCTCCTTCTGCAACATCGGAGGTCGGAAGCATTTCCCCTTATGCAACGATGGAAGCTTAGCGGACGTTCGGACGGATCGAAAGTAGGAGTGATTTGGGAGCCGCAACGACGGATAGATAAAAGACTTCTCCCTTCCACAACGGCGGAAGCTTAACGAATGTTCGGAATGGATCGGAAGTTGGAGCGATAAGAAGTCCGCAACGACGGCCACAACCTTGACCGAAAGAACAACGCTTCCGGCAGCTGCAACGGCGGAAGCCCAAAACTTAAAAGATCGACGAACTAACTCAACGGAATCGAAAAAAGAAGTGGTGCGCCATCCGTAACTGCAAAAACCAAAGTAACAATACATTCCGACTCGAAAACCAACCGATAGCTGATTGGGACAGAGTTCACCGGTGGAAAAAAATTGGAGCCATTGCTTATCACTATTGCACAACTGCGGAAGCTCGGATAACAAAAAATTCCAACTCGAACTTCCGCAATGCGTTCGGCCCCAACAACAAATGCTTTATTGCACACTCATACGGTCCATTCCTTAACAGTTGTGAATGGGTGCGCGGTTTGTGCATAGCATTGAGAAGCCAACTGGTAACATTGCGACATCTTGTGCATGGTCAAGTCTAGCATCTAGCGTTTATGTCGATGGGTGCACGGTTAAGACTTGGCACCTGGCGGTCTTGTGCACCGTCAAGTAGTAATGAGGGTGCACAGTTAACCTTTTACGGAGTTTCCAATTGGCAGGTATCCATTATATAGTGGGTTTTGAAATACCATATATGAGATATGTAACCTATGGAACAGTTGGCATTTGACATTTGGTTCCATCTTGGCATATGAGTAACGCTCTGGAAGGTATCATATCTGGCATAGTTTTGTTGCCACGTTTGGATAGTATGAACAGCCTGTTGGTAACGTTACAGGAAGATGGAATGGTCGGTGATGATGAATGAGTTGGCATTTGGTAGGAGGATGCGGAACAGACTCTTTGGTAATGTTTTGGCGAGTCGAACCGGTGACGATTCCTCCCACTGAACGCTTCAACAGCTCGATTCTAGCCATGATACAGGGGCAGCTTTATATTCCAGTTGTTGACAAACCGACGAGGGAGAAAAAAAAGAGTTGGCTGTAAAATTATTCTAGATGCTGTTAGTGTAAAGTCGACAATTCTCTGTTACATGTTGGCTTCTTTGTCTTTTGAAGACCAGATTGTAATTTCTAGAGAGGATTCTTGAAGACTTTCTATTCAGCCTTCTGTTTTACAGTTTTCTGTAGTTAATTTTAACAGAGACAGAGGATAGCAGGAGAGTTTTGCTGCCATTTATCCAGAGTGTTGTTTGTATTTAGAATTCGACCATTTCTCTGTTATAGTTTGGCTTCTTTATCTTTTGAAGTCCAAGTTGTAAGTTTCAGAGAGGGGGTCTTGAAGACTTCTTGTCCAGCATTCTGTTTCTACAAATGCTGAAGTTGATGCCAGAACCATTTTGTACCATTTAAAGCCATTAATTGGATCGGTACCCATTGGAGAGGGACCCAGAGACGTAGCCTAGTGGAGGGGGTGAACTCCATTATCAACTTTTGTTTGTGACTCTGTTTCTGTGTTTTCTTCCTTGCATCTATCTATCAGTGTTGTGGTTTTCATTCCTGTTCTGAGCATTTAATTTCTGTTAATGTTGTTCCATTAATTAACCCGTTGCACGCATTCTTTTAAAACAAAATTTTCATGCACACAAGTTGAGATCCTATGGATCAACATGTGGCCGGTCACTCTAATTCTATAGGAAAAGACTACATTAACAACATAATTACATTAACTATAACAAACATATGTCATAGAAAGTAAATAAATGGACAATTATACTAACATAATCACATGAACAAATTAAAACAAAACTACTTATCTGTGAAAGAGGAAATAACCAAAACAAGTACGAACATGGAAGCCACGGGTTGTTGAGGGGCCCTCTTAGCAATCAGGGGATGCCTGCCTAACTCCTATGCAAATGCAACCATGAACAACAAAATGTATAGACTTTTATTCAGAATATGGGACAAAATTACAGTGTGCTTAAGAACAACAAATCACAACACGGACTAGTAAAATTACGAGCTCTCTCAGCTCTCATGTAGAGGTTGGTTTATATATTGTTTACAGAGATGAGCAAGTTGACCCTTTAGTGGTCGACTACTCTCTAAATTTATTCGATTATAATGAACATTAACTGTTTACAGGCCAGCGCATAGTCCGGTTCCTCCCTCAGCATGATCGTGGCATCTTCAGCATGAGCATGGTGTTGTGGTGGTATACCTACTCCTCATTTTGCATGGCTGGTGGAGTGGTGTTGGGTACAAGAAATGTACACGATGGGTCTTCCAGAACGCAGGTCGTTCATCATTTTAAATGCACAAACTAGTAATAATTCAGAGGTTAAGCAGAGGAGGCCATGACCGATCCTTCTAGACTGGAGTCATTCTTCCCTTTGAACACGTGGGTGATAAGCAACATGATGGCGATCTTAGGCTGAGATCTTCTTCAATCATTAAACATGTGGAGAACAAGCAGTTTGTAGAACTGTTTCAACATTAAATGCCTGAAATCGGTTATGGACAGCACACAGCCTGATTAACGAGTTGGACAGAAAGTTGGAAGGTGAGATGAACGATGGTTGCATAGATCGGGTTGAATGGTAAGCTGAATGCGTACTTGTTATTAATTTTCCCAAACATACTACATAACCTGCAAACAAATACACATATTAATTAATATATCAAATATGCTTTAGATAATATAGATTTGAGTTAATAAAATCATAAAAATGATATTAATAACTAAAGTTGGATAAACATTAAATTTGTTCTTACCTTGTGCTGAATAATGATCTGCATAACATAAAATACATGAAAGATAATAAAATATGCATTTAAATGTGTTATTTTAATGACAAAAATGATAACAAAATGAGGCTCAAAATTCCCCCAAACCGGAGAAATCCCAAGTCCCACTAAGCAAAGAAAAAGATAAGAGATCATACTGTCAAAGCGAACTTTGAAATGTGAGCCAACAACAGGCATATACATGAATGAGTGAGTTCATAAAGTTTATAATTAGTTCAACCATGTCCAAAGTAAAACTTTGGACAAGTTGAACATATGACACAAAAGGTATAAAATTAATCATTTGATAGTTTGCATACATGATTGAGGAAAAGGATAGGGTTACTAACAGTGAAATGATAACTAAATTTTTTTTTAATGTCAAAGTATTCTCATGGAGGTAAAAACTATTTGCCAAAAACAGAATTTAGTTAGCAAATTTTAGTCATAAGTGCTATAATATCGCCAAGTTTAGATCGTCATGTGGTATTTCATTTGGATTATCTTTCGATCCTTCATATTGATCTTCTGTAAAAATATACTTCATGCTATAACCAAGTTCCATTGCTAATTTATCCTGAAAAACACTTATCATTTTGTCAGAGAAAATAGATTTGTCATAAATAACGAAAATAAAAACAATCTAATTGTTTTTAAAAACAGTCTATTTTTTCCTAATCCTCCCCCCCAAACCAAAGGTATGGTGTGTGCTCAAGCCATGAGAAAGAAGATTCGATTGTTCCATATAAAAAAAAGAGTGCTATCATGATGTTTTATTATTTTGTAAAAAGAAAAACTAACTAGTAAATGGAAATGATTCAAATATGTATATTCATGAAAAATATAAGAGTGCTTAGAAATACCACTTAAATGGTGATAAGATAACTGAAAGCATGACATAGGAAAAGCTAGTCATCCGTGCCTTATTTTAAAGATATTTTGTCATCATAAGATATTTTGAGTTTACCTCGGAGTGTGTGAGATTTTATAGTTATGGGTTCCATTTCTAGGATAATGACATCCTAGGTATTTGTTGAAGTAGATAGCTAGGTCCAATCCCAACTTACAACGATTCTCCAATGACATTAAAAACAATCGGCCTTAAAATAAAATTTGAAAAAATTTCTTCATGTTTATCATTATTCTCTGAATCATGTGCATAGTAGTGCATTAACCAGATGTCTTTTACCCGATATTGCCTCGCTACCAGCAGGCATGTTCAGTACCCGATGGGTTTATCTTGGTACCATGCAAGCATAGTCCCACTGCCAGCGAGCCTTTCCAGTACCCCAACGGGTTTACTTGCGTTTATCAAGCTTCCTTGTTTTAAGTTTTTACTTAGCATTGACCCACTGCCATCAGGCCTATTCAGTACCCCGATAGGTTTTCCTTGTATAATGATATTAAGTACATGGAAGTCGATTCGTACTAGAGCGTGCTAAGCCCTGCTAAAACACATAATTCAATTTTGCAAAAATAAACTTACAAATACTTTTCATACTGGCCTTAATCATAAATCATGTCAAAAGAGAATAACTTAAAGTTGTTCTTTGAACTTATAACCCTTCTTCTTTGTAAAAGATAAATAATGTTCCCCATAGGAAAAAATTCCACCTACTATCAAGTTATCACAAAAAGATATTTTAAGAGACAAGTTTTGATAATAAGTATAGGATAAACTAGTAATCCATAGGTATAAGGTGAGATTCGAAAAAGATAATAATGAGAGTAAGTCTTATCACGCAACTATTTAAAATTGAAAATCAGAACTATACATGTCTGAATCAAAATATCAAAAACTATCTAAATCATAAAAGGAACGGTTAAGAATGGTGTACACATAATTGTTTTTAATTATCACTATAAGCTGCAATTTTTAAGAAAGGTTTAAGATATCTTAGGATCATAAATTGTCTTTCAGATAATACTCCATGAGATGCTTATAGATACAATACTTATAATGAGACTGCAAAACCACTTGTTAGATGATTCATATTTATTTATAAAAACATATATAACACTATGGAAAGAAAAAGAGTCACCTATAGTAACTCTTATTTATTTAATAAAACAAAAATATATATACATAATATCCTATTCTACTAAAAAGAAAGAAAACAATTCAAGTGTATGAATTCTTCCAATGTAACCATGTTAAAAGCAAAATTAGAAATGTAACTTTATCCACATATAAGAAAAATATTACAATGATTACGGGGATATGAAGAATCAACCAAGCTGTTTGATTTAGCAGCAATAAACATTGAAGAAGAGGATGGTACCGTGTCTTGGTTCCCTCTTAGAACCATATTTCAATGTGACTTATGTATTCTATGTTTTCTTCTCCATTTGTTATGTCACGAGATCTGTCATTGAACTCTAAGATGTATAAAGAATCTAAGCCTGGTGACGGGGAATATTCAAGTTCTAATGTCCCTCCCTCATCGAATGAGAGGCATTCCAGGTTGATCTTGTGTTGTTGTGGAAAGGGCCAAGTAGAAACTTCACTTTCTTTCATAGTATTTATAACCCATTGATCTATAACCTCTCCAAATCTCATATGAATTTCTTGCAATAATGTTGGTGAGGTAGGTAAGGTGGATAAATGTTGCAGTTCAACACTGTAAGAATATTGTACTACTTTATTTTTGTTAGAATGTGGAATGGATTGAACAAGAATGTGCGTAGGGAATATAGGAGATTTATGGGAAGGTAATTGTGGCGGGTGTAATTGGCTAGCTTGTGTGGTTGATCATGCCTGGAAAATGGGATATTGTTGAAAATATTGTAGAATAGGAAGTGTTGCATCATAAGAGAGAGTATCCCTATAATCATCAGATGGGACATAAATGCTTTGTGAACAAGGTTGAAAGGGGTTAATATGATCCTAAGAAGAGGGTATATTCTTACTAATATTGAATTTTCCTCTTGAATACCTTCTACAAAATTCACAAACATTATCATATGATAACTGAAATACATCACATGTTCCCATCAAACTTAAAATTTCTAAATATTCATTTCTTATGCCTTTGAGTAAAAGTCTTTTCAAGGTTTCCTTTCCTGACTGTCTTAGTTTTGATCTTTGAAGGTTGTATTGAAAGCGTTCGACATAATTTTCCAAAGTTTCTTCTTCTCCCTGTGTTATTTCAAAGATGTCCTCATTGACCCTACAATAATATTGGTATCTTTTCAAGAACATATATTTCATGTCTTCCCGAGTTTGAATGCAATTCCCACCTAGGCTCATGAACCATCGGAGGGATTCTCATTTCAAAGTAAGAGGGAAAAAATCAGATTTTGAACATTATATGCTCTACAAAGTATTTCCAATTGAAATAAAAATTCATCGGGGTTTTCATTCTCGAGTCCGTGAAAAATTGGAAAAATGGATGGGGGAACGTACTGTATTTGTGCCACTCCTCCTGGATTTCTAATAGGGAATTCAAAGGTAACAACTTCTTCATCCTTCTCTCCTACCATATCTTCCCACAATATAAATAGTTTTTCTTGTGTTATCTTAAAGCTCCCCTTTCAAATGTTCCTGTTAGTTTGTTAGCAGGATGGGTGGCACTTACAACACCACTAAGTGATTTAATAGTAAAATAAGTCCTACACTCGCATACGAGTAAATTGTATGAAATTAAATTACCTAAAGGAACGTGTACATCAAATTGAACTTGTGAAAAAGTAAACTATCTACGTTTGGGAAAAGAAAAGTACGCTTAAGGGAAATAAATCAAACTTTGGGTAAATTAAACACACTTGTGTGAAAAATGAACAACAAGGCTTTGGGGAGACCCACTAAAGTGGATGTGTCAGGTTGTCACACTATGGAAATTCTGTAGTGAAGTCATCTTTGCATCTTACGGTCCCCCCCCCCCGGCCTTGTTGTGTAATGTAAAGGCAACCTATATATCCTTATCTATCTAGACTCTGTTCATGAAAAACTAAACTAAAGAAAAACCTAGACTACTGCTACTACTAGGTTTGGGGGCTCCTGTTATAACAGATGCGTAGGTTATTACCTCTCCTCTTACCGCTCCCCCACCGCCAACCTATCACTAAACTTCATAAGCAAATTCTATTTTTTCTACCTTACAGAACAACTCCCCCACAACGATGCCAAAATGTTGGGTGTGTTCTACTATCTTAAATACACCTAATATTTAATTATCGATCGAGTTTGGTAGGCTTAGAGTTGCTACAAAATATATGCGAAGGTAAAGGGATTCCTAGGGTGTTGTAGAAATACTTTAACAAACAAAAGATTGAAAAAACTTTCAAAATGAAAAACCGAGTCAAACTCCTAAAAAATTAATTATGAATGTGATTAAAGCAAAACATCATACTAGGATAATATCAGACTACTCATTAATTAACTCTTCTTCTTCTTAGTTTAAGAATGGGAAAACTTTCATAAACCACTCTAGAAACTGAGAAAGGTCTAATTTATGAATAAGTAGAAAAAAAGATAAATAAAGAAGCAAGTAGAAGACTTGATTAAGAAGGCTTCTCTAATTCTTTAGCCTATAAGCATTTTTTAGTAAACATACAGTTAAAGAAATAAATCCTTTGCTAGTATCAATCTACAAAGTATTGGTGTATTTTCCAGAAATTAACATATCTAACCCTAAATTCAATATAAACAATGGTGAATTAAACCAAACCAGAGATACAATTATCATATATTACAGCGATGATAAATGAGGAAATCAAAAGCAAATCAAATCATAATTCAAAAACATGCTTTTATTGAAAAGAAATACAAAAAGTGCTTTTAATAATTACTTTAAAATAATCTAACCTAACGTCCTAGAGGCTAATATAACTATTACCTAATTTACCAAAACATAACAAAATTCAAAAAGCCAAAGAAATAAAACTGAAAACAAGTTAAAAAAATAAACTAAGAACACTAAAGGTCGGATGGGAGGCTGGAGGGCAGTCTGGAAGGAAGATCCGAATGATAGTCCAAACACATAATCCGAATGAGAGGTTGTATACAGAAAATAATAAAAACAGACCTAAATGATTTTATTATCAGCTAATTTTGTGCATATGAAAACAAGATGCATAAAGGATAGAATTTAAACCTAATTAATAATTAAAATAATCAAAAGGGATTACTAATCTACAGGTATGAAGAGATTGTTTCTATTATAAAATAAAACAAACTAAAACATTACTGAATTAATCTATATTTAAACAAAAGTTAACGAAACTAATTCTAACTACAAATCAGACCTAAGAGTAACTAAATTTTATCTATCTGTAAATATAACATTAAGCATTTAACCAAAAGAGAAGACTGAAAGGAAAACTGAAAACAAGCTACACGTGACCGGTCACTCTAATTCTATAGGCAAAGACTACATTAACAACATAATTACATTAACTATAACAAACATATGTCATAGAAAGTAAATAAATGGACAATTATACTAATATAATCACATGAACAAATTAAAAGAAAACTACTTATCTATGAAAGAGAAAATAACAAAAAAACGTAGGGACATGGAAGCCACTGGTTGTCGAGGGGCCCTCTCAGCAATCAGGGGATGCTTGCCTAACGCCTATGCAAATGCAACCATGAACAGCAGAATGTACAGACTTTTATTCAGAATATGGGACAAAATTATAGTGTGCTTAAGAACAACAAATCACAGCATGAACTAGTAAAATTATTGTCTCTCTGAGCTCTTACGTAGAGGCTGGTTTATATAATTGTTTAGCTGATTATAATGAACATTAACTGTTTACAGGCCAGCGCATAGTCTGGTTCCTCCCTCAGCGTGATCATGGCATATTCAGCATGGGCAGGGCGTCGTGGTGGTGTATCTACTCCTCCTTTCGCATGGCTAGTGGAGTGGTGTTGGGCACAAGAAATGTACATGATGGGTCTTCCAGAACGTAGGTCGTTCATCGTTTTAAATGCACAGACTGGTAATAATTTGGAGGTTAAGCAGAGGAGGCCACGACCGATCCTTCTAGACTAGAGTCATTCTTCCCTTTGAACACGTGGGTGATAAGCAACTTGATGGCAATCTTAGGCTGAGAGCTTCTTCAATCATCAAACACGTGGACAGCAAGCCATTTGCAGAATTGTTTCAACATTAAATGCTTGAAATCGGTTATGGACAACGCGCAACCTAATTAACAAGCTGGACGGAAAGATGGAAGATGAGTTGAACGGTAGTTGCACAGATCGGGCTGAATGGTAAGCTGAATGCATAGTTGTTATTAATTCACCCAAACATACTACATAACCTACAAACAAATACACATATTAATTAATATATCAAATATTCTTTAAATAATATAGATTTGAGTTAATAAAATCATAAAAATGATATTAAGAACCAAAGTTGGATAAACATTAAATTTGTTCTTACCTTGTGTTGAATAACGATCTGCATGACATAAAATACATGAAAGATAATAAAATATGCATTAAAATGTGTTATTTTAATGCCAAAAATGATAAAAAAATGAGGCTCAACACTCCAACTTATTCCACTTAAAAATACCCAAGGATGGAACTTATGCTTGCATTTTAGTGGACTAAGCAGGCATTTCACATTTACAAGGCAGCCTTGCAATGTTTTTGCACATCACGCATGTTTTTAGCCAAGATTAGAAAAATAGAAATACACGAAGGTGTAAAACAATAAAAAACACCATATCCAACTGAGATCACTCAAAAATACTAAACAATGAGGGCTAGGCGTGCATTTTACAGACCTAGTCAAATAAAGTTCAAAACAAAAAAATTGCAATATTCAAAACTTTACTGTACACAAAATAAACATATTTTAAAAATTATAAAGGAGGTTTTTGTCCATAGTATATATAGCTCCAGGTATATGGAATTAGGTTTTTAAAATCACCCCTATAAACATTATGGAGGGCATTTTTCTGAGCCCATTTTTACAGTTTTACACTCTGCTTTTACAAAACAAAATTGTGATTTCAGACATTCTTTTCAATTATGACCATGCTACTTATAAATGATGATAATTCATACATGTATTGATACATAAATAGAATACTATCTTGAGGATGTGGGCCCGCTACAAGATCCTCATGCAAATGTTATGAGACATATCTGGTCTTCATGCAAATATTATGAGACATATTTGGACATGTGTAAGAACATGAGAAGAAGAAATATATATTCTCCAACTTAATCCACTTAAAAATACCTAAGGATGGAACTTATGCTTGCATTTTAGTGGACTAAGTGGGCATTTCACATTTACAAGGCAGTCGTGCAATGTTTTTGCACAACACTCATGTTTTTAGCCAAGATTGGAAAAATAGAAGAAAACAATACAATACACCATATCCAATTGAGATCACTCAAAAATACTAAACAATGAGGGCTAGGCGTGCATTTTACAGACCTAGTCAAATAAAGTTCAAAACAAAAAAATTGGAATTTTCAAAACTTTACTGTACACAAAATAAAAATATTTTAAAAATTATGAAGGAGGTTTTTGTCCATAGTATATATAGCTCCAGGTATGGCATTAGGTTTTAAAAATTACCTCTAAAAACATTATGGTAGGCAATTTTCTAAGCCCATTTTTACAAATTTACACTCTGTTTTTACAAAACAAAATTGTGAATTTAGACATTCTTTTCCAATTATGACAATGCTACTTATAAAATATAATAATTCATACATGAATAATACTTATAGTATGATATAAGTATGATACTATCCTGGTGTTGTGGGCCCAGGCTTTGGTGTGCATTTTTGTAATCCTAGTTTTACAGATTTACACTTTGTTTCTTATGTAACAACTCAGGATTTTACTGATTAATTTTGAAGTTGACCAAGATACTTACAAATTATGAATATGTACATCTTTAATGCATAAAGTATGGTACTCTTTACAATAATAAATTCATAATATATGAATGGTCAAATTTGTTGACTCATTTTAAGTCTAAAAATCTCCTTCTCTGCAAAAAATGACATTGCAGACACTTTTGGAACCCAAATTGAAAACCTATATGTATGCATAGTAAGGTGAAAAATACTAAACCACACCATTTCCAACCTAAATCACTCAAAAATACTCAATAGTGATGGTTAGGCGGGCATTTTTATGAACATGGTAAGACTTGGTTCCAAACATAAACTTTGTTATTTTGTCAAATTAACTGCGGGAAATGTAATATAATTTTAGGAAACTGAAAGAGGTTTTTTCAAACATATATCTGTCTTCAATCCCATGGTATTACTTTAAATTAATAATATATGTATTAACTGTGGTGTGCATTTTGTTAAGCCCATTTTTGTAGATTAACACTCTGTTTTTTACATAACAAATCAGGATTTTAGTGATTAATTTCAATTTCACCGAAATACTTACAAATTATGTATAAGTATATGTTTAATGCCTATACTATGATACTCTTTATTATGATAAATTCATGGTATATTCATGGTCAAATTTGTTGATATAATCATTTTAAGACTAAAAATCCCATGCTCTGTAAAAATGCATACACCAGGCATGTTTTGAACCAAAATAAAAAAAAAACTAGTTGTAGAACATGGAAATATTTATAAATTCATGAAGATGATGTACAAAATACAGTGTCAAAAACCAAGTGAAAGACAAATTGAACAATAATGAAAAAAAATAACCTTTGAGACTATGGTAGACTATAGAAACGACTTAACAACTTTCCCAAAATAGATAACAGCTTCATTGCTAGATAAATGTACACATATTGATCTTCAAAACTATCACATTAACAGAGTGTAACATTGACATCAAAGCTATATGAGCAACTAATAAAGCAAATCCATATCACAATGCCATATCAACCAAGTGCATTCTACAAAATGTTTTAGAGAACATTCATTACAATCTTATTCTATATGCTACTGTCTGGATTCTTTCCATTTTTTACCATCAACAGAAGTGACAGGAAAATGCAATTTACTATCACTTCAGATAAGGATGGGACTAGATGAAGTACAATGCAGGCGTATCTGAGTCAGAATAATATGATTTTGAGTGGATGAGTCAAGGTTGGTAGACTTCACGCCAAAGGAGTCTCATTAGGTAATGCTGCTTCTTATGCCAAATTAAAATTTTGAAGGTATCCACAAGACGTTTTTACATAATCAGAATTATGTTATATGTTTGTCTGGTTATGTTGGGGGGGTACAAGGTAGTCCAAAACAAAACACATTGTTATAAAAATCACTCATTCAAATTCATGATAAATGAATTTTTTTGAAACTACCCGTCATGCTCAATCGATCATGGATGATCAATTGATTTCATTCCACCACGTAGATCTAAAGGCGGCTCATATCATAATTACGCCACCCATTCTTGGCATGTCTTACACTTCCAAGACTATTACTAATGGTGCTAATTTAATGCAATTTCGAATCTCCATACGCTTCACCTACGTTAAACTCACCGTGGTTTGGAAATTTTGGTTGGGTGACTATGCTTGCTTTAAGAAAACAACCAGTTAACTTATCTTTTTTATCAAAAATTGTCTCGATTTCCTTTTTTGGGCTTAAATATTTTTGGTGAGTAGACTCATTTAACTACTTTAGAATATAAAAAAATATTTTCAATAGGATGTGAGCAATTCTAGCCAATAAAAAAAGCATCTTTTGATATTCCTTGATTAACATTCTTAATGAATTAGGATACACGCTAGTGTATGATAGTTTGTTATGGGGACAAAGACATGCAAACTCAATCATAAGAAAAATGAGGCAACAATGGACTATAGTTTCCTTACTCTTCAATTTCTCATCCTTCAATGTATCCAAGAGGGCTCAATATATAGCACTCCAAAGAGGTAATGGAGGGTCGAGTCTGAGCGTTCTTAAGGCATATGGAAGGCCAAGAGTCAATTTATTCATACTACTATGAGGAAAACTCCAAAAATATTTGTCTTCATGCACACTTCCCGATGTATGCGGGTTTGAGCTCAAAATATGTGTATACACACGAGTATAGATTTAAAAGTCGTGTATAGGTATAAATAGGTGATTTTTTTGGATAATCTTGGAACACCAAAGTATAATATAGGTAAATGGGGTCCAAAGAGTCTGCAGAGGGACATGGAAGGCCATAAAGGTGTGATCTACCAAGTGTGGTAAAATCATCTATAACAAATGCCCCCTAATGGGTGAGGTCATAGGGTAACATGATGACTGAAATACAATATATAATCCATCCCAGAAGTGGAGTAATGAATACCCAGGTGGAAGAACTAGCCACTCGTCAGTACAATACAATAATCAATCTCTGCATGTGACTGCAAATATAGATAGCAGTCCCGAATACATGGCCATGAATAGGCATGATATACAAATTTCATGTGTGGTCATCGCCATGTACAATATACAATGAATCAAGAGCTCCATAGTGGATGAAGATATCTAATATACACTAAAATCTGATCACGAGAGCTAACATCTCATGAATACTGGCACACTCAAGGAGGTAGCATATATGGAATGTGACCAAGCTAGAAGGTCTTATACACAAACCGCTACTAGTACATGTCCTACAACGTGAATAAAGGTGTTGAGGTCGAACATGGTAGTCCATCATCTGATTATCGATCATTGATGTATACCATTAATAGATGCGAGATAACCCACCTATAATGAAAATGGGAATCAAGGTACAAAGTGAAATCTAACAAGTGTGAATAGATGTGTTGAGGTCGAACACTTGAAAGAATCAATCGATCAGGGGACATGAAATTCCATAAAGGTGTGATCTACCAAGTGTGGTAAAATCAACTATAACAAGAAGGATATAAGAAATTGTAATTTCGATGAAGATGATAAGGAACTACTTTTGGAAGCGAGATACATTGTGGTTTTTATAGAATCTGTTTAGTTGAGGAAGGAGTTAACATTATACTTGATAAAAATGGGGAACTTAGAGAACAAAATCCCATATTGGAGGTTTCAAAATGATTTTCATTTCTCTAAATGTTAGGGTACTAGGTGTTGCTCCAAAATTCTGACCCTCAAAATTTTTATCAATAGTAACAAAGCAAACATTTATTTCTTCCAAGAAACTATGAATTTGGGTACAAAAGCTTGTGAGATTATTCTTAAAATCTTAAAGGATTGGGAAGTTTTTGTTGTAGATGCTAAGGGTTTATCTGGTGGCTTGGTGGTGGCGTGGAATCCAAATTTCTGTAGCTTTAAACTATTTAAGACCTTTGTAGGAATCTTGTTGGAAGGTAAAGTGCATGAGATCGAGAATTTTATGCATTTCCTGAATATCTATGCTCCATATAAGGATCAGAGATTGTTTTGGAACAAGATTGATGAGAGTTGTTTGTTGAGCCTCGAAAACATGGTTATTGCTGGAGATTTAAATCATAATTTACATTCTTTTGAAAATTGGGGTACAGTTTCTTCCTCAAATCCTATGGCCGACTTTTTTCTTGACCTGTTTAAAAAACATCAGTTAGTAAATATTGTTCCTTCTAAAATATCCCCTACTTGGAAAAAGAGTAAAAATGTTGGTGGAGGAGTGTCTAAAAGACTTGACAATTTTCTCATGAAATAATCCTTGGTGGAAATTTGCTCAAGATACAAATATTGGGTTCTTCATACCAATTTATCTAATCATTTCCCTACTATCTTACAAGTTGATGCATATTTTTTGGATCTAAATCGTCCTTTTAAGTTTGTTCACTCTTGGTTAAAAAATGAGTCCTTCTGTCAGATGATTAAATATTTTTGGTTTTTTGTCCCATGCCCAGAGGATTTGACTTTTATGGATCTCCTTGTATTTAAATTGAAGTTACTTAAAAAACTAGTTACTTCTTGGATAAAAAGGAAGTCTATTGAAGAAAAATATTCTTTACAACTTAATTGCAGAGCGTTTTTTGGACAATTTGACAGGTTCCTTCTCTATAGAAGACAGAATTAAATTGATGGAGCTAACAAGAAAGAAATATGGTATTCTAAAGAAAGAAGAAGAGAAAACAAGACTCAAAAGTAGAGCTTTATGGATCAAGGCTGGTGATAAGAATACACATTTTTTCCATAAAATTTGCTTCTTATCCAAGGAATCATAATACTATTTGGGAAATTAAGAAAAAGGATGGGGTCAGGGTAAACTCTCAGGGAATCATAAAAAAAGTTGTTGAATCTCACTTTAAAACCCCTTTTAGAGATTAGAAAAAGGCCCTTATTGGTAATCAAATGAAATTTCTAGAACATCTTCCTTCTTTTTTCACCATGGATGAAGGTCTTGAGATAGGAAAAGAAATCTCTCTTGATGAGATACAAAAAGTGGTATTTAATTTTTCCAAAGATAAAATCCCTAGTCCAGATGCCTAGACAATCGAGCTTTTCTTTGTATTTTTTTAATTTAATGGGTGAAGACTTGATGGAAGTTGCAGAATACTCTAAAAATGAGTGTTTTATGTCAGGGTCTCTAAATTCTACGTTCTTAACCCTTATTCCCGAAAAGGATATTCTTGATATTTTTTCTGACTAGAGGGTTATTTTTCTTTGCAACTTGGTTTATAAATTGGTAACAAAAATTATAGCTGACAAAATTAAACCAGGGCTTTCAGAGGTAGTTTCAAAAGAATAGTTTGACTTTCTAGCCAATAGACAAATCCTAGATGCCATTGGGACTACTCAGGAATTCCTTCATTCAGTCAAATAAAAAAGCACTAGCTCTATTGTGATGAAAATTGACTTAGTGAAGCCATATGATAAGGTTAATTGGGATGTCTTAAGACTGGTTCTTTTTTAGATCAACTTTCCTAAGGAAGTGGTTATGTGGGGTCATGGCCCATGTTACAACTACAAATTTTGTTGTCTTGATAAACGGTTCTCCAACCTCTTTCTTTAGAAGAACAGGAGGACTAAGGTAGGGATTTCCTTTATCTCCATTACTCTTTTTCCTAATGATTGAAGGATTAAGTAGTATGATTACAAAATCCAGCGTGGAAGGTCTATTTTTAGGTATAAAATTTTATGCATATGTTAAAATTACCCATTTGCTTTTCGTAGATGATGTAATTTTTGGGGGGTTGGATAACATAAAGGATTGGAAGGATATGCATACTATCTTGGAACTTTTCTATAATTCCATAGGTATGGAAGTTAATGCAGAAAAATATTGTATATATACCCATAAGGTTCATGCAGAGACTGTTACAGAATTGAGATCTCTTTTCAGTATAGGTTTGAACAGTTTGAAAATGGTTTCAAATATTTGGGTTTTATGTTAAAACCTAACAACTATCGTGTGAAGGATTGGTTTTGGCTGATAAAGAGGATAGAAAAAGAATATCAAATTGGTCTTATAGATTTCTTTCAATGGGTGGAAGGCTTACTTTAATCAAGGCTACTCTACAAAGTATTCCAATCTATTGGTGTTCACTAGTCATGCTTCCAAAATCAATTACCAATACTATCAGATCAGAGATATTTCATTTTTTATGGGTAGGAACATGAAATGATAGGAAGTATGACTTGGTTTCATAGGCCAAACTTGCCACTACAAAACACAAGGGTGGTTGGGGTATAAAGAATTTGACAGGGTTCAATACATCCCTTTGTTTAAAAATCCTATGGAGATGCCCATTGCCTTTTTTACAAAGGACTGTGGAGCATGGTGATGAGAACAAAATATTTGAAGAAAATATTTGTCAACAATTGGATTAGATTGACTGAATTTAATTCTAAAGGAGCCTCTATAACCTAGAATAGTTTTCTTAAAGTGTTCCATTGGCTAAAAAAGGGGATCTGTTGGGATATTGGAAATGGAAAAAATGTATACATAGGGGTGGATCCATTTGTTGGGGATAAATAATTATTCACTCTGCCTAAGGAAATACTTGAGAGTTTAGAGTGGATTGGTATGAAAACTCGAGATCAACTAAAGAGACCTAAATGGTCGGTTTTAAAGGGTGGATACTGGACTAATACAAGAGATGTGGGGCTTACTGATAACTAGGCTATACACTTGGATAATTATATTGTTGTTTTGAAAGTAGCAGGGGTAGATTAAAAGTTGAAGACGATAGAATGGTTTGGCCAAAAACTAAAAAGGATGGAATTATCATTGCAAAATCGGCCTATGAATTCATTACAAATTACTAGATTAAGGATGATAACAGGTGGTAGTATAAAACTTATGGAATTGGAACGTACCACAAAAAGTGAAAAAATTTTGGTGGTTATCCCTCAAGGGAAAACTCTTAACTTGGCATAACCTCATGAAAGGGGTTGGCAAGGCCCAAGCATTTGTCCATTATGCAAGTAGGAGAATGAAACTGCTTTCATTTATTTTTAAAATGTTCTTTCTATAGGGAATTTAGACAACAAAAGATTTGTTGGGTATCAACTTTGATTGGGGTGCTAAAAATATGGAACACTCTTTTACAAATTGTTATACATTTCTAATTCTCATGGTCTTCTTCTTATTTTTATATCTTGGTCTCTTTGGATAATGAGGAACAAATAAATTTTCCAAAATATCATTCCAAATGTTGTGATTTGTGGGTTTAGAGGATTTAGTTTTTTTTAAAGAGAATATGAACACAATTCATCCAAGTAAGACTAAAAGATTATGTCATCCAGTTCACTATGCATTATGTGCTGAAGGATATTTCAATGGTGCCTCTTCTAACTTCTCATGTGGTTGTGGTATGGTTATCAATATAAACAAGGAACATTATTTCTTATTAGGTATGGGCGGAGGAAAGGGAACAAATGCATATGCTGAATTGTTGAGTTTATGGGGCTTACTTCGATTTGCTACTCTTATAGGAATATCTAATATTAGTAGATATGGAGACTCTAAAGTTTTTTTTTCCTCAGAAAAAATCGTAATTTTATTTCAAGAAAGAACAAAATTACATTCGCAGATAAGGCAAGTAGCCCCATACATTGTCAACAAAAATTTTGTTTCATCAAAATCAAATCTTTACATTTAAGTACATCACCATTGTATCATTTTTAAACATAGCATCAATCCAACCATATAAACAGTTGTTGTAATCATATAACAAAATAATAAAAAGAAAAAATTGAATCTGCCCTTTGAGCCCAGTTTAAACTGTTGGATCCTATTCATCGTGGTACAGACGATGATAATATATGAAAGTACCTACCGAAACCTGTTCTAAAATCTACCAGTAGCTGCAAGGATTCTTTGGAAATCCTTTCTTCCACCTGATTTTGTGTCCTGTAGACATGAGTGAAAGTTATACAATTAAATCAATGTTGTAATAGAACCACTTCCTCAAGGATAGGCAGGAGTTGAATCACATGACATCTCGAATTTCCTCTTTCCCATTCAATCACAATCAAAGAGTCACCAAAAACCTGTAAAGTATGACAACCATTTTCCATGAAAAATAAGAGCACTGGTTTAAGTTCCATCGGTTCAACAAAATTGTTGGATCCCCTCCCAAGTCCAACAGAAATGTAATAAAAATGAGTAGGAGATAGAAATGGGAAACCTCCACCTCTACAAATAAGACGATGTTCTTGGGAGGCACCATCAAAATAACCCCAAGGTCTATTTTGGTAAATATCCTCCTCCTGAAGAACTCTAACAATAGTAATTTTGTTACCCTGAGGAAAATGACTAAATACGGCCAAAATATGTGCAACCACTAGCTCCAATGGTGTTCAAAAATCCTGGAAAATTGTTTTGTTCCTGGAAATCCAAACTCCCTAAGAAATGATGCAAGGTAGTGCTCATAATAATAGGAATATCTTCTCAGCATACCACAAATGAAGAGCCTCCACCAGATTTGGTCCATGCCAAATAACCCTTGTATTAAGATCCCTTCCAACCTCCTACCAAATCTGCCGAGTATAAAGACAGTGTAGAAATAAATGATCAAGGGTTTCAATGGAGTTGCAACAAAGGGCACACCTACCCAGCCCCTAAAAGTACTGCGACTAACTAACATCCCAGGATGGGGCTTTGTTTTCCAAAATAGTCCAGAAGAGCAATTTTTCCTTGGCAGGACACTTAAGTTTCCAAAGTTTCTTCCTCCACCAAACAAGTTGTCAATTTTGAACCTCCAAGTTTAGTTGAATATAACCATTATTGGGAGTATACTCCCCAGAAGAATCGCAATCCCACACCGGAAAATACTCCTGATCGGATAGCTTGACATGTGCGATTCTCAATGATGTCTTATAGTCAGACCATCCCGCTTGTTGCTCAAATAAAAATCTAAGACATCTACCATAAATCCAACCTTGATGCCACAACATCGTTGACCCAAGATCAGCCAAATCAGAAAAAGGAATACAACCCCTGTCCTTCAAAAAAAAACATAAAATAATCAGATAAAGAATGAACTCCCCCACATCCCACCCGTGGTTCTAGGACTACCCTTACATGTCTTCCATTTCCCACCCTCCAAATGAGTCCAAAGCTAATCAGTCCAAAAGAATGAACCACTACCTTCCAAATAACAAAGAAGCCCCCCGCAACTTTCATTGAAACAAATCTACTCCAGCATTGATAAAGGAGCAATATACTTTTCATGCACAACCCTAGTCCACAGACTCTGAGTTTGTATGAGCCTCGAGGAGACCTTTGTGGCCAAAGATTTGAAAAAAAGAAAGATTTTTTTTAATCCCCACACCACAAGGGCCTCAGAAATGACAATTTGTTCCCAATGAACCCAAGCCATGACCTGATGATCCTCACAACCCTTCCAAAGATAAGAAATGCACACTTTTTGTATTCTCTCTAGAATACCTTCAGGTATCCAAGAAAGGGAAATCCAAAATACTGGTATAGATTCGAACATTGATTTGACCAAGACCAACCTTCCAACTCTAGACAGTCACCGATAATTCCACCCCCAAAACTAATTCTCTAACTTAGCCAACAGCCACATCCAATCTGCTTTACAAGAGGCATTTGGTTTCAAATAAAAGCCCAAATATTTGAGGCCATCCTCAAGCCGGAAGGAATTAAAAGGGAGTAAAGTAGTATACCTTATGACCTCCCCTTTTGCCATATTAGAACAAAAAAAATTGGATTTTTGATCATTTATCAGCATACCAGTTTCTACTTGTAGAAAAAGAAGTCCTTCCTTGAGTTTAAGAATATCCTGTCGGGAACCATCACAAAAAATGAGGATATCGTCAACAAAGAGAAAATGGGTGATATACAGTACCTGTGAAATGGGAATACCCTTGAAAGAACCATCAGCCTTGGCTACTAGAATAAAATGACTCAACCCTTCAACCACAAGGATAAAGAGTAGAAGGGAGAGTGGACATCCCTGATGCAGACCATGTCTGACTGTGAAAAAGGACTAGAATAACCATTGATAAGTACAAAAAAGATTACCGATGAAAGGAAATCCATGATCCATCTGATAAAATCATAGCTGAATCCCAGATAGGTGAGTAACATCCTGATATAGAGCCAACTAACCCGGTCAAATGCCTTGGAAATATCAATTTTTACAATAGCCACTTTCAGCTTGTTTGTCTTCAGTGAATGCGTCCCTTCCTCTGCCACCCTTATAGCCTCATGTATTTGTTGACCTTCAAGAAATCCAAACTTCTCACTGGAAATACATCGAGATAGTATAACTTTTAATCTCCGAGAGATAACCTTAGATATGATTTTGTAGAGACAATTGCAGAGAGAGATTATATGAGGAAAATCATCAAAATTTTATGGTTTATTCTTTTTTGGAATAAGTGCAATAAATGTTGAGTTTATAGGGCCATGAATATGACCAACCTTCCTAGACTCTTCAACAACCTTCAATAGTTCGTCACCCACCAAATCAATGATCCCTAGAAAGAACTCAATAGGCCAACCATCCGGACCCAAGCTTTTGTCCTTCTTAAAGGAATCAAGAAATTTATTTAATTCAATATCTGTAACTTCCCCCATGAGCATTCTATTATTAGTTTCATCCAAAAACCTGGGAAACAATTGAGCAACATGGATAATCTTCCCAATAGACAAACCATCCTGAGCGAGAATAAATCCCCAAAGTGACGTACCCCCAACCCATCCAATCCATCAAAAGTAGTGACTGGATCACCTTGATCATCATTGAGTTCCATATAATGTTGGATAACTTCCTCCCCTTCACAAAATCCTGAAAGAATTTTGTATTTTCATCCCCATATGTTAACAATAGTTCCCTACTTTTTAAATTCCAAGCAGCTTCTTTTTCACCCAAAATATCCCGACGTCTCATTTCTAAAGTAAGAACTTCATATTTAGTCTCCTAATCAAGAAATCCCAAGCCAAGCCTATTAATAAGTTGATCAAGAAAAAATTCATAGTCACGCAGAACTTGATCATCTCCTAGAAGTTTTGCATAGGCCCAAGTTATAGTTCACAAAAAGAAGGCTCATTTAACCACTCTGGATTAAATTTGAAGGGACTAGGAGGCTTCCTACTCATTCCCTGCAACTCAAGGAAAATAAGACAATGATCAGACTCCCCCCCACAATCCACCCACTAACGAACCAAATCAAACTCCTGAACCAGCCTATCCGCCACCAAAAATTTGTACAAACGCTTTGCAACCCGATCCTCACTAGTTCTCTTATTTCTCTGCGTTGAAAATAGTTTAACATGTGCAATATCCAACAATTCATTTTGCACAAATGCATGAATAAAATAGTTTTCCAGTACATATGGAACTGCCTTACGCCCCCACACTTATGCAGTCCCCAAGGAGAGATTAAAATCACCTCCCTGCAAGTCACAAAATTCTTGATTAACAGAGCATCCCAAGATGGAACCCTATTCACATAAGGTCCATAGATATTCAGGACAGCCAGAACCTTCCCAAGGTGTGCATCATAAAGATCCGGGCCAATACCTAATAAAAAATCCACATATTATCACAACGACAACTCTTCAAATTCCACCCCAAAGCCGAACCTCCAGATCACCCATGCACATCCACAGCAACAAACTTCCATCCCGAGAGCAATAATTCTAAAACACAAGTCACATCCTCACGCATACCCAGAGTTTCTTGTAGAAGAAGCACATCAGGGCGATTGAGCTCAATCAAATACCAAAGAGACTATTTTTTGGAGGGATTTTCCAACACATGACAGTTTAAGGACATAATCTTCATGCGGTAACCCCATCCTGGGATTTCATTGCTCCAAGTGCCCATTAAATAGAAAACTACTTCCCCGAAGCCACATCTAATAATGCACGCTCTTGTGCCCTTGAGAAGTGATATTTTCTCCCTCTTCCCGTCAAAGAGGTGTCGACACGATAAAAATCTGGTAAGCCCTTAGCCTAGGAGTCCTCATCTAAAAATTCCTGATTTCTCAATCTATATCGAATGCTCTGCCCCTCCAAAGTGCCATTAGGCAATGGAGAAGTGGATACAATAGAGGGATAAAAGAAGCAACCCACCCCTGGAATTGAATAGGGAACCACATCGGTTTAAAGGGGAGAACATGCCAAGAGAGAGGAAATCGCCATAGAACATCCAACCAAAACATCATGTAATTTAAAAAATTTATCAGAGGTTGCACAATACCCAAAGATTTAGTTTACCGAGAAACTTGAGCAGTCTGTGGCTCATGGGTTGCACCTGCATCAGAAGGAGCAGAAGGAAGAAGACCATCAATATTTGAATCTGCCTCCCCCACCACAGGCTCTTGCACACCATTGCACTGAGAGTGACCACCAGAAACCTCCTCCAACTGTGAAGGAGCCTTTTTCACCATTGGCACCACTTGGGATAGACCTCCATATTCCAAACCTTTCCCCCGAAAAGGTAATGGAAAATTGGCCAAGAGATGGGCGTAAGCATGACAACAATGACGGAGGAAGAGAATTCCTTCATATTCTAAAACCTATATAATTCCCAATCTCATCAAATCTAGCAAGCGCCCAAAAATGCATTGGTAAGCTAGGAAAACAAACCCACAAAGGCTCCAGCGTGACTTTCTCCGATTTGGAATCTAACATGGGATCCCAATGCTTCAGGATCAGAGGTATGCCATCCATACTCTAATGAGTCCCAAAAACCCAGTCAATAACCTCACAGGATTCGAAAATAAATGAAAACCAACCTTTGGCCAAAACCCTAATCGAGGGCGTCAGTGGCACCAAATCCCCACACTGATCAGCAACCCATATTTTGAGCAATGCCATGTTGAAATGACTCCCACAATCCCAAACCACCATAGCCGTTTCAGAGAACTCCATCGCCTTATCCATCTACACATCCAACCCCAGAATGAGTGAATCCTGATGAGCCCTAGCCTTGACATGCTTCAATTTTTTCCTTGGGGTTCCATTCAGCTAGAACCAATCTTTGGTGGAGAGAGGGATGACTCCACATCAAATATATTCACCACATCCACCCCCGATAAGTCCCCCTTTCCATGCATCTGGAAGTGAGAAGGCTCCATCGACTTTCCATCCATAGCCAGACTCCGACAGAGAACATGATCAAACCCATCAACGATAAAATTCCCATAGAGAATGAGGGAGGAGAAGCAACCACTGACCAATGGTTATTTACCTCCTCCACTTGACTAGGGTATAAAACCCCCGCAAGTTCATCGGAGGTAACAATGGGAAACAAAGGTTGAGTAACCATAGCCTGTTCACCCCCACATCCCACAATGTCGGCTAGATCCTCAATAAACCTGCCAACTTCCCCAAAAGAAACCAAAAACACCGAGTCAACTCTATCCCCTGCTAAATATGCAAACCCTAGTTGATATCTCATCTTATACTAATACATTTGGGCGGATTTTTCCACGAAATATTTCCACATTTTGAACATTCGTGGATTAATACTTCATTTTTTTTTATCTTGGCAGAAAAACTGTGGCAATATTGACGTTTTTAATTTTTGACGAACTTTCATCTCTATATCAATGATATATGGCTATATTTAATTTAACATTATTATTTATTTAAATCTAATTATTTGAAAGGGGGTACAGTTGGGACTTGATCGTAGGAAATAAAATGAACTTATTTTGACTTACATATTGCCATTTGAGGTACTTTCTATAGATTCGACAGGATCACTTTGACTTTTCAAGCATACTACCTTTGGGGGAAGCCTTCAAGTGCAAGAAGCAAATATTCAAATTATTGGATTTATGGCAAAGCAGGGAAGGCTATATGATGACACGAGATCTAATTTTTTATGGACACAAATCGGAGCAGGCAATTAAGAAAAGGAGTCACTTGGACAAGAATTCCACAAAATATTTAGCATAATCTCATATATAATGAATGCACCTACGGCAAACTAATACAATTAATCCTTTAAACTACTAGTAGAAATCACACCCGCCAAACCAATGCCAGCTTTCAACAGCTCTTGGTTGTTTATGTGCGGGTTAATTAGCATGCATCCTTTTTTGGCCATAAATAGTTTTTTATTTCCATGTCTTAGGAGGCCGACCTCATCACCAATTTATTTTTGTTATCATTAACCAAATTTATTTAATTTTCCACATCATCATCATTTTAATTTTATTTTTTATGCCAAGACTTGGCCTTCTCTTCTGCCTACATACCCTTCTTCAACTGCCCATATGGGGGTCTTTGATATTCCAATAAGTATGCACGCATTGTCCATCTTCAAGGTTCCAGTAGGTGATGTATTCAGATGCCCGTAGCTCACACCAGGATGCCCGTAGGTGTCCATAAGGGATTCCCGAAGGTGGTGCTAAGAATATGCCTGCAATAGGCAATATCTTATGCCCGCAATATTTTCTATCATGCCTGCAATTTTCCTCATTTAGCATACCCGCATGATCTTCTGGAGATGCCCGCAATATTTTCCTTATCCACTATTTTATCATGCCCGCAGCCATCTCTGTCATCAATTTTGCTTGTCTATTGTCATGTCACCATCTCCTTGTCATCTTTGCACCAACATCTTTGTCTTGCCCAAATTATCTTCAAATGACCGCAGAATGGGTCATTTGACTCTCTAGATGTTCCATGCTTGTCATGCTTGCTTTTCAATGTTATTATGCATGTCGTTAGTCATCTTTGTCCTTCATGTCTTGTTCCAATTACACCTTGCCATGTCATCATGCTTAGACACCTCTTCGAATATTTGTTTGTTATTTATTGTTTTAATGAAATAATCAATTAAAACTTCTTCTAAACATTGCATCTCTCCAACGGTAAGATGTGTCTCTTCAAAACTTTGTCTTAATTCTTTTTATTAAATTTCTGTTTATTTTTCTAAATATGTTTCTGTAGCTTTTTATTTAATAAACTCTATTTATTATTTTTCACTAATTTTGCAGGTCCATATTTTGCATATATGACCATCATAATGCAAACTGAAAGTATGGCTGGATAGCCACCTCAACAAGGATCAGATCCATGTCACCTTTTGAACTTTTTGATACACACGCATTATCTAGAGATCATTTGAAAATAGGCTTCCAAACTGTTTAATTTAACACTTAGACGCAATTGTTTTTAACTTGTAAAAACAATTTTTCTTCTACTTTGGAATATTGATTTCTCCCTCATGTGATCACCATAAGAAAACCTACAAGCATGGCTAGATATCCATTTCAAGAATGAACAAGACCATATCACAAGATAAATCTATTGACACACACACAACCTCTGGCAAGCATTTCAAAATAGATTCTAAACCTCTTTTGAACATCAAAACATATTTCTTCCCATTTTGGCAGACTCCTATTTCACACGTGTGAACACTCTATGGAGACCTAAAGCCATGAGCAGATGGAAAACTTACCAAAGAATGGATCCATTACATTTGATAAATTTACTTGCAAAAAGAAAGCCCTTAGCGGGCATTTCTAACTGACCTCTCAAACTCCTGTTTTTAACACTTGGTCAATTTTCTTTTGTTCTCGCTATGCAAAATATTATTTTTCCTATTTTTTGTAGATTGATATTTTGCATATGAGACCATCATAAGACAACCTAAAGGTATGGATGGATAGTTAGTTCACCAAGGAACATGCCTTTTCTACCTAATGAGTTTTTTCATAGACTAACACCTCCTTACGGGCATTTCAAAATGCCTTTTCAATTTCCTGAATCTAACACTAACCAATTTTCTTGTGTTCTTAAAATGCAAAATAATATTTTTCTTACTTTTGGCAAATTTATATATTTTTCATAAAACACATCACATGATAACTGAGACCATGATTAGATGCACCCATCAACAAGCTATAGCCTAACACTTTCATATTTTTGTCATCATCCTATGAGATAGGGCGGGCATTTCCTTGAGGCCACTGAGGCAGTTTTGCGAGTACTGGAATAGTGCAAAATTGCCTGAAACTCTATTTTGGCAGACCATTATCTTTACAATCAAACATATTCTTTGAGAACTGAGACCATGGTGAGATATTCTCTTCAACAATATATAGGATGATAGCTTTAGATAATTTTTATCATACACCTATAAGGTATGGCGGGCATTTTCCCAAGGCCACATGAGCCAGTTTTTCCAACACTTGGACAATTTTCTTAGTCTGGTCCAATCTGCCTAAAATACTATTTTGGTAGGTTCATAACTTCTTCCTCAGCTACTTCCAAGAAAATCTAAAGACATGTTCAAGTAGGACAAATATCAATCTACAAGACCCCCATATGATGTGGGCATTTTGCTTCAACACACAATTTGTGGCGGGCATTTTCTTAAGGCTACCTAAGCCAGTTTTCTAACACTTGGTCATTTTCAGGACTTTCTCCAAAATTTATTCTGAAACCTCATTTTGGCAGATTCATAAATTTGTCTTCAAACATGCTTAAGGAGAAATAATACCATGGTTAGGTAGAAAAACCAACACACTACAAGACCCCCATGTACTTCAGGAATTTACTCTAACCCATAATTTAGGGAAGGCATCTTTCTAAGGCTAGTTAGCCATTTTTTCTTGCTCTGGCACAAACCCTTATTTTGTCAAGTCCATAACTTCTCCCTCGGACACTTTTAGGACAAAATTAAGACATGATCAGGTCGGAAAAAAAAATCTACAAGACCCACATGTGGTGCAGACATTTATATTTTCCTATAAATTATGGCATGCATTTCTCTAAGGAAAGTTTTACTAATTTCCCCATACTTAGTCATTTTCCTGTTTTTCACCAAATTACCATATTTTTCCAAAATGATTGTCATTAATGTTGTCATCAATGACAATCCTATTCATCACAGTCTTCATGTTTTTCTTTATAGAAATTGGTATATAATATACTGCATTTAGAAATATACTTATATCTAATGTATTTGACAAGGTATCGTTTGGTATGGTGTAGGTAAGACAATTACTTGTCACTACATGGATTTTTCACTATGAATGAAAATGCAAGGAAGCTTGCTCAATTTAGAGTGGCATTAAAGGCGAGGGGAGATGGAAAATGGTATTTCCCTTGCTCTGATTGCAGGGGCTTGCAAAGAAGAAGAAATTTAATAACGACAACTAAAAGACATTTTAGGGAGAAGGGGCATGCCGAAGGGGGTTATGAATATCATCCCTTAGTAAGAGGTTATTCAATTTTTAATGTATTCTATGTAATAGTAATCATGTCATGAAATTCAGCAAAATGTCTTATTGTTTTATTATATGTTCTATACACACTAATTTTACTACGTTGTTTGTAAATATATAGAGAGTTATTTGCCAAGTACTATCAAAAATACTCATTTACATGGTGATGAACATCTAGATCAAAATATTGAATCTTATCAAGTTACTAATGATGATATGGATGGAGATAATGTTAGTGATACAAATCAGGAAGATGAGATACATAGATTGATCCAAGACACATTTGCTCCAATGGATGAGGACAACCAGGATGATAGTCATGATGTTGATCATCTACTCGAGAAGTCATGTCAACCTCTTTATGAAGGCTCAAAAACAAATCTTCTATCTACTATAATGTTGTTAGTGAACTTGAAGGTTTTGAATGGTTTATCAAACACCTGTCTCATACAGATACTAAGGCATGTAATTTTTTAATTATTTATGTCTGCATGTTCACATGTACATAAAGGGTTGACTTTTTTCCTATATTTCTATTGTTATCTAATTTGTAAAGTATGGATGTGATATTGATGATTAATATTGTTTACATTGACTTATTCTTTTGAATTTTGTAGATTGTCAGGTGAATTTCTATTACCAACATGATAGGCTCATAGGACGATGAGAAAAATTATCTAAAAGTGATAGGCTCTACTATTTTGGTTGGTGCATCCAACCATGGTTTCAGACTTCCCAAAGAGACTCTGAGGAGGAAGATATCAATCTGCCAAAAGTGCCTCTCACCTTCATTTGCACTATCCCAGTAAAATGCCCGCCAAGGTTAGATGATGAGGTTGCAGGAGAGAAGATTGGCATGGCTGAGTTAGTATGATATTCCTCACATTTTGGATGTCTCACTCTCCAATTTTGATGAAAAAAAAAATCACCTTGGTGACTTAGGTTTTGAAGAGATTTGTCTAAGTGTCAATAAGTAGTTTGGAAGACCACTTTCAAATTCCTGCCAGATGTTGGGTGTATTTCAATAGGCTCATCAATTGGCATGGATTTGTTATTTGTTGAAATGGAAATCCAACCATACTTTCAGGATAACTTACAATGGTCACATATGCAAAATATCAATCTGCCAAAAGTAGGAAAAATACTATTTTGCATATTGAGAAACACAAGGAAATTGCTTTAGTGTTGAGAACAGGAGTTTGATAGGTTGTTTGGAAATGATCGCCAAGGGCTATCCTTGTGAAAATAAATTATCAAATGTCATGGATCAAAGGCCACCTGGACCATTTTTCCAACACTTAGCCACGTCCAAGAATTTCTCCAAGGTTTATCTTGAAACCTTATTTTGGTAGACTTATAACTTTCTCCTCAAAAAGGATTAAGGAAAACTGAGACCATGGCTAGATATCCAATTCAACAAGCTATAGCTTGATATGGTGTTGCAGGAATTCTATTCAAACCATGAATTTTGGTCGGCATTCTCTTAGAGTAGTTTTTGACTGCTTTTTCATACTAAATCAATTTCCAAAGTTTCATAAAGTTGGCACGTTGACATCTTCCTCCTTAGAGACTCTCTGGTGAGGCAAGTGACATGGTTGTATGCTCCATACATCATCCTATGAGGCATGGTGGGAATTTTCTTAAGGCCACTTGGGCATATTTAACACCAATTCCATACTTAGAGACAAATTTCTCAATTTGGACTAATCTTCCTAAAACACCCTTTTGGCAGGTCCATAACTTTTTCTTCATCCAATTCCAAGACAATATACATACATGGTCAGGTAGGAAAAATACCAATATAAAATACCCCCATGTGCTGTAGGCGTTTACTCTAACCCATAATTTAGGGTGGGCATCTTTCTGAGGCTACTTAGCCATTTTTGCATCCATCGATGAAACACCTTGCTTTGGCAGGCCTGTATCTTTCTCCTTAAGAAAGATTAAAGAAAACTCAAATCATGAATAGGTATCCAAACCAACTAGCCATATGATGGTACCATGGTGTGGGAATTCTTCTCAAACCATGAATTGTGGCAGGCATTCTCTTAAGTCTGCTGGGACCAATTATTCCTTAAATATATGTTGTAGTTTAGTGAGGCAAGTGACATACTTGTATGCTCCATACAACACTCTAGAGACTCACATTATCAATACATTTTTCACATCATCCTATGAGGCATGGCGGGCATTTCCTTAAGGCCACTTAGGCAGATTTAACACCAATTCCATACTTAGACCTATTTCTCAATTCGGTCTAATCTGCCTAAAACACCCTTTTTCCAGGTCCATAAATTTTTCTTCATCCACTTCCAAGAAAATATGAAGACATGGTCAGGTAGGCCGAAGACCAATATACAAGACCCCCATGTGCAGTGGGAATTTACTCTAACCCATAATTTAGGGCTGGAATCTTTCTGAGGATACTTAGCCATTTTTGCATCCACTGGTGAAAAAATCTGTTTTGGCAAGCCTGTATCTTTCTCCTCAAGAAAGATTAAAGAAAACTAAAATCATGAATATGTAGCCAAACCAACTAGCTATAGGATGGTACCATGGTGCAGGAATTCTTCTCAAATCATGAATTGTGGTGGGTATTCTCTTAAGGCTGCTGGGACCAATTTTGACCACTTTTCTGAAAATTTTCCTCATGGAAGGGTGGATTTTGTAAAGTTGGGTGGTCTCATTGTTTTTTGCATGGAAACTCGAGGTAAACTCTATTGTTATAGTTTTTCTTCAAGATTTTTTTACCTTGGATATTTTAGGGTTTGGTCTAACTTGGGAATTTGCAGGTATAGTTCTTGCTGGAGCGATGGTTCATTCTTGTTCATGAGGTGGTGTCTTAGCTATCTTGCTTCCACAACTACAATTGGCTCAAGTAAGTGATTTTCTTTTCCTTATGAGAATTGTAATTTGTAATGTGTAACCCTGAAATATTTTCTTTGGCTTTCGTAGGATTTTACGAATTTATCTATGAAAATGAGGGTTGTTGTTTTGCATCCCCAAGTTCCATTTTTCATCCTTACATCCACGTGATATACAATGAGTAATGCTAATTGAATATATACAAATCAACAACAACCACAAGCCCAATTATCGTGATAAATATGAGGGGAACTCAATGTATGAAAATGGAAACCACTTGTAACTCAATAGGAAGTAAGCTAATTGGTGGCTAATTCAGAGAGGGATCTCTCACTATTTACAGAGTTTTCATACGCAAGATATTCAACCGATCAAAGAGAAGTTAGAAGGTCAGATTTCTAAATAGAACAAGTTTTTTTTTATAAATTCTGGTGGGATGGTCATGGAGGGGACCATTGGGCAATGGAGTCAACAATTCAGTCTGAAATATGTTGCAGGAGGTAAGGAATCATGAAATTTTATGGACAGAGGAAAGATAGCCATCCATCCTTCAATCTGGAGATATTTAGCAAGTGATTAGCAGACAGGAGAAAACAATCCATCACTCAGAGCACCTAACCAGGGTGAATTCTGCATGACTTTAGAAGAAAATGTTTGAAAATGATTGAACAATGGGCCAAGAGCATACAAGATGAATTCTGGACCATATACACTAATGATTAAACATGAAAAGCAAATACAAATTGGAATGAAAAATAGGATAAACATTCACGTAAAGAAGTTACTTATTGAAGAAAAAGACGACATAGAAATCTCTACCATGAAAGGATTATCATTCTTCTGCAATTTTATTCATATCTGGAAAGCTTGAAACATGTTATAGTGGAGAGCTTCTGCTCTTGAAAATTCCCAACCCTTCTCCCCTCTGTGGGGAGTAATTTATACTATCTCAGTCCTCGAGGCTAATCCTCGAAACAGGACATGAAATTGTGTACAACCATAATCAACTACTAACAACTTAGAGTGTGGTACTACTGCCAAAGTTTACATATATTAAAACAGACATTATATATGGAGCTAATGTGCGTGCTCGATTTGGATGGCAACACGTCACTTCTATTTCTGAGCTTCCAGGTCATGAAAACAACGTTAAGGATTCTTCTAATTACTCACTGTTGACTAGGCTCGACCACTTGTCTATCTGTCGAATCAGCAACGTGTCCTTCCCTGGGTGTGTGTAATTTTGTGCTCAAAGGCACTTGTGCATGGTTTCCGGACTAGCAAAGGAGTTTATATCCTTTCAATGCTTTGTCTTTTCTACAACCCCCCTCTGTCCTAGTGATACTGTTGTATGAGGGGACTTGGAGAAGGGAATCTTTGTACTTCCCACCTCCCATGGCGTGGGTTCTCCTACAGGACATATAGTGGGGGGTTTCTTCCACCTCCTCACCACCTCAGAAAAAGTTGGCAACTGGAGTTCACAAACGATGCGATGAATATTTTGGACACCTACCACCCCAACACGAGCATTCACTCCTACTGGTTGCCGCTGAAGATGGTCACCATGTACCGGGACTTTGGAAGTCGTGATTCTTCAAGGGTTTCTGGGGAGACACTCCTGTGAAAGGAAAACCCAAGAACCATGTAGCCGGAGGCATAGCTATCTGGAAACATTCAAAGTGCTTCACATTTAGGCTGCGATGGTTGGCACTTTCCTGGTGTGAAAAAACAGGGTGACATATGAGCATGGAATGAAGCTCACCAACCATCAACACCCCGAGACTGACAAGCTTCTCAAAGCATATCACCATTTCAACTCTTTAAGAATTCTCATAATCTCTTAGTAGAATAACACTTCGAGCATTGTCTATAATTACTGACTCATCTTATGCATCTTAATCGGACTGGGAAGGTGGTGTTTATATAGGGTAATGAAGATGAAGATGGATACAGAGATGACTGGTCATCATAATTGCAACACGAGTGGACACGTGGGTAGGGATCTCTATTTTCTATTGAGAATCTAGTCATGTCGCCTCCTTTGATGCTGCATTGTTGTCCACATAGATCACGGTGTTTGGACGTGAAATTATTTTCCTTTTCACTTATGCTGACGGTGGTGTTTGAAATGATTTCAGCTAGCCACATCCTTTTGCTTCATGTAGAGGCCAGGTTCGTCGCTTCAAAGATCTGAACTTCATGATCTCCCACTGTTTTCTATGCAAGCCATGTGCCGGATCTCTGGAGTCGGGAAGGTTGGTGAATCGGTGATGCTTTGGACATTATCTTCACCTAAGGCGTGTCACAAATGGCGTCAAGGGATATTATTATTGGTCATCTTGTATGTGAGTACATCCTTTATGTACCATACCTTACCAGGACATGACCACCTTTACCAGGTTGAACGGATACTGAGTCAGGGATCAAATTTGAAGGGAAGGTCTCATTTTACTTTGAAGGGCTATGAGAAATTGAACCCTTCAATGTTGAAATTTAAAAATAAATCATTCTTTTCATTTGAAAATTTAAGTGTTTCATTATTTATTAAAAACATTGTATGGAAAAAAAATGACAATAAGAAGAAATCCCAAGTGATTCAACATTTAAATGGAATTAGTGAGCTAAACCATGTACATATGATTTATCACTTCCATATTCTTTTTATGGGGATTACTCAAGAGTTAGTATAGAGGAGGAGAGACTAAAATAAAGGTTGAGAATGAAGAACATGTAATGGCAATGGAAGATGAGATTGGGAAAAAGCCCATTTATAAAGAGATTGATGCACTTGTTTTGTTAATGTGAACATAGCCATAACCATTAGGAGTATTGGTTTTTTGTATTGCATGTTCATTGGCCTATTTATTTTTTGAAGGGAAATGTTTGTTTCCTATCATGCTAAAGTGATTATAGTAGTTGAGATCTACTCGCAACCTTATCTAAATGCATAATATGAAATTAGGGGTGAAAGTAGGCTCATGGGGTACTAAAGCTTATTTCTGTCTAGAATTGTTTTGAGAAGAGCTCCACTATTAGAACTGCTATGTTACAAGGCAAAAAGATATCAGACATCAAATCCCTAGCATTAATAACAAAAACTAAAAATATGATCTTTGTCTAGTGCCAACGTATCCACCTAAAACTAGTGTACTTCTAACATTGTACATCCCTGGGAGATTTAAAATTGTTGATCCTTGTTGTGACCACTTGATCGTTTCCATAACCAATGGTTTAAATAAACAACATAAAAGTAAAAAAATTAGAAGAATAACTTTTCCATGGCATTTTACCTTACCTATTTTGAAATGAACTTTTCTACACGCTATTAAAAGCATTGTATTATTATCTTTCCAGCTAAATAAATTTTTTAGGATCCACATTTCCATTAATGGCAAAAAAAAAGTTACAAATACCATCACAAAACTAATTGATATGTTTCTCCAAATGAACATAGTTCATGAGTAACTAGCCATTCAATTTCAAACTCCACCTAATCCCTAAGCATCGTCTTCACCATAATAAACCTAAGTATTAGAAGACTTGAAAATTTATCTTTCAAACTGTAGCCTTGAGTCTACTAACATATAGATGTCAAATGAGAGGGATTGATAGGGATTCTCATTTCTCTTTTCAAAACTTGGTGCATATAATTATTATTCAAACACATTGACAAAAGTATCCTTTGGTGCACCTACCTAAAATAAAAACCCCAGAATGTAAACCTAATTCTTTCAGGAAGCAACTTTTTTAATCAACCCTAAATTCAACAACTATTTTTAGAATTGAATCATGTCCTCCCCAGATGCTCAATTCAAAGTGATCAAACAAAAGCCTCAATTTTAGGTGGATTATGGATAGTCTCTGACATGTCCGGATACTTTCAGAGATCATTCTTTGTTTCGAGGGCGCTCAAGGCGCATATCAGAGAGCCCACAGAAGGAAGAGGAGGAAGAAGAAGAGGACTCAAGTCAAAAGGTGAGGTGAATGAGGAGGGGAGACATAATAGGGGATATCAACACTATCAACCTGCACAACTTGATTTGATGAGATCAATATCAACCGTCGATCTCTAAACTACCTTCATCGGGACTGCTCAACCTTGAGAACTTTAACATTTTGCTAACCCTTTTTCATCTGAACGAGTGAGTAACTTATGATCGTGGAATGCTTCTCACCCATTGATCTACCCAACATCTTGTTCTGACCGTACATCTTTGCAACCCCTACCACTTTCCATGGATTGACCGTAGATGTTGATTAGGAAGAGGGAGATGACAATGATGATGATGATGATGATGATGATGAATATGTGATGACAAGATCTTTACTTTGGTCTTCACTAAATTGTTCTGAGCTTTGCCAACATTATAATAGAATGGTTATGAGTGATTATTCACTCCTATAAAGAATGCACTTTATTGAACTACCAAAATGCTCAGTTTAGATCTTCCTCTTTTAAGACACTAGACTAGGTCCATAAGTATTGATTCTTCATGTGCACAAATCTAAGAACAGGAGGCTTCATAGGGCCCAAAAAGTTATATTTTGTTTTACTACTTCCTTGGATCATATTGAATTGTCAGATTAGTCCTTGGAATGGGTGTTAGGATCAATCCTTAATTTTTCACTCAATTGGCTGCTCCCCCTATCATGTAGACATCTCCATTCACTAA
Organism: Pseudotsuga menziesii; assembly: GCA_001517045.1. NCBI lineage: Eukaryota > Viridiplantae > Streptophyta > Pinopsida > Pinales > Pinaceae > Pseudotsuga > Pseudotsuga menziesii. The sequence continues at coordinate 323,223 of LPNX010485145.1, read as the reverse complement.
GCTCCCCCTATCATGTAGACATCTCCATTCACTAAGCTCCCCCTAAAATTGTGATGATGAAGATGATGATGATGATGATGATGATGATTATGATGATGATTATGAAGATGATGATGATGATAATGAAAATGATGATCATGATCATGATCATGATAATGGAGATGTTGATGAATTGGATGACGATGATGTTGATGATGAATATGATGATGAAGATGATGATGTTGATGATGATGGTGATAACGAAGATGCTAATGATGGAGATGATGATTATGATTATGATGGTAAGGAAGATGATGATGATGAGGAAGATCATGATGACGACAATGATGATGATGATGATATTGATGAAGATGACGAAGACGATGGTGATGATGATGACAAGGATGATGATGATCATCGTCGTTGTTGTCATCATCACCATCATCTTTGTCATCTTCATCGTCATCATCATCGTGTTTGTCCTTGAAGGGACTTATGTATAGGATCTCACTATAATCAATGCAACCAATACAAATTATGACAAAATCCTAGTTAAATTAAATTAGTTATTCCTAGCTCATTTCATATATAAACGGAATACATTCAATAGATGACTATGCATCATTTGCATACAAACTCTTGAAATGACTATATTGCTATCTCGGATGCAAAAGGTTGTGCTTTGTTACATCCTTAAAATACTTATTATTGCTAATTCAAGTTAATATCTATCATGCTCTAATTTGCATTAGTCACGGGGAGTTCACTTAGTGAACCTCTCACATAGCACGTGTGATAGTGGGATATTAAAGAATACCCTTAACTTCCAGAGATATTGCCCGAAAGTAGTTTTCTTGGAACCCCCTACCAATACTTAAAACCTCTTCCCCACCCCTTTTTATACCTCAATCCTTATAAACACCCTACCCACCCCCACCTTAAACCCCTCACCCCCCCAATACCTACAATATATTGGTTCAATTTTTGATAATTTTAAAACCCACAATATGAACTAACGTGATAGGATATTGCTGAATAAGTGAAGCCCCCGTGGCATTAGTGTGCCTTCCTTCTTCACCAATAATTGTACCTCACTTCAATGCCTTTGATCCCCACACACTTACCTTACATGTTGGCTATGATTAATTTGATATGATTGAATGCATCGTTGATTATGTATAGTCATTAAATAGAAATGAGTTGTTCAATCGTATTGTGTGACCATTTTTTTCATTCCAGTCTTGACATGAGTTTATATGGTTTCTTTAAGGCATATTATTTTTTCTATCAATAGTTCACAATTTATGGTTGCTTCATACTGAAATTCTATTTAAACTATTTATCATTTTAAATTTTGAAAACATTTCGAGAGTACAATTCATAGAATCACCGTGTTTATTATAGATTTCTAAATGAATTTGCTGAGAATATTTTTTTACCTATCAGTTGGGTATGTTACAAAGAATCGGTCTTGATTGTTGATACTTGGTGTGGTGGTTGTTCTTTAAAGGATTATGAGGATTTTAAATATCAAAGTTTGGGTATACTTTTGGAGTCTTATGTATATGCAAATTCTAAAATATGATTTATTTTTATTTATGGAATTAAATGAATGAAACCACCAAACTTATTTTGTGAGATCAATTTTCTTTCCTTAGATGAGTTTTTTTAGTAGGGATTCACGGTTCCCTCCTTTAGGAAATAGAGGCTAGGGAAACAATTATCACCATGTCTAGCAAAATGGTAAACACAAGAAAAATTGGTTTTCAGTCCATTTCAATGCAAAGTCTGAAGAACTCACTCAACTTGCACAAATTAGTAATATCTTCCTTGGTTCCCCTTCCTAGAAGCAACCATAATTACGCCCTTGTCTTAGTATCATTGGAATTTCCCAAGAATCCCCTATTTAGAATAATGGATGGGATTTTCCACCCCCTTCTCCTCCTCTGAACCGTGTTGGTTGGGAAGAAAATGACACCACAATAGTCTCCAGAAAGGCCCATAAGTCTCTCTTATTCAAAGAATAGTGTTAAACGCCATATCCATGAAAAATCCACTAAACAATATCCTCCTCTTAGCTCGCAACACAATATTGACCCACCCATTTGGACAGATAAAGGAAAAGAAAAAGTTGTTTGTGAAGAGAAAATTTCTATGAGAACAAGTTGTTCATCTATTCTACAAGAGTGAATCAAGTAGTTAGAATAAAATATAGTTAATTTGAGGCCTTTGCAACCTCACCCTCTCATTTTCTTTTTCAGACTTGCATCGAGAGGTCCTCTAGATGAATTGTTGGTGTTTCATGTAGTTCTTAAATAGTTTGGTAACGATTATATTTTGTGTAAATTTGTTTTGAGAGTGAAAGTTCCATGATTAACTATGATATGTGGAGATTTTTGTTTTAATTTTATCTTTATTATCAATATGGTACTTTATTTTTAGATAGCATGGATGCCTGATGTGTGTATAATGTTTAAAGAATGTTTGTGCAATATTGGAGGAATGCAAATTTTTGGAACTATAATAAAGGGAGCTACAAGTATCTTTTGACATGTGTTGGTTTTTTATTTCCTACTTGATGAATGGAGGAACAAGGAGGGTCCTCCCTTTTGCTTCAACCTTTTGCTTCTTATTCTTTTTATTTATCTTTTATGTTTTAAATTAACTAACTCAAGTCCGTCATATTATTCATTATGGGAGATATAATGAGTTAATATTGTCATTTTTGGCTATAAATTGAATTTAAATTTCATTCCAATTGAAAGGTTGAAGTTGTTGGTTATGAAGCATAAAATTTTCATAATCAACACATTCTATTGTCATTACCATTACCAGACTATGAAATGACCAAAAATTTCAATTGTGAAGGAAAATTGTAAATATTTAGAGAAAATAGATGATTGTAGGTGAGCATATAGGATAGGAAAAATATGAACCTTTACCCATTATGTTTTGTTGCTTCTAAATGCTTAAGAATCCATGAATAATGTTCCGGGAGGTTCTCCAACAACATACAATAGGTTGGACTCTTTTTTCATGCATTGGTAAGCACTGTAAAGGTTGGATTTCTCGAGGGAACTATTGAACGATGAAGGGAAGCAAATTTTAGTGAGTGCTCCTATGAATTCATCAAAAGCAATTGGTCCAAATCATTGCAAAAGGAGTTGGAAAAAATCTGCCCATTTTGGATATTCATGAGCCTTGATGTACCAACGGAACCATTGAAGGGATTCATGTTCCAAATGAAAGGATGCAAGTGGGACTGTTTTGACATCAAAAGTGTTATGCAGACTAAAATATTGTTTTGTATTGTATGTCCATCCAGTCGAATAATCACCATTGAAGGGAGGAAAATCAAGCTTTGGCCCATGAAAATTATTGGAAGAAGAGGACCCAGTGTCTACATAAGACTTTGGTTATCGTCTATTGTTCATGGTTGAATGCTGAAGATGGAGGCCGTGAATTTTTTCATCCAGATCTTGGAGTTTGGTCTTAAGGGAAGAAAGTCCGTCTTCCATTTTTTTGTTTGCTCCTACACGGGTGAGACCCATAATCAAGAGTTTTTTTTCGGGGGTGTTACACACAATTCTCGTCATGACCAGATAATGTGATCCAAAACATCAGAAATTGCCTCAAATCCCCAAAATGTGAAGTTGTACCTTGGTCGGGATTCATATTTTCATACTTGTGTCCACCACCGTGCTTCCCTTTATGCAATAAGCGTTACCTCTTTCAGTAATGCCACTTGTCAATTGAAAATGAGCAGTGCCATAGCCTAAACCATTTGAGCAATAAGCGGTGCAACCTTGGTAACTCTATGTCTCCATAGCAAAAGAGCGATGCTTGGGTTTCAAAAGGAAAAAGATAATATTCATGAAGCTTCTTGAAGATCAGCTTCGTGGCACCCTCATCCCTACTCTTGTAGACCATCTGGACTCGAGATCCCCCTTAGTAGGATCTCCCTTCCACCTCATCCATCCTTTTCTTAACCATTCCTATCCTCGCAAGAGCTATAAATAATGGTTCACCCCCCATGGGTAAGAGGAGGAAAGTTATGCTGCTGCTCCTAAGTTTTGGCCAAATCTAGGGTGAGCATAGAGAAGACAAGTTGAAGCTTCGAGGGCAATATTTTTCATGAGAGGAGGCATGACAACAATAAGGAACAAAGGTTGTAATATCTCTTCTTTTATGTTAATGCAGTGATGGTTCCTTTCCCATAAAATGTATTGTGTTATGATTACTCATTTTGTTATCAGATTCCTTAGTCACTAATATAGAGTTGTAGATCATTTTCTGGTACTTTTAATCTTGTATTTTGTTGTGATGTGTTTGTTGCAGGTATATATGTGGAGGTCTAGCACCATAGAAGGTTGATACATCATATTGCATGATAGGTAAAAGACTCATTCCATACATCTATAAATTCTAGGGAAAGTGGTTATTATTGTTATAACTCATTTGTTCTAGCTGTGAAGGATTCAAGCTAGGGAAACAACTCATGTCCACAGGAGGTGAGAATTTCCAGCAACAAATATGGAGACCATATTGGGGACAGACATTCAGAACTTCTTAGCTTTCTTGGTTTTAAGTTCTTGTCTTTATTCCAAACTTCAACCTTTTCAGTGATCATATCTACTAGTTTTGTAGTGAGATTTGGTTTCATTGCGACTATATATACTTAGATATGAAACATATCTGCTTCATATGCTTAATTTTCCTATAATTTTTTTTATTTTGATGCCAATAGTCTGACATTTAATTTTCTATTTTTCGCTTGATTTTTGTTTTGAAACCTATAACAGACACGGCGCTTTAAGTAGGGACAAGAAGCAGTGTCACCATGTATACCTAGTGGACAACAGGAGGTGGCACCACTCTATGTCAGTGGGAAAGAAGTGGTTCCCAAATGGTAATGCTCTATTCATAACCTCCGAGAAGCGGTTCCAGGTAGGTTTTTAATCCCTGTGTAATTTCAAAACTTAGCATGTATGTTTTTTTTCTAAATTTGCTCTTGGTTGTATCAATGGTAATTGTACTGATTATTTGAACTCTAGGATTTATTCTCAAAAATAAAACACAATCAATTACAAAAAAAAGACAACCCCCCTATAGCTCACATGAGAATTCATAGGTGTTTTCAAGAATTGTGATTGATATTGGTCTTTAAAGGTTCATAGTTGGCTTTGACTAGAACTTGGTTTTGCTAGATCTCTAATTTTTGTCTTTAACAAAAAAATAAAAGATTCATTTCAATTTTTACTAATTTTGTTATACATGATTTTTGTATGTTATTTCCCTTTTTCAAAAAATTGTGAAAAAATCCATATAAAAGTTATTGTAGAATTTTGCGATTAGTTTATTCTCGCTTTAGTTGAAAAAAATTGAACACTTTTGCATAAAATTCATAACAATCTTTTCTTTCTTTTTGTTAGAGAACTCACTTCTTTTTCAATTCAAAAAAATAAAAGATTTCATTTGTTTTAGTTAGGAACATACCATATAAGCAAGTTTATTTTATTTTTTATGGGATTTATTCTGTGTTTCAAAGAAATTGAACCTCTCTCTCCTTTCCTTAAGTAGGGAATCTACGAATAGTTAAAGTGAAATTTTGCATAATCATATTACATGGTTTTACTTTTTATGTCCTCACCTCATGCATTCACCTAACCTTTCAAGATAAAATCAAGCGTTATACATATATTAAAATGTGTAGCAAGGTGCAATAGGTTAGAGACGTGTTTCGACGTCTTTAAACATAGGATCTGTCATTTTTTTTCTGTACTGCATCCCAGGGATTGTGTGGTTATTCCACATACTGTTGGTATATCTAACGACCTTTCACGTACCCTTAAGGTATATCAAAAGGTACTTCTCATACTCAATTGTATAGCAGAAGGCCCCTTTCGAATGGTTGTGCATTAGACAACACTACTACAGAGTGGAGCTCCCTCATACCTTGCATATATAGGGAGACACCTTTAGGAATCCTAAGACCATCTGAGCACAACCCTTTGGTCTCCATATCATAATACACCGAGAAAAATAATTGGGGAGATTACGATGCACATATCGTCCAGGTAGTCGGATATTTAGGAAAGGGTACAGTCCAAATCCTCCTTGTCACGCTCTATTGTTGGACCCTATGGTATATACCGAATTGTGGTAATTTGACAATCCTGTGAGGTTTCGTACCTTTAATCCACTCCTCTCACATATTTTCCATGCTGCTTTAGTTTGAGTAGTGCTTGTTGTCTGTACATTTAGATTTTTTTTTGAAGAGAGAGATAGTTTTGTTACATAGTTATGGCTTCGCCTTCCAGGACTACAAACCAAGAGACTCCTTCACCAAGCATGTCTTTTGTTTTCCCTCCATATGGGGATCTTGGTCCTCCTTTCATGGCTACATTAAGCCTTCCTGGATTGACTATTGGATTACCTGGTTGGTTATTCTCTAGTTCATTTATCCCATCTACACCAATTGCTTCAGATCCTAACCCTTCATTATGGAAGCATCATCCTCTTGTTGATCTCTCCCTTCTTCGCTAGATGTGTCTTCTCCATTTTATCCCTCTTTACCTGTTGAAATTTGTAGTACTAGTAGTCAGGTGGATAAGAAGAAGAAGAAAAGGAATATTAAGAAGAAGAAAAACAAATGAAAGACTAAGTCTCAACCAATTACTCCTCCCAGTGTGGAGAGTGTTGATCTGCACACCCAAAATCTACGTAAGCCCAAATTCCCATGCAAGCTTTGCAAGGGTGATCACCTTCTGAAATATTGTCATGGTCTAGACCTGGTTTTATAAGAATGTTCTAAGGTTTCCTCACAACCGATGTCATCAGCCTCTAGTCATCATACTGATGATACCCCCTCAACTAGTGACTATGTGGTTAAGAGTCGGAAGAGTAAAGTCAGCAATCCTTGCTTGCTCTGTAAGGACATGCACTTTACTTACCTTTGTCCTCACATGGATTAAGCTTCTAAGTCATTGGAATATATTATTGTTCCTCAACAACGGCTTCCAACAGGTTATCATAAGTTCTCCCTTGACCCATCATTGGTTGATAAAGTGGTTGATCCAGTTCAAACCTAGGTCGATCCCACTCTTCCCTTGAAGAGTGAATTTGAAGTGGTCGATCCCGTTCCATCCTTGGTCGATCCCACTCTCTATTTAGAGAGTGAAGAACATGTTGTTCGCCCCACTCTTCCTTTGAAGAGTGAATTTAAAGTGGTTGATTTGATGTCTTCTCCACCCAATCCCACTCCTCCACCTAACACTGTTAAGACTGAAGTAATCACTTTGAAACAGTCTTCATATTTTCCTTCTCTTCTAGTTGAGAGGGAAATGAAAACATTTGAAGTTTTCATGGTCAATTCTGATTGTTCTTGACAAGAGGAAATTTTTTCTATTTCAACAGAACCCTCTCCAAGTACTGAGGTTATTTCCTTTGATTGGAGTAATATAACAAAATCTCGTCTTCGTTCGAGTGTTCCTTTCCAGATAGTTGTGTAAGTTATTGCTAGGCTGATGCTTTTGACTATTGTTAACAAAGGGGATTATGTTAGTATTCTATCCTCAAATACTTGGAAAGCTTTAGGTTCTCTTGAACTTGTGCCATCCACCAATCACATACTGGATTTTAATCAAATACCTATGACACCTTTAGGGATCCTTCCTCATTTACTTATTACATTAGGAGGGAAAACTGTTTGTATTGATGTTATGGTAGTCCAAGGTCCTTTATATTTCAATATGCTCCTTGGAAGTTATTATGTTTACACCATGAAGGCTGTAGTGTCCACGCTCTTTAGAGTGATTCATTTTCCCCATGATGGAAAGATTGTGACCATTGATCAACTTTCCTTTGTTACACTTAACCATAAAATGATTCCTAGTCATCAGACTGCCCTGAATGTTCCACATGTTCTTGTGGTTCCTTCCCCTTCTTCTAGTTAGCTTCTTCCCATCATAAGTAAAATGGGGGGCATGGATCCATTATATGGACATCATACTGGAATTAAGCTGCTAAATCCTTATGTGAAAAGGGGAAACCTACCAACCTCTGGATATCATAATGGGTAAGAGAGGTTTGTGAGCATAGTTCCCATTATGTGTCCAGCTCGTTAAAAAATGAAACAAATTCATATGAGCATAGTTCCCATTCTGTTTCAAGCTCGTTAATAAATGAAATAGATTCATGTTGAGCTTAATTCCCTTTTCGTTTCAAGCTCATTAAAAATTGAAACGGATTCTTCCATTGTGTCAAGACTCAATATTTTGAACTTTCATTTCATCTGCTAGTAAAAGCAGACGAAACATAGCTTAGGGGGCATGTATCCACCCTTAGCACATTATATTGGCGTTAGGTTACTTAACAATTATACTGGGGGAAAGTACCAACCACTGGACATCATGTTGGGAAAATATCCGTCAATGGAACTCATTTTGAGCATACTTTCTTTTTAGTTTTGGGCTCTCTAAACCATGAAACATGAGATCTTCAGAATAGTTCATTCTCTGTTGCAAGATATTTAAAAATTGAAGCAGATACCTTGAGCATTCTTCCAACTGATCTTCAAGCTCGTTAAAAAAGTAATATGGTGTTGATCTTACTTTTCATTTTTCATGCTCTGGTTAAAACATGAAAAGTAGTTTGAGATTACTTTATCGCTTTTTCGTGCTCTGGATTCAAACATGAAAAACATTTCGATTTCCTTTTATACCTTCAGTGTGCTCGTTAAAAACTCAGTGAAGGTGTATTGAGTGTACTTTTACTATTTTCAGAATCATTAAAATTGGATTATGAAAAAAGAACCCAAATAGAGTCCTCTTTAATCTCTTTTCGGACTCTTAAAATGTTAAAATATTATCGAGTGAACTTTTCTTCTTCACACTCGTAAAAGGACCTGAAGAGTTGTCTTCTTGGTGATAGTTTACCCCTTTTTCAAACCAAGGGGAACTACTTACGAAAAATGTATACTCCAACCAATCATGACTGGAAGAGTTCTCCTAGGAATTATTTTATACTTTTTTGGACCTCAGGGACTAAATTTATGAAAAAAATCCATTTTGGAATCTTCTTAGTCATTTCAGACTCTTAAACATGAAACGATGAATGATTTTTCTTTCATCAAAATCATAAAATCAAATGATGAAGGACCCTTTTCTGGGAATGAACCCCTCCTTTCTCAAGTTCATAAAATATATGAGAATGGAATCAACACTTGATGAGATACAACAAGTCTTTGTTACCCTCTTTGAACTCATAAAAATGAAAAAAGAGGCACTCATCAATCATGATGGGGAGATTAAGGGAAGGGAATTTTTCATTTACAGTAATGGAAGTTATTAGTCACCTTTGAAGATGGCACTTGTCCGCATTTCATTCAGTCAATTGGGTATTAAGCTTGCTTCCAAGTCGATCCACTTTCATGATTCATGTCACTCCTTTGATTCTTTCAAAGAATGCACCATCCACAGTCGCATTATGTCTTTGTATCCACTTAGTCAAGTCAATTCTTCCAAGTCTTCGGTCGTGCCGCCTAATGTTTAAAGGGAAGGCATATTGAGAGTTTGCATCTATAGTTAAACTTTTATGTCAGCTACCTTTGAGTCATTCCTATGGTTACATCATGCTCAAAATTACATAACTTTATTTCGAGTTTCATGTCATTGATGTGGGATTCATCATGGCCCTCCTTCGACAAGACTATTTCTGTCGACTTCAGATCATCATCCATGAATTAGTCTTAGAAACAAACGATAAGCACCATGAGATATGTATACATCAATGATAGATCCTCTCGCTTTCGACATAGGTTCACATCATTGAACTTTGATCTAAAGATTCAACTGAGTGTTCAACATCAAATCATCAATTCACACTCAGGATATTGTACTAGGGTACCTTGGGAATCATCAACATAAATAGTGATCTCTCTCACACTTATTGACTAGTAATCAAGTGCTTTCTACCATGTTCAACATCAATACGTTGTAATCACATGGATAGAATCATACTTTGTGGAAGATGAGATGAAGACCCTGGGTATCTATTAAGCGCTCATTGCTTTCCCCAGGTTGTGATGGAATATTTATATGAGTCCCAGCATGGATCCACAGTTGTATGGTCATGGTTGTGCTCAAATTTGCTTCTATATGACATAGATCTACATTGTATGTTTGGTATATATGTCCAATTTTGAGTCTTCTTCACATGGATCTACTTTGTATTCTAGTAGCCATGATTATTCATCCCTCACATGGATCTGCCTTGTATTGGTCTACAACCATGATGAGGAGTCCCTGTGGATATGATTCAAAGTATTGATGTATTGCAGAACAACTGGGTTGATGATGATCTCCGATCAAGTGATTTCTTGCCTCAAAGTGATAACTTGTTCTTATAAAGCTCTCGCATATCCTATTCCTCTAGCCTCATGCTTTGGCGGGCATTTTATTACACACAATTCTAGTTATGACCATATAATGCAAGCCAAAACATTGAAAATTCCCTCAAATTCCCAAAATGTGAAGTTGTACCTTGGTCAGGATTCATATCTTCATACTTGTGTCCACCACCACTTTTTCCCTTTATGAAATAAGCATTACCTATTTCAATAACTCCACTTTTTAATTAACAATGAATGGTTCCACCACCTAAACCCTTTGATTAATAAGAGGTGCAGCCCTGGTAATGCCCTATCTCCATAGAAAAAGAGAGGTGCTCAAGTTTTAAAAGGAAAAAGAGAAGATTCATGAAGCTTCTTGAAGATCAGCTTCATGGCACCCTCATCCTTACTCTTGTGGACCATATAGACTTGAGATCCCCCTTATTCGGATCTCCCTTCCACATCATCCATCATTTCTCAACCATTCCTATCCTCCCAAGAGCTATAAATACTAATTCACCCCCCATGGGTAAGAGGAGGAAAGTTATGTTGTTGCATCTAAGTTCTAGCCAAATCTAGGGTGAGCATAGAGAAGACAATTTGAAGCTTTGAGTGAAAGATTTTGCATGAGAAGAGGCATCACAATATTAAGGCGCAATGGTTGTAATCTATCTTCTTTTATGTTAATGTAATGATGGCTCCTTTCCCATAAAATGTATTGTGTTATGATCACTCATTTTGTTATCGAAATCCTTAGTCACTAATATAGAGTTGTAGATCACTTTCTGGTACTTTTAATCTTGAATGTTGTTGTGATGTGTTTATTGTGGGTATATTTATGGAGATCTAGCACCATAGAAGGCTGATACATCATACTACATGATAGGTAAAAGACTCACTCTAGACATCTATCAATTATAGGGAAACTGCTTATTGTTGTTATCACTCATTTGCTCTAGCTGTGAAAGATTCAAGCTAGGTAAACAGCTCCTGTCTACAGGAGGTGTGAATTTCCAGCAACAGGGGGAATATGTAGAAAAACAAAAACAACAATTTTTTTAGAAAAGTAAAGTTTAGAGTTGGGAAAAACTCTGGTGGATAATTAGAATTTGACTAGGTTTTGGACACTTTCTAAGAGGCATGGAAGCAAAAAATCAAGATTTCAGAAGTGAGGTGAAAGAATGGGAAAATTTTCCAAAGAGGGATAAAAAAGCAGAAATGGGAAATGAACACTGTGGACAAATTTGAAGGCGATTGGGTGAGAATTGAAGAATTTATGGTAAACCCTAAAAATAAACAAATGTGGGATTTATGGCTTCGAAAAGTTGAATTTGTGATAGGGTCCTCAAGGAAGGAAATATGCAGAATAGAATTGCAGGGGTTCTGGTTAATTTTCTAGGGAAACAAAGATAAATCAAACCCTAAAAATAGAAAAATGTGGGATTTCTAAATTCAGAAAGTGGGTTTTGGGATAGGGTCCTCAAGGAAGGAAATATGTATAATGGAACTGCAGGTGTTCTAGTGAATTTTCAAGGGAAACAAAGTGATTTTTTTTCTTCAGTGGAATTGATCTCTGACATCTCTAGACAGATGCAATCTGCTATTTATCAACTTTAAATAGATATGGACCCCACGCATGTTAATTTTCCTAAAGGTTCAAGGGATTCACTCGACCACCAATGATGTCAATGACTTGTGTATTGTGGTAGTACCCCTCACTCCATGGTTTAGGTAAAATTGATAACCACTTTTCCACAAACGACAACTCTTGGTTTACCTCACGGGTGGGAACTAGTCAATCAGGTAGGGGCCATTTCCCTTTTCTCTAGTAGGTCCTCTCAATGGCCAACTACTTCGGGGTTCCTATGGTACTCCTCACAATGAGTTTTAGGGATATTCCTAGGTACTTCCCACAGTTAAGTGGATAGGGGTTATCCCTTGATCCAAACTTGCAATTGAAATGAACAATATAGATGCAAAGAAAAAGAACTACTACAATAATCACATTGTTGGGAAGCCACTGCAAAAAATGAAAAAATGGCAGAAATTCCACCCAGTGAGCCCTAGAAAGTGCTTTGATACCAAATGGGAGAAACATGTGGCAATAAATAATGAAAATACACGATATAATAGAAATAGCATAATATAGAAGGAATTTATTAATCGCAGGCCACTTCAAGGAGGAAACCTCCTTTGAGCAAGCTCAATACAAATAAATCATGGATGCCTTCATTGGCCTCAACACATGGTTATATACTAAGTCTAATCTAAAAAACTATTACTTCCTGTGGATGTGGTATAATACAATATACTCACAGGACAACTTACAAATCATATGCGTCCAACAAAAATTTACTAACAAAGTAAAGAGAAGGGTTGACACAGGTTCCTAACATGGTGATATTTTTTTTTATTTCATGTGAATTCTTAATTCTCCCATATGTATTTCTTCAAGTTGGTTGTATGTGAGGAAGTATTCATCTTCTTCTAGTGCTCTTGTAGTGATCCCCTTGACATTTGATTCTTTGACTTCTGACATTTTATTCTTTGACATCTGATATTTTATCCTTTGAGATTTGATATTTTATCCTTGACATATGTTATTTTATCCTTCGACATCAATGACAATTCATGTGCAACGCTTGTCTTGGTTTGTTGCATTTCTTTCCAAGCATTCAAATTTTGAAAATGGGTGATGGTATATTTATTTATTAACCAAAATATGTTTTGTATCTTTTGAATTGATTCAAAATGGATGATTGTAATTCGTGTTCTACATAAAATTGTCAAGAATAAAATTTTCAATGGATGGTGGCTCTCTGGGAATCGACACCACTCTTTATCGACAGTTGGTCGGTAGCTTGATTTACTTAAATCACAGTTTACCCGATATCTTGTTTGTTGTTAGTTTGGTTTCTTGATTCACTTAGGATTCTCAAGAAATACATTAGAAAGATGCAAAGACAATTGTTAAAGGAACTTATAAGTATGATATTAATATTGTTGTAGTTTAGAACCACTGGTTAGGTTTACCAATTCCGAGTGGGGAGGTGACATTGATGACCAAAAATCCACTTCTGGGTATGGATTTTTCCTTAGTTCTATACCCTTGGTCGGGTAATGTAAGAAACATAAGGAAGTACTATTTCAACCACATAAGAAGAATATCATGGCATTGTCAATGCAGGTACAAAGGAAGCTTGGATCCAATAGATTTTAGACAAGCTTGGTTTTCTTGTTAAGGACTCGAGTGTTATCCAATATGCAATTATGGGGAGTTGTTAAAAGAACATAATTCCACCTCCTGAATATCCAGAGTGTTGTGTTAAAGGGGGATGGGGGGTGATGGAACCTAAGGCTATGCAGATTCATCCCACCTATGGATATTTTGGAAACAAACAGTCAAAAGACACCAGTCAAGTAGCAACGAAATCAACTAGATGCTCGATTGAGTGGTCAACTAATCGGTCAATTGAATGGTCAACAAGGCCATGTTCTACTCAAATAGAAAAACTGACTAATATATGGGACATTGTGGATTTCGTATAAATTATTAGAACCAATGAACCTTATTCATGGACCAAATTATCCTCACTTCAAGGGAGTTTGATAGATTTGCATACTATACAAATATGACCCTATTGGGTTGTGTTGATATGTAGTTTGATAATGTTGAATAATGGATTGTGATGTTATTATCATAATGCGTTGTGCTTGTGTTGTAAATTATGTCTTTAGACACAACCTCTCTTCTTGGAATACAATTCCCTTGTGTTATTTTATCTTTTGTTTCATTGTTCACGGAGAAGGGTCCCGTACAATTCTTCTTTCCATATAAAATAAGTTTAATTATTATGGTCCTTGGATTCCATAGGATGATTATTCATCCTATTTTTCTCCTAGAATAAAAAATTGTCACTTCAGATCCTTTCCAACAAAAGTTACCAATTTTCCATAACATCTTAGAATTGAACTTTGTTTCCCGTAACACGAAAATATTTGTTTTTTCATAATGAATCTTATTACATAAAATTATATGTTTCCTCTTAACATTGAGACCACAAATATTCCATGAAATGATCTTCATAGATGACTAGAGGAGGGGTTGGGTGGCGACTTGTCTATCGCTAGGACATATTGTCCTAAATCTATTAGCCTCTCTCCAATATATTTTAGGATTTGTTGATTGTTTCTATGAAGTCGATTCCTTTTTCATGCAATTGTTTTGAATGTTATTTGTGTTTGTTGGTTTTGAATCCTAGTGGGGAGGAGACCATATCCTTTTTAGCATCATTCTTTAACACTTTGTTCTTGGATTGGTGTAATCCATCCTTTAGAAGTTGGATTTTTTTAGGTATTGAGTGTGTGTCTTGTCTATCATACACCTCCATTATGCCCTAAATATTGAGGTATCCTAAGTTCATTTCCTCCCTATATTTTGAGCTTAAATTCTCTACCTCTTCCATATTGATCTCCTTGTCAATTGGAATTTTGTTAGAAGTATGATGCCTGTCCATTATACATTTTTTAATATATTTAAGATTCCCCTACTCTCGGTCCATGCTTCCTGAGGTCAACCCATATGGAGTCTCTATGTCCTTCCCTAAAAAAGTTGTTGCAGGTTTTGAACTCTTCCAATACCTAAAAATTGTTGTGGGATTAAATGTCTTTTGCTTAAGAACTGGGGATTGGTTTCCCCCCTTGTCGTTTCTTGTGTTATAGTTTGATACATCCATATGAGTCTTGGTTTTCTTCTTTATTGCTTGGAGTAGGATGTTTTTAAAGTGGACAATCTAAAATAGGTATTTGTGCTTATGGAACACTTGACAACAAAATGAGATGTTCCCATAGTATATAGTTTGAATCCATTATTTTTCCTTATAACTTAAGCAAATATAGTATTTTGGTAATTCCCTTGAAACATTCATATAAACACAAAGTCTTGCATAGGAGGTATACCGACCATGCTTAGTAATCTATGAGGTGTTAACAAAGGTACCTAGGGTATTTTGGATTTCAAGAAGGGTTTCCTCATCCTAGTATTTCCCCAATAATGAATAGAACTTGATCCAAAGTAGGACCTTTAAGAAATAATCCTTCTCAAGGATCAATTTTTCCTTCCAGAATTTTAGATAGTGCCTTGCTGAGTTCAAGATGGCTAGTGAAGATGGCTCTAAAAATCCTTGTCAGTTAGTGAATATCGCTCTAAAAATCCTTGTCAAGTAGTGAATATGGCTCTAAAAATCCTTTTGATACCAAATTCAGGTCAATGTGTTTGTTTAGTTTCCATCTAGTGTTAATCCACCATCTCAAATCTTTCTCCATACGCCAAATGTTCATAATTTTCCCTATGATAACATGACCTTGCATATAGTGAATCTATGCACTAATATTAGAGGAGGTTATTTCATATCTTGAAACTATTGTAGTTTTGAGAATGTATATTCCATGAATTTGTTCTTTCAATTTGGTCAATTTGTTTGCATCTAGGTTTCTCTCGATTCTGGCACTAAGCATGGTTCCCTATGCATTCATTTCCTTGTCCCCACTTCAAGTCATCCACCAATTCAGTCTAACATCCCTATTTTTTGTTACACCTACTAATATTGTGCCATGATTTGGTTTCTAGAAGTGTCGGCTCTATTAGGTTTATAGTGATACGTCAAGTTTCTAGGTTTGTAGATTTGGTTTCTAGGTTTCTAAATTAGGTTTCTAGGATATATATGGTTGGTTTAAGTGGGTTTTCTATCTTGAGAAAGGTAAGGATAGGTCAATGGTTTTCAATGGTTTCAGTAAGTGTAGACTATGTTGTATTAAGGTAGCTTTGTTTAGGAAGGTTAGTAGCTGAGCTTAAGGTAGTAATTGAGTTTGGGGTATTTTAGGCTAGATTAGTCTTGTTTAGTGGGATTGGAAACTCTAGGTCTATTATATCTAGGTTAAGTCAACATGGGGATGGTGTTTAAGCACGATGAGGATGATGGATTAGTATTTTATGGTGTATTTGGATGAGATAAAAACAAATACAAGGAATCCATGATGAATATTGTGTAATTTATCAAGTTGTTTATGAATATCAAGATTTGAACCAACATAGAAATAAATGATATTTCACATGGAAAACAATGGGAGTGGAACATTATGAGATGCATGGAGTTTACGAGCCATGATGATGATGGTGGCAATGAGAATGGAAATGATGACGATGAATGAGTATTTTATGATATACTTGGATGAGAGACAAAAACAAAGACAACCAATCCATGACAAATCTTGTGCAATTTATCAAGTTTTTTATGAATAGAAAAAAATTGAACCAAAATATAACCAAATTATATTTTGCATGGAAAGAAATGGGAGTGGAAAAATGTGAGATGCATGGTGTTGATGAGGCATGATGGTGATGGGGACAATGAGAATGGAGATGGTGTTCAAGAACAATGATGACAATGGATGAGGATATTATGGTATGCTTGGATGAGAGGCAAAAACAAGACAACCAATCCATGACGGATCTTGTGCAATTTATTGAGTATATAAATAGTTGTCATGTTCCCTCCCCTCTACTTGCCAAGAGAGAGGATGAGAATTGACTACTTTGTTTATCAAACTGGGCAATCTAGCCCCATGAACATAAACATAATGCATTGAAACTAAAAATACATATGAAGATGTATAATAAATGAAAATAGAGTGGAGGCAACTCTAATTCAATACATCCATTCAATATGTTCATAATATTTTTTTTAAAACAATACATTGCATAACTTAAACACAAGAGAGCATTTATCTTGAAATTGAGTTGTCACACAACTAGCTATGTCACTGCAACATTCCACCCAATCATAATCCAGTTTTTCTCATCAATCTCTCATCACAACTGCCACCCCTGATATGGGCATGATTTATACAAGGAAAAGGTGAACCACAGGCTCACACATAGCCAAATACACACCAAGTTTTAGCCAAGCCAATCTACAGTTGGGTTTATCGGGCTGTTAAGGTATTGGAAAGGTAAAAGTTATAAGATAGTGAGCTCAACCACAGAGCTATGGAAACCTCCCCAAGATCTATCTAGCTTGGACTCCAAGAAAAAACTTCCCACCCAACACAAGGAAGTATTCCCTTCACTTATACACAGTCCCTCAGGCCATACCTTCCCTTTCGGTGCTCTTCATGGTGTGCATAGAAGAATAACCATCCCCTCTTGATCCTTCTGTGAGGTTCCTCTCTTCACTAGGTTTATCAAGCCAATTTTGGGCCTCTTTCACTCCTAAGTATTTCAAACCAAAACAAGGGTGCACATAACAGAAAAATACAAATGCTAGGTATGTAGAAAAATGTTTGGCAACCAAAAACAAAATTAAATATGGGGAAATCAACCCTGGGTGAGAAATTGGATTTCAGGAAACGTTCTTAGGTATTGCATGAGAAAAAATGACCTCTACAAATCCCCACATCGTGAATCTCTTCTTATTATCCATTGAGCAATACAAAAATAGATTTCAAGAGGCATGGAGAAATGAGGAAAACAACAAAAAAATGTCAAGGAAACTCCCCAGCTAATGGAATGAGAACCAATTTGTGTGAGGAAGAGAAAAACATGGGTGAATAATGGAATGAGAACCAGTTTTTGGGTGTTAACTTGCCCCATAAGTAAAAATATGATTTTCAAAAATGATGGCTTTCCTGAATACAAAATTGACTGATATACCTCTCCATTCCCAATGCATTAACTACCTCAACCAACTTCTCGAAGAATTAAATGATTGGGTGCATAAGACAAAATGGGTAGTTGAGAGTTTATGGGTTCTCCCATTGACATTTGGATTTACACTATTGGCTCAAAGGTTTGAATAACCCCCCCCCCCCTATTCCTTGTGAAATCAATCCCCCATCTCTTTGTTGCATTGTATAGCTAGTTGTGGGTATTTTATTAAATTGCATATTTACATTATGTATCAATTTATATTGTGATTGGCTAGCACAATAACCATAGTTATCGAGTTTTAATTTCCGATACATAAAACGCTAAATCGATGGTGGGGCCTTGGCCTTTAGCTCCTCACCATGATTTAATAATGGCATTTACATCATATACAATTTTAATGCCATTTGGGGTCAAAATCGGGATATTACATTCCCCTCCCCCTTACATTAGCACTGTCCTCTATGCTCTTCAAAATTGAACAAAAACAAATGTGCCACTCGCATGGCATCCTCCATCTCCCACGTAGCCTCATTAGGACCGTAGTGCTTCCATTGCACCTTTACCTGTCCAATAGATTGGTTCTAGAGCATTGTTACCTTCTTATCTAGGATGCACAATGGCTCGGTTTGGAACTCTCCCTCAGGTTCCACCCATATCACATCCCAACCAATCACATGGTTAGGATCATGTACATATTTCTTAAGCAAAGATACATGAAAAAAATTATGAGCTCTAGTGCTAGCAGGAAATGCAAGTATATATGCAATTGGCCCTATTCTTTCAAGCACTTCAAATGGCCCACAATATCTAGGTGATAGCTTGGCACAACTCCCAAGCTTTAAGGAACTCTTCCTTGGCCTCACTCTAATATAAACATGATCCCAAACACTTAAATCCCTATGCACTCTATGCTTATCTGCATAGCTCTTCTATCTATCGTGGGTTTCTTTCAAGTTCTGTCTGATCTTTACTACCTCTTGTTCCATTTCCTTAAGCAATTTTGGACCAAGCACAATTCTATTCACAGGATTATCCCAAGTCACTAGTGTCCTACACCTTATTCCATATAAAGTCTCATATGGAATCATTCCCAATGATGCTTGATGCCCATTGTTATATGCAAACTCCACCAAGTGTAAATAATCCTCCCACTTAGATGGTTTGTCCATTACATACATGTGAAGCATGTCTTCAA
The DNA here is from genome assembly GCA_001517045.1 of Pseudotsuga menziesii. Classification (NCBI taxonomy): domain Eukaryota; kingdom Viridiplantae; phylum Streptophyta; class Pinopsida; order Pinales; family Pinaceae; genus Pseudotsuga; species Pseudotsuga menziesii. The sequence goes on along the minus strand of LPNX010485145.1, from coordinate 303,951 downwards.
GCACCTAATTTACTATCTATGTTTGTCCATCAGTTTGAGTATGGTAGGCAGCGCTAAAGTTCATCTTTGTACTCAAATATGCAAAAAGAACCTTCCAAAAATTGGAAGTAAACTTGGTATCCCTGTCAGAAATTATTTCCTCAGGAAGTCCATGCAATCTGAAAATTTTCCTTCATGAAAATATTTGCAATGGCATCGACTTTATATGTGGATTTTAATGGTATAAAATGTGATGCCTTTGTTAACTTGTCGACCATAACCATGATGGAATCATGTTGTCTCATAGTCATTGGAAACCCTATAATAAAATCCATGGAAATGACTTCCCATTTCCATTCCGGGATTGGAAAAGGTTGTAATAAACCTACTGGGTGTTGATGTTCCACCTTCATATGGTGACATTTTATGCACTTATAAATATACTCAGGAATGTCCTTTTTCATTCCCAACTGAAAATACTTATTTCTGGTTGTAGCAATTGTTTTCTGATATCCTAGGTGACCAAAATATGGAGCTTTATGGATTTCATCCATAACAATCCTCCTCAAGTCTGCCACATTTGGACTATAAATTCTATTCTTATAAGTAAGAAGTTTGCCTTCTTCCAATTGATATCCTTCGTACTTCCTTTCAATTTTTTGCTGCTGCAACTTGTCTTTTATCTACACATACACTTCATCCTCGACAATATGGTTAATAATATTCTCCCTCAAGTATGGTTGGAAAGTACTAAGAGATGCCACATGCATTTCATGTACCTTTCTACTGAGTGCATCAACCACCTTGTTTTCTTTTCTTTTTATTTGTTTGATTTCAAAACCAAATCCAAACAAAAATTTCAACCATAAGTATTTCAGACCACAATGGTCTGTCCTTAACTCAAATTTCTTTCCCATAAAGTAATGCCTCCATAGCTTTAGAGCATGTACTATGGATGCAAGTTCTAAATCATGAGTAGCATAGTTCTTCTCATGCTCCTTCAACTTTCTTGACTCATAGCTTACCAGCTAGTTGTCTTGCATAAGAACTCCTCCAAGTCCTTGATTACATGCATTGGTACACACCACAAAGTCTTTTTCTGGGTCTGCAATTTTCAAAATTGGTGCACTCATAAGAAGATTCTTCAACCATTGGAATCTCTCCTCACATATTGGTATCCATTCAAACGTTATCCCCATCTCTTGCAAGGAAGTGATTGAATGTGAGAACTTGGAGAATCCTTCAATGAACCTCTAGTACTAATCGGAAAGTCCCATAAATGATCTCACATCTATCACATTCTTGAAGTTGGCCAATTCATAATGGCTTCAATCTTCTCAGGGTCCACATATATTCCTTCATTTGAGATAATGTGACCCAAATAATGAATTTTATCTTTATAAAAGTCACATTTACTCAACTTCGCATACATATTATGCTCCCTTAGCAATTACAATTCCATTCTCAAATGTTCCTCCTTCTCTTCTTCATTCTTAGAATAAATAAGAATGTCATCTAGGAAGACAAGAAAAAAGTTGTTCAAATACTTGCTAAAAACACTATTCATGAGACACATGAATGTAGCTGGTGCATTTGTGAGACCAAATGGTACCACCACAAACTCATAGTTCCCATACATTGTTCTAAAGGTTGTATTATGAATATCTTCCTCTTTGATTCTTACCTGATGATAACCAGACCTCAAGTAAATTTTTGAAAATACCTTTGCTCCTCTCAAGTGATAAAAGAGGTCATCAATTCGATATAATGGGTATTTATTCTTCCAAGTAACTTTGTTCAACTGCCTATAGTCAAAACATAACCTGAGTGTCCCATATTTCTTTTTCACAAATAGAACTGGTGCTCCCCATGGGGACACACTCGGCATGATATATTTCTTTTCCAACAACTCTTGTAAATGTATTTTCAGCTCTAGAAATTATGGTGTGCTCATCCTGTAGGGTGTCTTGGACACTAGTGCGGCTCCTGACACAAGGTAAATCATAAAACCAATGTATCTCTTTGGAGGAAGTCCTAGAAACTCATCAGGAAAAACATCCCTAAATTCTTGCAATACAGGATAGTCCTCCAACTTAGGATTTTCATTTTTCATTGCCTCCAAAACATGGGACGCATACAATCTACAACCTTTCCTACAGAACTTCTTCAACTGCATTGCTGAAACCTACCTAACAGAAACAATCTTTGGAATGCCTCTTACAACCCTTAGGTTTCCTTCTTCATCCATGCATTCAAATGTCTTGTTGTAGCAGTCATGTTTAACCCTGTGTGCTTCTAACCAGTCCATTCCAATTATGATATCATAGGAACCAAGTGGCAGAATATTCAGGTTCGCATAAGTGAATATCCCATCCATATCTAATGGACATTTCTCCACAATTTCACTAAATTTTCTCTTGGTTCCAGTGGCTAGTTGAACTAACCATGATTTTCTATACTTTAATTTCTTAAAAGCAGAAATCTCAACAATTTTAGGAGTGATATAATTGTGAGTAGATACGGGGTCAATCAAAATAGAAACAAATTGCTAAGCAATCTTACCTTCAACTTCAACCACAGGAGATTGATTATCTTCTTGGCGGTCCTCTAGTGTTGCATAGATTCTAGGGATGGTCCTAGCCACTTGACCTGTAGTTTTAGCTTCTTGTATTTTGTGAACTTGACTTACATTATCATTCTAATGTGGACAATTCCTAAGCATGTGGTATCCTTCACATCCCTAACATTGAAGTGGTTATCTCGACTCCTTTGGATCTCTTGTCTTGTCTCCCATCATTCTGGTTGGCTTAGTCATAGCTTGTGATGGTTTCCTTTGTTGATTTCAGAAGTGAGAGGGTTTGAAACCTTTCTTCCTTTGGTCAAGCTTCGCATTCCTCTTGCCCTTCCATGCCTTATGGAAATCAAGTTTGCTTTTGTTTTGAACATAGAAATACTTGGCCTTCCTTATTTCCTCTTCTAGAGTTCGAGGTTCATCAAATTAAATCTTATCTTTATATTCTTGAGGTAGCCAATGCTGAATTTTTACCTTGTCATCTCGAATATACCTGACATACCTCAACAGTTCCAAGAATTTGCTTGCATATTCTTCCATGTTCAATTGTCCCAATTTCATCTCATGGAACTCTTTAATATTATCATCATAGTACCTATCAGAGAGGTACTTCTACTTGAAATATTTCTTGAATTGTTTCCACACAATCTTTCTTTCATTGATCTTCTTCACTTTCCTGAGGTGCTCCCACCATATAGAGGATATTCCATTTAAGTTGAAGATGGATACCCTTGCCTTCACATTTCTAGAGTAGTCTTAGACTTGGAAATACTTTCTCATCCCAAGAATCCAAGCTTCAGCTTCTTGACCAAATTTTACCTCACCATCAAATGTAGGAGGCTTTTCCTTCTTAAATTCCCCATATGAATTGTTCTTGTAATTCCTCTTCCTCTTACTCTTGCAAGATGAAGATCTTGAACCCCCAATGCATTCATCAAAGTCATATGATCCACTAGAAGATATTTTTGGAGTATATGTTCTATCTCTAGAAACTCTTCTTGAGTTGTTGGACCTCTTGCAGGAATTTATCCTTGAGCTACTCCTACTCCCTTCTGGATTTGTTTTCTAATGCTCAAAGTTTATCTGCCTTTGGATGTCTGTTAAACTCTAAAGCATGGCTGCATTCAACTGATTTCGTTCTTCCTGAGATTTAATCATCCTTTCATTATCTTCACTACAACTTTGCATCTCCACCCTTAGGATCCTCATGGTGGCTCCAATATCTAGGGGAGTATCTTAATTTCTTCTCCCATTGGATTTTGTTTCAGCATTCTCAACCTGTATGTTCTCTCCCATGGCATCTGTCTCGGGCTCATATAGATCCTGTGCATAATTCATGATGTTAATATTCTTGTCCCAACCAAGACCTAATTTTCCAAAATGCACTATGTGGAATGCTTCTTTTGATGTGACTATGATTCTGCAAAATGTGTTCATAAACACAATTGTTAGCTGCATAACATTCACATAAATTTATACATTACTTACCTACATTTGGGAAAATCTTATATTGAAAACTTGTCAAAACATAGAATTTTCTTTCACAAAACAATGACTATCTATGGGTGACGATAGGGGTCAAGGGGGATTTCCCCCTTGTGTCTTCCCTATAGGGTGGGTCGAGGGCAGCGTCCTCATTTTTTTGTTGTAAATATTTTTATTTTTCCCAATCCGGCGCGTAAGTTCACGACCTTTTTTCAATTATCTAGCACCTGCAAATCCAACTAGAAAACTGCTGAAAATTCTCTATGTTAGTGGATTTATCATTTTTCCTTTGATCAGAAAACTCATCAATTTTCTTCGACATGTCGGGGAAACTCACCCTTTTATTTCGACGTGTCAACAAAACTCACCAATTTTTTCTGACACATATCGACGAACCTCACATTTTTTTGTCAATCGACAAAACTCAGCTTTTTCTTTCTATGTGTCAGCAAAACTCAACTTTTCCTTTCAACATGTCGGAAAAACTCACCAAATTTATCTAACGTATCATCAAAACTCACCAATTTTATTCGATGTATCGGAAAAAATCGCTAAGTTTATCTGACATGTTGACAAAACTCACCTAGTTTATCTGACATATTGGAAAAACTCGCCAAGTTTATCCAACGTATCGTAAGAACTCAGCTTCTTCTTCCGACATGGAAATTTCAACACTTAGAAAAATTTTGGAAATTTTTTCTTCCTTTTCATTGTCATTGTCGAAACTCACCAGTTTCTTCCAACAAGTGTCTGCAAGACTCGTCGGTTTCTTCCGATATTTCAGCAAAACTCGCGAAGTTTTGCTGACATGTAAATTTCAAAACACTTTGAATTTTATTTATTTATTTATTTATTTCCTATGACATCGGTGAAACTCATCCAACTCATCCAACATGTATCAACGAAACTCAATCAACTCAGTCGACATGTATCGATGAAACTCAGCCAACTCAGTCGACATAGAAATTTCAAAGACACTTAAAAAAAAATTTGTTTCGCAGTTCGAAAAATCTTGCTGAGAAGTATTGGCAAAACTTGCTAAGTTTTTCCGACATGTGTTGGCTAAAATCACCCATTTCTTCTGACATGTATCGGCTAAACCCCCCAAGTTTGACCGACATGTCCATACTTGAAAATTTTTGAAAAATTTTCTATCTTTCTCTACTCATCAGTGCTCAACATGGGCGATGTTACATCTATCAACTATTCAACTTGGCCCATTTAGGCCCAATTTTGCAACCAATTGCTCTGATACCACACTGTCACGTCCCCTCCCCTCTACTCGTTGATAAAGAGGACTCGACTTGACTGCTATGTCTATCAAAATGGAAAATATAGCCCCATGAACATAAACAGAATGCATTGAATCTAAAAATACATATGCAGATGTATAGTAAATGAAAATACAATGGAATCAAATCTAATTCAATACATCCATTCAATATGTTCATAATAATTTTTTTTAAACAATACATTGCAGAACTTAAACACAAGAGAGCAATTATCTTGAAATTGAGTTGTCCTGCACCTAGCTACGTTGCTGAAACATTCCACCCAACCATAGGCCAGTTGTGCTCATCAATATCTCACCACAGCTGCCACCCTCGAGTAGGGCATGATTTCCATAAGAAAAAGGGGAACTACAGGCTCACACATAGCCAAATACACACCAAGGTTCAACCAAGCCAGTCTATAGTTGGATTTATTAGGCTGCTAATGCAGTGGAAAGGTAGAATTGCTAAGCTAGTGAGGTCAACCACCTATCTATGGACACCTCCACAATATCTATCTAGCTTGGCCTCCACAATACCTACACACCCAACACAAGGAAGTATTCCCTTCACTGCTACACAGTACGTCATGCCATATCTTCCCTTCCAGTGTTCTTCAGGGTGTGCATAGAAGAATAGTCAACCCCTCTTGATCCTTCTATGAGGTTCCTCTCTTCACTAGGTTTATCAAGCCAATTCTAGGCCTCTTCCACTCCTAAGTATTTCAAACCAAAACAAAGGTGCACATAGAAACAAAATACAAATGACGGGTATGTAGAAAAATGTTTGGAAACCAAAAACAAAATTGCAGCTAGGGAAATCAACCCTGGGTGCAAAATTCGATTTCAGGAAACGTTATTGGGAATTACAAGAGAAAAAATGACCTTTATAAACCCCCACATCATGAATCTCTGCTTCTTATTCGTTGAGAAATACAAAAATGGATTTCCCAGGCATGGACAAATGAGGAAAACAACATAAAAATGTGATGGAAACACCCCATCTGTCTCCAGCTGCGTGAGGAAGAGAAAATCACGGGTGAAGAATGGAATGGGCACCAATTCCTAGGTGTTAACTTTCCCCATAAGTAAAAATACAATTTTCAAAATTGATGGCTTTCCCCAATATGAAATTGACTACCATACCTCTCCATTCCCAATGTGTTAACTACCTCAACCAACTTCTCGAAGACTTAAATGATTGGGTGCATAAGACAAAATGGGTAGTTGAGAGTTTATGGGGTTCTCCCATTGACATTTGGATTTACACTATTGGCTCAAAGGTTTGAACAATTCTCACCCCTGTTCCTTGTGAAATCATGCCCCCATCTCTTTGTTGCATTGCATAGCTAGTTGTGGGTATTTTATTAAATTGCATATTTACATGACGTATCAATTTATATTATGTCTGGCTAGCATGATAACCATAGGTATTGATTTTTAATTGCAGATACATAAAACACTAAATCGATGGTGGGGCCTTGGCCTTTAGCTCCTCACCATGATTTAATAATGGTATTTACATCATATACACTTTTAATGCAATTTGGGGTCAAAATCGGGATATTACAATAACAAAAGTTGAACCAACATAGAACCAAATGATATTTTTCATGGAACACAATGGGAGTGACACAATGTGAGATTCATGGTGTCGATGAGGCATGATGGTGATGGTGGCAATGGGCATGGATATGGTGTTGAAGAACGATTGTGATGATGGATGAGGATATTATGGTGTACTTGTATGCGAGAAAAAAACAAAGAGAACCAATCCATGATGAAGCTTGTGCAATTTATGAAGTTGTTTATGAATATCAAAAGTTGAACCAACATAGAACCAAATGATATTTTGCATGGAAAACAATGGGAGTGGCACAATGTGACATGCATGGTGTTGATGAGGCATGATGGTGTTGGTTATAATGAACCAACATAGAACCAAATGATATTATACATGGAAAACAATGGGAGTGGCACAATGTGACATGCATGGTGTTGATGAGGCATGATGGTGTTGGTGATAATAAGCATGGAGATAGTGTTCAAGTATGATGATGACTATGGATGAGGATCTTATGGTGTACTTGGATGAGAGAAAAAAGAAAATACAACCAATCCATGACGAATCTTGTGCAATTTATTGAGTTGTTTATGAATAGAAAATGTTGAACCAACATACAAATAAATGATATTTTGCATGGAAATCAATGGGAGGGGCACATTGTGAGATTCATGGTGTTTATGAGGAACTATGGTGATAATGACAATGAGCATGGAGATGGTGTTCAAGCACAATGATGAAGATTGATGAGGATCTTATGGTGTATTTGTATGAGAGAAAAAAACAAAGACAACCAATCCATGATAAATCTTGTGCGATTTATTGAGTTGTTTATGAATATCAAAAGTTAAACCAACATAGAACCACATGATATTTCACATGGCAAGAAATGGGAGTGGACATTATGAGATGCATGGTGTTGATAAGGCACGATGGTGATGGTGGAAATGAGCATGGAGATGGTGTTCAAGCACGATGATGACAATGGTTGAGGATCCTATGATGTCCTTGGATGAGATAAAAACACAAAGATAACCAAATCAATGGTAAAGCTTGAGAAATTTATCAATTTGTTTATGAATTTCAACAGTTTAACCAACATATAACCAAATGATATTTCACATGGCAAACAATGGTAGTGGAACAATGAGAGCTGCATGGTGTTGATGAAGCCAAAGGGATGATGGTGATAGTGAAGCATGATGATGATGATGGATGAGCACCTTATGGTGTACTTTAATGAGATTAAAAAATAAATACAACGAATCCATGACAAATCTTGCACAATCAATGACTCTAAGAAAATAATATAGTATTAAGAATGTATGCATAAAAATGAAGTTTGGCATGTTCATAAACCTTAAATCCAAATGCAACCTTCCATTATTGAACAATATATACCATGTGAAAAATATTTTATTCAAGTCCCATCAACGTGCATACTCATTTTTTTTATTTAGCTCATCGTGTTGACAGACCTTTTTTTACACAACCAATATTGGATCATATCTACTTCACATGGTCTCCATTAGTATCTCATTCTCGACATATGATATGAAGTATCGTACCTTCAAAGAATGTGTGATGGGAATAGTTTTTAGTTGGAGGTCCATACCAAGAATTAGGTTGGTAAAGCGATACATGCTTGCACCTGGTATGTAATCCAAGAAAACATATCCACCCTTATTTCTTGAATTATTATATCATGTTAATTATTCTCCTTTAAGAACCATCAACCCTATTAGGAAGTGGATATGTTCATCATCAATCATGGACATATTGAGGATTTTATTTCCCTCTATAGAACGTTCCAACTAATTGTCCCCACCCCATTCGCTATATTTTAGGGAAACCATTACATATATGTGCCCTAAAAAAGATGAGAGTAGGTATGCAATTAATATTTGATATTCATCAAAATATCATTAATATCCAATTAAATACCATGTAAATACATCAAGTAAATTTCAAATAACACCATGTTGTACAAGATTCGAGACATGATCAAAATATGTTGAAATTGATGATTGATATACCTCTAATGGAGTTAACTCAACAATTGCACGTTGAATAAGTGGAAGTGATATGAGCTCTCGTGCATCAACCCAATATGTATACTCACACTCATCCCAGTCATCATCACTACATGGGGTAAAAAGAAACCAAGTTTGTTGGTCCATATTTCAAATATGAGGTTGTCGAATCTTAGAATTGAATGAAATCCACAAGTACCAATCATACTCTTGAATTCCCATGCATGGTAATCATATACGTCAACCACCTCCAAAAAATATCTTAGCAAATGTATTTTTCTTATGGATTTTGCTCGTATAGCTGATTTCTCTCTCATTACTAACGTGAAACACCTAACTATAGATTAAGTATCTTGAATAGTATTATCAATAGATAATTTCAATTCTTGTATATGTAGGGATGTTTTGACACATGGTCCAACTCCATCATGCTCTCCTTTACCGTGCCCAGTCTCAAAATAGTTCCACATATGTGGCACCCTATATTTTTTTTGCAATGAAGACAACCATTGAAAGGTGTGTGAATTTTCGAATTGACCATCACATCCATCTAACCAAATCCAATGTCAATCCATCTATGTGTTCCTCCCAACCAAGTGCTCATAGAACATGAGAAATCAATGGTGTACATAATGGAATTCATGGAACCTATCGTCACTTATGTATAACTAATATACCTTTAGAATTTATCGTTGCTCTTCGTTGCTATTTGTACCATGCATGTATGTGATATAGACCATCAAATAAACTTGCTCATAATGATACTATTGATTTTTAATCTCATTTTGAGGATGTAGAGTGTAGTTCTTTGTAAAATCAACCAACAAAATTATAGTTCCACGAGGAAATGTATATCAACAAAGTCTAAATTGTTCATCCTATCATCCAACCAAGTAAAGATGCTTAACATATTGCTATGTATTATTGATTAATTTTTTGATGGTGGTTTACCTATACCTAAAGTCACAAAAATGATATCAGAATAAGTTATTAGTATACATAAGGATTGAAACATAAATGAAATTAAAATTTAGAGAACTATATATTGAATCAAGATGTTACCATTTGTATTATTTTGCTTTCTTTCCTAGGGCCTATTTCATAGTTGATGTATTTTAAGCTTTTAATGTCCATTTCCATATTCCCAAATTGATTATATCCACTTTAATTAATGCACTTGTCCAATAATGCCATGCCAACTTAGTTGGAACATGTCCCATATATACAATATTTTTCATAGTAAGCTTGTCAGTGTGGTCTACCAGACATGATACTATGGATGAATTCCCTCAATGAAGATTGTGGTATCGACATGGAGAAATCCTACAAATGGTTAGTATGCAACACATAATGAATGTTCAAAAATGTCTCATAGTAATATTCATATTCTACATGATATCTACAACAAGTGTTATGAAATGTATTTATTATAACATACTAGGGTTTCCATTTCTAAGAATATCTTTGTCCCAAGTTCAATTCCCTATGCTTGTTCTTGAATTTTTCGTATAGTTTTTTTATGTTATGTCAATAAGGTTTATAATGTGTGATTCATGATCCTTTAAACCCCTTCTAAAGTTTACTACATCTTCTGGTTAAAGAAGGCTTGGTGTTATCATGCCAAAAAATCGACACTAATCCCGTTACTGCATCAATCAGTTTCATGTCGAAATGTGAAAACCTACCAATTAAGTCCCAAAAATATATCTATCTAGTTTCAAGATGGTCTCTTATAACATATTACAGACATACTGTTTTGACATTCAAATTAACAATTACGGCCCAAACATCTATCTATCAAGTTTGAAGATGGTCTCTTATAACATAATACCTACAGAGTATTTTGACATTCAAATTAACAAGTTTGGATGTAGGCTTAAGAAAAAAAAGGCCCTAGTGTTCTTGTTTACAAATTCTTTTGACAACACTCGACAAGCCACATTGTGATCCTTTCAATGAGTTTTATTAATATTTGTGCTAACGATATCTACTAATATTTAACAACATGAGAACTTGGATGAGAGCTATTTATCGTCTTTATCCTTAACTTTCTCGTAACGATAGCCATACACCTAGATTTTAACAATGATAAAAATAATCCACATTTATCTCCATCACATTTATAATCAAAATATTTAGTAAGTATCTATCGAGTTTGATATACAATAATAAGTTTAGATAGCATACCTTCGAGCGAACGAATGATACTTTCGTCAATTTGTATATGTTTTGTATTTCTTCAACATGAACTTGCTAATTGAGGTAGGGAGTTTGGAACTGTGCCATGAAACACTTCAGCTGAGTAATTTATCATTTCAATAGGAGCTTCATGTCCTTCTCTCTCGTTCTAACAGTTGGATTGCGACAATTGGACATCCTATTGGATGGTATTCTATAACATTGTCTTATTCTAGCATACATTCAGCATGCAATGCCTCTCTAACTTCATCACTTGTATAACCACAATAGACCAAATCAGACACAGTCTTAGGTGGTATTGATGTAGAGATTGAATCTTTCCCCAATGAGCATCTATGCTTTACTTATTTATGACTGCCATAGGGTGCTTGTTCCTCACATGTTATGGAAATTGAAGGCACCTCTAATGAATGCTTTCATTTTTCTTGCCGTGTATTGGTAGGAAGAACCGTTCCATCATATATAATTGGATTTGGACGAGTGTCCATAGAATTCCTCTAGTTGATCATGTCTAATCCTTTCTTATATATATATATATATATCTTATTCAATTATTTCTTTAGGTTTCTTTTTCCTAGCTGATTTTCTTGTTCGATTGTGTAAATTTCCCATCGCCACAATTTTATATGGTGATTTCCAAATGGATATAGTCTATGGTTATATTTTATTGGAGATTCTTCAACCTTTACCAATGTATTCGGTGCTCCTAAATGTATTTGGATATGGTTCTCTTCAATTGATATATGTGCTCTTCAATATGCAATGGTCTATGGTTCTCTTCTATTGGAGATTATTCAAAATAGGTCAAGGAATTCAAGGTGCTCTTCAAGTGAATTATGGTGATGGGCTATTGGAGTCTTCAATCAGAGATAGTAATATTTAATTGGATATGGTGCTCTTCAATTGGTATATGATTCTCTTAAATATGCAATGGCCTATGGTCCGATTCTTTTGGATATTCTTCAAAATAGGTCAATGAATTCAAGGTTCTCAAGTGAATGTTGGATATGGCCTATTGAAGTCTTCAATTGAAGATGGTTCTCTTCAATTGGATATGGTTCTCTTTAATTTGTATATGGTGCTCTTCAATTGGATATCGTTCTCTTAAATATGAAATGGTCTATGGTCCTCTTCTATTGGAGATACTTCAAAATAGTTGAATGACTTCAAGGTTCTCCTCAAGTGAATGATGGAGCTATCCTATTGGAGTCTTCAATTGGATATGGTTCTCTTCAGTTGGATATGGTGATCTTAAATATGCAATGGTCTATGGTCCTCTTCTATTGGAGATTCTTCAAAATAGTTCAATGACTTCAAGGTGCTCATAAAGTGAATGATGGAGATGGATTATTGGAGTCTTAAATTGGATATGGTGCTCTTCAATTGGAGATGGTGTGTGGTCATATTCTATTGGATAGTCCTCAACATTTCTCAATGAATTCAAGGTGCTCCTCAAGTGAATGATGGAGATTACCTATTGGAGTATTCATTTGGAGTTATTCTATGGACCTCCTCTATAGATCATTCAACATTGTTGAATGATTTTAAGGTTCTCCTCAATTCTTAGAAACTAAATGATGTAGAATGTCAAATGTGATGATAAAATTGAGATTTTTTTTCAATCCTTCCCGAACAATGTGCAAATTTGAATGCAGTCTATAGTTCAACTGATTAGAGTGACTATCGAATATGCAAAATTGTTGTTGTACTGAGAGTATCGAGGTGCCCTACAACCCAGTATGGGGGAGATGTTGTCATGTATATAACGTAACACTACAAAAATAAAAAGTAGTTAAAAAAATAATTCACACTGGCCCATAAAGTAAAAAACTAAAACCAAATGAAAATTAATTTAAAAATCCATGTCAGCTTATAAAATAAAATAAAAATAAAACCAACATAAATCCACCCAAACTTACGTGTAAAATTTTCTAAACATATAAAAATTTTAAGATAAAAAAAAATTTACACTCAAGAAATTGGATCCCTCTCGGTGCTTAGTAGATCCGAGTTTAAGATGGATCTATGTTGGTTTATATCACATAAAAAAATTATGCATTATGTAGTTCTAAAACATGTTTATGCTTTTGTAACATTAAAGGTGGTGATTACACAGTTATACACGGTACATGTGAATGTTATAGAACTATTGATAGAATTATAAAATACATACATTCTATTTTTATGTATAATTTTACCCCCCTAACACCCCCTTATCTCCATCCACCAACCTCATAATAACCCCTTCTCTCCCTTCCCAAACCCCTCAATATCGCCCCTCTCAAACCCTCCTCCCCTAATCCACCCTCTATATTTATCTATTTATTAATCCCCATCCTAAATACTACTATCCATTCCCCTCTCTCTCTCCCCTCTCCCTCTCCCTCTCCATCTCTCTCTCTCTCTCTCTCTCTCTCTCTCCCTCTCTCCCCTCTCCCTCTCCCTCTCCCTCTCTCCATCTCTCCCTCCTTCCCTCTCTCTCTCCCTATCTCCCTCCCTCTCAGAGCCAATGAAGAAAATATAAAATATGCCTCAATGCAATTAGAAGATCGAGAATGCAACTGGTACATGTGGTGGAAGGTTACAACAGAGAAAAATAACTGCAATTGGAACACGTCGAAAAATGACTTCTTTCAGAGGTTTGAAGATTTAAAGGAAAAAAAATTCTTCGCAAGACTCACTAGACTGCAACAGAAAGGTGACGTTGATGAATACACCAACGAATGGGAATCCTTGGAGACACATGTGCCGAAAATCACAGACACTCAATGCCTACAAACTTATGTGTATGGACTAAAACCCTATATCAGAGATGAACTAGATCTACTAAATGTATCAACCTTGTACAAAGTGAGATGCAAGGCAAAAATCATTGAAGAAAAAATGAATAAGATGAGGAACAAGAACCATGATAAAGATAGAAGGTCTATCCAAAATACCAAAACCGACACCAAATACTAGCCACCACATCTAAGAAGTGACAACAAACCCTCTTTAGAAGTCCAAGAAATGAAAGAAGGAAAGTGTAAATATTGTGGAGAGAAGTGGGACCCAAGACATAGATGTTTGAAAAAAGAGACGACCAAGAACTTATATCAATGTGAAGTAGAGGAGGAAAACAAGTCAGATAGTGAGGAATCCGACATAGAAGAAACATGTGACATCCAAAATCCTCCATTAGATTCAAAAGATGAATAAATGCCTAAGATATCAATTGCAACCATAACGATAATACAACAACCACAGACACTAAAACTTAAAGGCCATATAAAAAATAGCAATGGTGTTGTCCTATTTGACATGAGAAGTACCCATAATTTCATCAACGTAAGTGTTGCAAAGAGGATTAACCTTTTCATATATCTAGTTCCCAACATGAAGGTAATGGTCTCAGATGGAAAGAAGATCGAAAAAGTGGGAAAATGCCTCAAAGTTAAGCTGCAAATACAAGACTATAACCTTGAGTCAGAATTTTATGTAGTACCCTTAGGAGGAGTTGATGCAGTATTAGGAAATCAGTGGTTGCAAACACTAGGTACCTACTCAGCAAACTACCAAGACACTTTATAAATTTTAAATGGAAAGGAGAAAAGTACAAATTGTATGGTTTCCAACCCCCTCGCACACAAATTGTGTCATCCCACAAAATGGAGAAGTTAATTCGAAAGGGAGCACCAATGTATGTCATACAATTCCAAGAGATGGAATTATTAAATTTGGAAGTAGTTAAACCAGGTCCATGAGAGATCCAAGGATTAATCCAAAATTACAAAAAATTATTCGAAGAGATCCCCATGGAGTTACCACCAGAAAGGAAGATCAAGCATGTCATTGAAATCAAGTTTGGATCAATCTCGGCCAATGTTAAACCCTATAGGTACCCACACCATCATAAGACATAGATTGAAAGATTAATCCGCTATTTACTGAAGTGTGAAGTAATTATAGAAAGTTGGAGTCCTTATGTCGCACAAGTAGTACTGGTAAGAAAGAAGGATGGGTCATTTAGGCTATGCATCGACTACAGAGGACTAAACACGATAACTATTAAAGACAAATTCCCCATTCCATTTATCAATGAAATGTTGGACGAGCTTCATGGCGCAAGGTACTTTTCAAAATTAGACTTAAGGTCGGGATATCACCAAATTAGAGTAAGGCTAGAAGATGTGGCAAAGACAGCTTTCTGAACCCATGAAGGACATTATGAGTTTAAGGTAATGCCTTTTGGGCTAACTAACGCTCCAACGACATTTCAAGAAACCATGAATAACCTATTTCAGCCATTCCTAAGGAAGTTTGTACTAGTTTTTTTTTATGACATCCTTATATACAATAATACATGGAAGGACCATCCAATACATCTGAAACAAGTACTCTCTATTTTAAAAGAAAATAAGTTCTATGCCAAGATGTCCAAATGCATGTTCGGTAAGGAAGAAGTGAGCTATCTTGGTCACATAATATCTAAAGAAGGAATCAAGGTAGATACAGAAAAAATAAAATCAATCACTGATTGGCCCAAACCTACGAAAATCTCCAAGTTAAGGGGATGCCTCGGGCTAACTAGATACTACAGAAGATTCATCCAGAATTATGCACACATAACCACACCCTTATCCAACCTTCTAAAGAAGAATGCATTCCAGTGGAGTGAAGAAGTGGATAAATGCTTTGAAGCCTTGAAAGGAATTATGTCCTCCACACCTGTACTAGCTACCCCAAACTTCTCCAAACCATTTGTAATAGAATGTGATGCTTCAGGTTATGGTTTGGGAGAAATACTAATGCAAGATGAACACCCGATAGCTTTTGAGAGCAGGAAATTAAACAAGTGAGAACAATTGAAGTCTACATACAATAAGGAAATGCTGGCAATTATGCAGGCATTGGAAAAGTGGTGACAATACCTCCTAGGGAGAAAATTCATGATCCTCATAGACCACAAAAGTCTTCAATACCTACTTCAACAGCAAACTTTGTCCACAGAACAACAAAAGTGGATGAAAAAATCGTTGCTTTCGACATCGAAATAATACACAAAAAGGGGAAGGAAAATGTAGTTGCAGACGCACTCTCTAGAAAAGATGAGGATATTACCTCTTAGTCCATCTCAATTGTAATTCCAGAATGGCTAGATGAAATACGAAGTGAATACGCCAAGGTCCGAGAAACAAGGACTATAATTAACAATTCCAACCATGACCCCAAGTTTGAATGGAAAAATGATATCCTTTGGTATAAGGGGAGGATTTATTTAAACTCAAACTCTAATTTCAAGGTTAAGGTAATGAAGGAATCTCATGATTCACCAGTCGCAGGACATGTAGGATTCTTCAAATCTTATTATAATGCAATAAGGTCATTTTTCTGGAAGGGAATGCAAAAAGATATCCATCAATATATGGCAAAATGCGACAAATGCCAGAGGAACAAAAGCGAAAAAATTTTAACCCCATGGTTACTCCACCCCCTACACATTCCAAACTAGAAATGGGAAGAGATATCAATGGAATTCATCGATGGGTTACCTCCATTAGAAGGAAAGGACAAAATCCTTGGAGTAGTCGATCGATTAACCAAATTTGCACACTTCGTGGCAATAAAAAAAATAGACACGGCAAAACAAATTGCAGATATATTTTTCAAAAATATCTACAAATTACATGGCTTCCCAAAATTCATAGTCAGCGACAGAGATGCAAAATTTAATGGAAAATTTTGGAGGGAATTTTTCAAACAAGTAGGCACATCACTCAATATGAGCTCATCTTACCACCCCCAAAGAGATGGCCAGACTGAAGTCATAAAAAAATGCTTAGAAGAATATCTACGATGTTTCATAACAGATAAACAAAACCATTGGTCTCAATGGTTACACTTAGCAGAATGGTGGTACAATTCAACATACCACACCTCCACAAAAATGACTCCCTTCCAAGATTTATATGGGTATGAACCTCCAAATTGGAAGGAGTTAGTTCTAAACGACACTAATGTTCTAGAAGTAAGGAACCAACCAGAGAAATCTCAAAAAATGATTGAATTACTCAAGGATAACTTAGTCATGGCACAAAACTGCATGAGGAAACAAGTGGATCAATGCAGAACCGAAAGAGAATTTGATGTAGGAGACTAGGTGTTCATAAGACTCCAACCCTATAAACAGGTATCCCTTAAAATGGGAGGAAAAAAAAAGTTGGCCCCAAAGTTCTATGGACCATACCAGATTACCAAGAATATTAGTCAAGTTGTGTATAAATTACAATTAGCTGATGAAATTCTTATCCACAATGTCATCCATGTATCATGTCTCAAAAAAATGATGGGGCAACATCAAACAGTGAAAACAATACTTCCTATGTTAGATGACGAAGGAAGGATCATTTGGGAACCAAACGCAATCACTGCAACAAGAGAAAGAAGGATTCATTCTCGAACACTCAAGGAATATCTCATTAGGTAGAATAATTTTCCAGTTGAAGACACATCATGGGAGACAGAACAGTTTCGTCAACAATACCCATCCTTACCCTTGCTTTGAGGACAAAGCATTCTAAAAGACAGCAGCAATGTTATGTATCTAAATATTTGTGAGCAATTAATTTAAATATTAAATGTAGTATTAGTTAAAACTAAACGTAAGGTCACATTATTTCATCGAAATGGTGTGTTTTCACCTATAAAAGGTCTTCTCACTTATTGTAAAAATCATCATTTTAATAATTATTTTCATTGTGGCTAAATTCGAAATATGTGGGTTTAGTTTTCTTTGCTCCAATTTTATTTTCGCCCTAATCTTGTTTCGTGGATTTGTGCAGACAACATTTTTTGGAGGGAGTTACCCCACCCCTCCAGCGATAAATTTCGTGACCATTTTTCATTGGATTATGTGCATCAAATCGGAAAAATTACAACATTTTTTTCCTGGTGGTTATCCCCTTGAATATCTATATTGGCAATATTTAAATCGCTAAGTTGGCCGTAATTTGAATTCGTATATGCCTCGGAAACTACTAGGGAAGATGAAGGTAGGGGGGTGATCAATACTCTCCAATACAACCCTCTCTCTATCTCTCTCTATTTCCCCCTAGCACCCCCCTCTCTCTATCTCTCTCATAATATCCCTACCCCTAACACCCTCCACCCTTCTCTCTCTCCCTCAAACTCCTAACGCCCTGCCACTTCACTAGTTATCTGGATCTCTCTCTCTCTCTCTCTCTCTCTCTCTCTATATATATATATATATATATATATATATATCACACACACATGTACACATCCCTGTGCCTCCACCTACAACTAACCCCCACACCTCTCTCTCTCTCTCTCTCCCCTAACCCCCTAACACATCACCACCCCACCACCTACAACTAACCCCCACACCTCTCTCTCTCTCTCTCTCCCCTAACCCCCTAACACATCACCACCCCATTGGTTATCTCTCTCTCACACTCACACACATCCTTATACCTCTCCCTACCATTAACTCCCATCCTCTCTTTCTATCTCTCTCTCCCATGATATCCCTAACTCTTATTAACCCCTTCTCTCACTCTCTTTCTCCCCTACTCCACTTGCCCCCAATATCCTAACACGCCCTATGTATCTACCTCTAATCCCTTCACATCCCCCATATATCTACCTCTAACCCCTTAACACCCTCCAATCTCTCTCTCTAACCCCTTAACACCCCCTCTCTATCTACGTCTAACCCCTTACCACCCCCCAATGTATCTCCTTTTACCTCTTTCTCTCAACCTCTCTACCTTAACACCCTCCAATCTCTCTCTCTCTAACCCCTTAAAACCCCCCTCTCTATCTACCTCTAACTTCTTACCACCCCCCAATGTCTCTCCTTTTACCTCTCTACCTCTAAACCCTTAGCACTCCCTATCTCTCTATCCCTAACCCCTTAACACCCCTTCTCTCTACCAATAACCCCTTACCACCCCTCAATGTCTCTCCTCTCTCCCTCTCTCTACCTCTAACCCCTTAACACCCCCCCTCTCTCTACCTCTAACCCCTCACCATCCTCTAATGTCTCTCCCTCTATATTTATCTCTCCTAATCCCCCTCCCCTTGCCACTAACCACCCTTCTATCTCTCTCTCTATCTCGATGTAACCCCAGCACCCCCACTCCTCACCTATAACCCCCTTTCTCTCTAATCATCCTACTCCTTCCCAAACTCCTAACCCCCCTCCCCTCTCTCTCCCTCCCATATCATCTAACCCTCTGTAAATCTACCCCAATCCCCTAAAACCCACATTCTCTATCCCTCTCTCACCCCACATTCCTCTCCCTACCTCTAACTCATCCTCATCCTCCTCTCTCTCTCTCCCCCTGACTCTTACTAGCCCCCTCTCTCATTCTC
>LPNX010485145.1:239167-274974 GCA_001517045.1 Pseudotsuga menziesii | reverse complement strand
TATATATTTAATACTTGTAAATTATATATATGAATATTTTTATTCTTTTAATACTTGTAAATTAAAGAAAATTTTATATTATAAATAATATTTATAAAAAGTATAAAATTTCAAAAAAAAATTAAAATGAAAAAGTAAAATTATAAAGAAAAATAAAAGAAAGATTTATATTATAAATTATATTTCTAAAAAATATAAAATTTCAAAAAAAATTAAAATGAAAAAGTAAAATTGTAAAGACAAATAAAAGTGAAAAGTTAAAAATATAGTGTTTCCAAATAATAATATAATAGTTGATTGAAATGCATATATAACACATTACTTCAAATTAACATGCAATTTAAATGCAAAAGATATAAGGTATGGCAAACACAAAAGTGATGCAAAAGATAAAAAGTATTGTAAATACAAAAGTGGGTGGATTAGTCCATTTATATAAGTGAGTTATTTCAACTATTAAATACAATGCAAGAAGTTCAACCATTTTAAGTAGTAAATAAAGTTCATTGCTAGTAATTAGCAAATAAAGTCTGCAATAATACAATGCAATAACTTCAAGCATTTTAAGTAGTAAATAAATTTCATTGCCAGTAATTAAAGCATTGTAAATAACATATATACTTTATTTATAATGTTTTAGTTAAAAATATATTTTTTATACATTGTGAATTTATTACAAATTAAAGATATAATTGTCATATCATGAGTTGTATATATAAAAAATCACAATTTTTTTAAAATAGAATAAAAACAAGAGAAAAAACAAAAAAATAAATAAGATATGTTATTATTATCATATCATGAGTTGTATATATGAAAGATCACAAAGTTTTTAAAATAAGACAAAGATATGAAGAAAACAAAAGAAGAAATAATATATAGTGTCTAAACAAGAGTTGATTGATGAAATAAAGGTACAAGATAAAACAAAATAAGTGATAAGATGTATTGTGCCTAAACGGTAGTTGATTGAGATGAAAAGAGAAGATATCACTTTTCAAAGAAAAACTATGCATTAGAATTAATGTAAATATTATGTTAATGCAAATATCATAATAATTGAAATGGGATGCAATTTGATGTAAAAGACAAAAGTATTGCAAACACAAAAATAAGTGGATTAACTTTATGTAATTGAGTTATATACCAGTATAGATCAATCTTAATTCTAGCTCTACCAAGCACTCAGAGGGATCAAATCATTTAGGGTGTAAATCCCTTTAAGAGTTCTAACCTTAAGGAAATGTTTTCCCTTCAAGGGAATTGATAGAGCTTAGTAGAGCCAGAGTTAATATGGAATGAATTTCACAAAGGATAGAGAGGTGGCCAATGACTTCACCATTAGTGAGAAGACAATGAGGGAAAATTCTTGGAAGCATAAAAATTTTGGAACCATATTCATTATTAAGGAATTATAAATATATTTTTTATTTTTTTCCACGGAAAGAAAAACATATACTTGTTATTCATTGAGATTCAAAGTATACATAGACATAACAAATCTTATAGCTATATTGTTCTATAATTTAGCTATCCTTTCAAGATCAACCAAATTACTTACAACCATTTTTCAAAATAGGAAAGTACATCATTCATAGGTACTAATGTATCACTTTCAATAGACTTGCTAACATATTTTTTCGAAAAGGAGACCAACACAAAATTTCAATAACAATTTTAAAAGATCATATATCACTGCACCAAACTAAATTTCCTTAGAGGATAAAGACCCCACCATGACTGTTAGAGCCTCTTTGGATAAAGCATTTGCAACATCATTATATTCTCTAAAAATATGAGAAAAATATAACTCCTTGAACCTTTCCTGGAGAGAATGCGCCTTTTGCTTCCACCCCTATAGATCCAATATATCCAGTCTTACTCTCCTATTGACCAATTCAATAATGATTTTTAAATCAACAACAACTTTGAGGCGTTGAATATTGTGAGAGTTTGCAAAAGAAAGCAAGCCCCACATGCCTAGTAACTCAAATCTTGTACTTGTCCCATTACCACACCCAAACTTCAGTTGAAAAGCATGAACATAATTCATTGAAGAAGCATACATGCTCCACACTTACCTCTCTGCCCCTAACATGCTCCATCGAAAAATCCAATGGATCCATTCCACTAAAAAGAGGAGGCCTTAGGACACCTCTATTAATCCTCTCGATCTTACTTATATGCCTCCTTATATGACCCCCTTCAGGACAACCAAATTTATATTTTTTGTTTTATTTTCAAATAAAAGCTAATTACAATGGGGTCAAATGCCCCATGAGATAAAACAAGGCAGTTCTTGTGATTCAATATTGAATGGTTCTCCAACCATCTTGAAAGACTTGTATGACAACAAATTGAAACCCAATGAGAGTTTATATTTAGCACAGATTTTACCTCTCTCCAAATCTGCTTTAAAATCGTGCAATGAACAAAGAGATGGTCAACAGTTTCTTCTCCTGAAAGACAAAGAAGACAAACATTTGGTCCATGTCCTCCTTTCTTGATGAAATTATCCACCGTCAATACCTTATTAGCGAGCACCATCCAAATAAACAACTTTAATTTGAATGGACAGTTCCATTTCCAAGGAACTGAAAACCATTATCAATTATCATCAAACAGTTGAGAGTAAATATAGCTTTGTAAGCCAACTTAGCCGAGACTTACCTTATAGGCTTAGTCTTTTTTATTTACTTTAGAGTACACTTTCTAGTGTAATTAAGATTACAATCAAAACAAAAACAAAAGAGAAATCTTCATTGTAGAGTCCACCATGCACTTGGATTGGTGAAATCTACAATCTAAGAATAGTCATTTTTGTTTTAAGATTGTATTTACTTTATTAATATATAGATATGTAGACTATTTTATTGTGAAATATCCATTATTTTGTGTGTGTGTGTGTGCATGTGCATTTATATGTATTCATATCAGTTTAGAATAAATAAATCATAAATATATCTTTGTAAATTTCTCCATGGAAATTTGATTGTTATGAAATCAAACATGATTATTTAACAAAAAATATGTTGTAATAACAATAACTAACATACATAATCATGTATACTAGTAAGTGTTAAATGAATATACATAAATAGGTGATCATTTCTTTGTTAGATTTAAGTAGCCCATTTATAGAGTACTACAAGCACTAATCAATTATTAAAGTTTGATTATTATATATAATATATATGTGAAATTGTTTAATTTGAATTTAATGGAGTTTTAAATTGAAATTTGATATATATTTATATAAATGTGTTTTACAATTTAGCTAATTTAAATTTATGCCAACAATGTGTTTGGTTTTGTAAAAAAAAAAAAATATTTGTTTTTTGGAGTTGCCATGTGTCATATAGAGTTACATACATGACACATCTCACCCATTGGTGAAATCTACAATCAAGTTAAACATGACCATTTTTATTTTAAAATTATAAAAAAATGTCCCTTCATAAATTTATCCATGGAAATTTAAGTGTTATAAAATCAAACTTATAATTTAACAACAAAAAATATTTTAATAATAATAAATAACCCAACACACATTACAAAGAGAACATGTTTTTAAATATTGTATTTACTTTATTAATATATAGATATGGGACTATTTGGTTGTGAATTATCCCCACACACATAATTGTATTCATTTATATGTATATATAAGTTTAGAATAAATAAATAAGAAATGTCTCTTCATAAATTTTTCCATAGAAATTTTAATGCTATAAAATCAAACATGATAATTTAACAAAACATATTGTAATAACAATAATGGAACACTCATAATCACATGCCCAAGTAGTAAGTGTTAAATGAATATACATAAATAAGTGCTAATTCCTTTGTTAGATATACGTCATGCATAATGTGTTTGGTTTTATAAAAAAATATTTAATATTTGTATTTTGAAGCATACATGTGCCACATAACATTACAGATGTGACACATCTCACCCAATTGGGTTGTAGAGAGCACCTCTAGGTGAAATTATGAGTCATTTACATTTCATTTTAATACTTTTAAACTAAGGAAAGACATATTTGTCATGTCATGTATTAAAGAACATATAAGATCACAAAGTTCTTAAAACGAAGAAGCAAAGGTATAAGAAAAAATAAAAGAAGAGATAAGATATGTTATGTCCAAACAATCATCTATTGAGATGCAAAGATAATATATCACTTCCAAAAACATAACATGACCTAGATTGCAAAGGCAACATCACTAAATTGGACTACACTTTGTGTGAGATTTTTGGTTTACTCCAAAAGTGTTTACAACATGTTTTGGGGTGCTTAATGAGATTTGGTGCACATGGTGTATGATCAGTCACTGGATGGTCTAATATGGAATGGAGAACGAGATATGGTCCATGATGGATATACATAGTTTAGATTGCTCTTTTAGTGGATGCTTGAACTCATGATGGTGTTTCCTTGGAGTTCTTCTTCCAGACATGGAGTTCTCTTACTTGATTGGTGGATGCGCTTCATGATGACCACATAGGAAAACCACTTTCTTGGAGATTTCTCTACTTGGGATGAGGAGTTTCTTGGATCATGGAGGAGGGATTATACTCCTAGATGGCATGTGGAATCTTGGATTCATGTCTAGGATAATAGAGATGGTGTGAGGGCACCTGGGGTTTCGATAGCGTTCTTGAAGGGGGTAATTGTCCCAATGGATTACATTTATTAGAAGGATTGATGGAGACCATGGAGGCTAGTGGCGGAGTGTGTGGGTGTGCCTTATGTAGATGCATCATATTGAATCATTTATTGTGTGTGACATCACCTTAGAGCTTGTCACATGTACTTTAGAGTGGATGTATCACTTGTGATGGCCTACAAGTCTCAGGTATGTTGCTTATATGAGATTTTTCCAACATAGAATTGTTGGTATCCCTTACTTATCATACAAATAAAGGAAGAATAGAGTCTTTCTATTCATCTCATCATCTATACTCTTCTCTTTGTACTTCACTTCTGGGATGGAAATCACTAGGGTTTCCTTATGAACACCAAGAGGATATATGAATCCTAGAGGAGAAGTATTTGGTGGAGCTTGATCCTTGTGAGATTCTAGGCTTTACTCTTATAAAGAGGACATTATTAATGATCACTCTTCTCTCTTTTTGGGTCATTTTGGAGTTTCTTGGAGCATCTTGGATTTCTAGAGCTAACTCTTTACCCTTCAAGGTTAGGGTTTTGTGATAAGACCCTAGGGTGGATTAATGAATAAGAAGAGAGGAGGACATCTTGCCTTGGAGGTTGTGTTGGAGATATTCTTTCACATGTATATTATTGGTTGAGAGAGGGTTTGATTATTTATCCTAGCTATATATTTTTGGAAAGTTGGAGTTATTGTACTAGCCTTGAGAGAAGGATATGGTATATAATTGTACTTCTTCTTGAGCATATTAATGAAGTTTCCATCTCTTCATATCTTATGCAATTTCTAGATTTGAATTTTAGCTAAATATGTTCTTTATGCGCTAATATTTACATTTTTTTATGTCTTGTTGAATTGACATAAGTAAAAGGGAAATAATTTAAGTGTATTAACATCTAATGAAGAAGATAAGGGGTTGATTTACTGTTGTTATTATAAAAGTATGTGTTTGTTTATTGGTTGATAAGTTTCCCTAGAAGGGGCTGAAAATTATCTCATTGCTTTGTATCTTTTCTAAAATTGTCATAAAGTGTGAAGCTATTTGAAGTGAATTATTGTGACCTTTCCACTTATGTTTCACACTTTATTTTATAGAAATATTAAGGCTAAAAGGCTAGGGATAAGATCTGAGTAACCTTCTTAGAAGAAGGTGATATCTCATCCTTGCATTAAATGCTTTATTGCACAAAGTTTTTGTTGAATGGAGTTTCCATTGATGTTAAAGGAATTCAGTAATGACAAAGGAATAACCAAGGACATGATGGTAGGTAAAAATCAGAGTAAGACAAAGGAAGCGATGATACAACAAGGGGATTAAGACTGGCGAAATATGATCGAGCTTGATAAATCCTCTAATCAATCAACGAAGAATTGTGGAGTTGCAGTCAGCTTATTTAGCAGAGGTTGGATGACTTAGATTGTATCAAGAGAATATATTGACGATGGGAAAAGGATCCACAAAGTAAATGTGCGTGGAATATAACTTTATGGAGTGCCAAAGTGAAGTCTTGTGCTTGATAAATAGTCAATAGACTAGGAGGATTCTGCAAAGCGATCAGTGGTTCACAAGTCTTGCAGGAGACAAATTGCGAAAGCAATTTCGAGAAAAGTTGAAATATAGACCCACAATCCACAATGCAGAAAGAAGACACAATCTGCAAATTGCGTAAGAAGTCTTGCGGAAGCAATTTTCAGAAAATTCGAAATGCAGACACGCAATCTGCAATCTGCAATTCGAAAAGAAGCAATAATCCGTAATCCGCAAATTGCAGAAGAAATATTGCGAAAGCAATTTCGAGAAAAATCGAAATGAAGACCTGCAACCCGTAATCCACAATTATGGAAAAAAAGATTTTATGATTGCCAAAAGGTTGTGGAAAGGTAGTTTCAAAAAGGCAATTATAGAATCAATTTTCTAGAAAAGTCAAAATACACATCTGCAAACTGCAGCCCACAATTGCAGAAGGAATGAGTTCACGCAAATTGCAGAAACATTCTCTCGGAAAGACAATTGCGGATAGGTAATTGTCCGCAATCCGTAATTTTGGGAAGTTAATTGCAGAAAGGTCAATGTGGAAAGGTTTGTTGCAGAAAGAATCTGCAGAAGGTCGTGACTGATAAATTTAAAAGAGTTAAAAATGATAAACAGAGAGGTAATTTCGCTAGAGATAAGAAGAGATTTAATAAGAGATAAAGACAGAGTTAAGGGCGTGAATGCATAAACTAAGTGTTGAGTTAATCATTGATAAAAGGACACAATTTACTCCTTGGAAGGACGTGATTAACAAAGGGACGTGACTCTCAGAAATGATACAATTTTTTATATCAGACACAATGTTGGATATTTAAGCATAAGACCGATTTGATAATAAGGTGTCTCTATCGTCCAGATCCATGCAGTAGCAGTAGACAGAGACCAAGAAAGGAATGTGAAACCAATGACAGTATTAAATATATAAGGATATCTGGAAGTCTGATAAAATCATACAAGGGCGGTAGGGTGGTGTCAGGGCGGGCTATTTTCCTACAAGGGGGTTGTATCCTCCTTCCAGTAGTAGATGGTAAATAGGGTGTAGAAGCATCCTTTCAGTAGTAGCTGATAAACTAGGGGGTTGTATTCTCCTTCCAGTAGTTTCCAGTAAATAGGGTGTAGTACCATTCGTGTCTGTTGTAGCAGACAAAACTATTTGTAAATATAATTTTGCAGTAATAGGAAGTATTGGTGCTTTACCTAATTGAGATTCCATGATAAATTTGTGTTCTGTGTATTTTGTTGATCATGTGTGTTAATAACTAAGTTAAAATTGGTTTTAATTGTTAAAAGTTATCAATACGGATTCACCCCCCCTCTCAGTATTGTCCAATATTCTGACAATTGGTATCAGAGAGGGATCCTTCACTACATTTTAAATCACTAGAAGGAAGATCCTATTAAAAACCACTATGGATCAAGAAGAAGGGTCAGCCACCAACATATCTCCATTATTTACGGGATATAACTATGCATACCGAAGTGTAAGAATGAAGTTCCATCTAATGTGCCTTAGATATAAAGTCTAGAGGTATCTTGAAAAAGAATATGAAGTACCAGATGACCTACCTATAGACAAAGGAGAAATAAGCCAATATGAGGCCAATGCAAAAGCCCTGAACACAATTTTGAGTGGGTTAACAAATTTAGTGTTTGTAAAAGTCATGCAATGCAAGACATCCAAACATGCCTGGGAAAAACTAAATCGTGTCTATGAAGGAGCGCCCAAAGTCAAGCAATCCAAACTTAAATGAAACAAAGGACAGTTTGAAAGCCTAAAAATGAAAGACGAAGAGAATATTGCAAAATATGTTCTAAGAGTAGATGAAATTGTCAATTCTATTAGAGGCATTGGAGGAGAAATAAAGGAGAGAGAAGTAGTCGACGAAGTCTAAGAACCCTTCCAATTAAGTATGACTCAAAGGTTTCCACTCTAGAAGAATGAGATGGTCTTAAACTCAATACAGTAGATGAACTACATGGGATATCACTACCTATGGGATGAGAACGAGACAAGATGGATCATCAAAGAAAGAAGAAGCATTTAAATCCTTATCCAAGAACCAATCTGAGAACCTAGATGATGAAGAAGCTCTTTTCATCAAGAAAATTGAGAAAGGTACTGGCAAGTTGTTGCAGCTGCAACAATTTTCCCAAAATTCCAAAAAAATTTAGGACCCTCCTTTGTTTGGATTAGTTCAATTTTCTTCTTTGGCTTGGTCTAATAATGATTTATTAGAATGATTTTCTAATGCTTGAATTGATTTACCACTTGTTGGATTCTCCCTCTAGCACTTGAAATAATCCATTGTCTGATCAAGCTTTATCGCTGCCTTTGAATGTTCGAATCGAAAATTTGTTTGGTTGAAGCCCCGCCATTGCGGATGGATAATCGGTTTTGGCTTCGTTACTTTTCTCCGATACGTTGGTTCTCACATCAGCTGCTGTTTGGTTTTTCATCAGAACTCTTATTACTTCTTCTTCCGCAGTTGCGGATGGCAAGCTGCTTCCTCTCCCGATCATTGCTTTAATGTTTCGATTCCCGCTTTGTTGTTTTCGCCGATCTCGTAAGTCATGGGCTTCCGTCGTTGTGGCTGCGGAAAGATTTATTTTTTCGGTTGACTAATCGTTTTCAACTCTGACGTTGCGGAAGGTCGCATGCTTTACTCTTCCGTCGTTGCGGCTGCGAAAGGCATAACCTTTCCGATCTTTAGTCATCCACTCTTTCGATTCGGGTCTTATTTGGTGGGGCGTGATATCCTTTTGGTATCTGCCATTGCGGCTGCGTTTCTGCTTTCGTTCCGATGTTAGAAGTCCGACGCGCAGTTATTTGTCACCCGTTTATTTCTGCCATTGCGGATGGATCTATGGTTTGGTCTTCCGCCGTTGCGGAAAGAAATACACTTTCGTCTTCCGATCCAAATGTCTCCGACATCCGAGCTTTTGACTTTTCCCCGCCATGCATATTGACTATATATAGAGGGGGTTGGGATTGTTGGATTATCTTATTATTCTACGCATTTTTCGACTATTGCCATTCCAGCTGTCAAAATCGTTGCTGTCACTCACTCGCGTTCGCCCGATCCCCCATTTTCAGTACACGCAGTCCAGGTGTCTCAACCGTAAAGCTCAACAA
Source organism: Pseudotsuga menziesii (assembly GCA_001517045.1). Taxonomy (NCBI): domain Eukaryota; kingdom Viridiplantae; phylum Streptophyta; class Pinopsida; order Pinales; family Pinaceae; genus Pseudotsuga; species Pseudotsuga menziesii. The sequence continues at coordinate 265,630 of LPNX010485145.1, read as the reverse complement.
GCCTCTCCATGTCGGTTACACTGCAGTGCCAGGTAGGCTCGTACTTACCTTTCCCCATTCCGTTTGAGCATTTGATGAGGTTTTCCATGGTTAGGTTTTGGTTGTGGTCATTTTCTTCACCTCGTTAGATACCCGCATATATAGTAGAGGGGGGGTCGTATTATGACTGTTAGCACGGGCGTTTTGACCCTCGGAGTATTATTTTGCCCGCGGCCATTTGTTTACAACCTTGCGCGTAGTAAATGGGGTTTGGTGCAGACGGTCGTTACGCCATCTACACCAAGCTGCCTTGTGGGATGATGATTTTGCAGGGGAAGGTTTTTGTGGTTTTCCTATAGCATCTGGTGGTTTCCCCCTTTTGTTGTGATTTTCATATTACCCGCATCCTCGAGTAGAAAGCGTTTCGCCACATTGTTCCACGCACAGTCGATTTTAAACCCTAACCGGTGGAGGGGATATGTCACGGCTTTTAGCTTGTTAGCCATAAATCACATGGGTAGTGGTTTTGTTCAAATCTCCACTAAAGGCTTGCATAGTTTTCCCCTATCTGTCCCGCGTAGTGAAGTGATAATGGCACCCGCAAAGAGAGGAGGTTTTAGTCGTGTTAATGTAAATGTTTTTTCCACGAACAGCACGAGTCTTCTTCATTTTTATATAGATTTCATTCCTGCTGGATTTTATTGTTAGAACTGTTCTGGTATTGAAGAGCGGGGGTAGTTTGCATATATGTGCTTTATTTGGCTAATTCCCATCATGCTAGACATAGACAAAGTCACTGAACACTGCACTTTGCATCTCAATAGTTCTATTAGTTAGGCAATTTTAGCTTATATACATGCATATGTTTGCTTCATTAATTAATTGTTGTCATGGTATCCATAAAAGGAGTAAAATGCTGCACATTGTTATGTAAATGTTCGCAACTTAACTAGGAATGGCTTAATATTTACAATGTTATATATGATAGGAAGAATTCAAACTCGCAATTTCAAAAAGGCAAAAGAAGAAGGCCCCTGTGGTCGAGGAGGAACCAGAAGTAGAAGTTGTCACCAAAACAGAATACATATACGAAGACACTAAGTGTATATCTGGTGTGGAGCCCAAGTACCAGTGGGGGGGAATTTACAGGCTGATCACGCGCAGAGAAGTTCCTGATATAGGCTTGGAAGAAGAATCCATATATGCCAACATAGAGAGATCTTCACTGATGAAGATCACCACCAAACTAGAGCTGTTCCCATGCTCTGAAGTAATCGGTTGGATTCTGCCCCAGGCAGATGTCACCAGAATGATCTTGGAAAATGTTGAAAAACAGGGCTATGCTACTTATAGCCCCAGATATGTAGCTCTGGCCTATCACCTGCCAGAAGCACAAGTGTTTTTATCTGATGATTGGCTGAACAACGTTAGAATGGACCTTGTTGAAACTATGAAAAAGATGTTGTTGCCTGGAAAACATTTTAGAAACAGGCCAATGGGTGATTATGATACAGCCAGCTTAAGAACCCCATACAGGTTCATAGCTTTAATGCTCAACAGGATTTTTGGAAGATCACATGGCAGGTTCTTCAAATTGGAATGGATGCCCTTCATTTTTTATGTTGCAACCCAGGGGACAATTTTCAACTAGGCCAGCATTGTATCTAACAGCCTCTCTGCCTGCTTGGTATCAGCTTTGGGAGGAGTGTCCCAAAAGAGATCTGAGTTCTACATGAGTTCCATACTTGTAGACTGTATATTATGCAATTAGCCTTTCCCTGGCCTCAGGTGCATCTGGGATAGGGAGAGGATGCCTATCTATTCTGCTTATAGACCACTATGGGCACACCAGTACCACAGTCATTATTGAGAAGTCTATGAGCACTTCATCATGCCTTTATACACGCTCATTTTCCTGAAAGAGTGTGATTGCATGTCAGAGGAGGCGCTGCAAGTAATGCAAGAATATGCAAACTACTATCTGACTGAAGATGGCCTTTACTTCAGGATGTTTGGGGGGTCAAGAGCTCCTTCCCTGCTGCCCAAATACGCTACTAACTACATCATTCACAAGGAGGCTGTGAGGCAAGTCTTCTTGGATGGCATAGGGAGATTTCTGTTCGAGCACAAGAAGACTGCTTGTCCTCCTTTGCCCTTCAAGTTAGGAAGTTACAGGTTCACTAGGGTGAAGAAAGCTGATGAATTTGTAGAAGAATTGGAAAGGTTTCATTTTGGCGAGATGCCTTTCCATAGAAATGACTCCCGTGGGAAAGTAGCTGAGCATTGCAAAGAGAACAACGTCCACTTTGAGTACACCCACCATTGGGATAGGGAAGAATCTGTCTTCCGAAGTGCCTTGAACATAACATCTTTGAGAAGAAGATTCAAGAAGAAGATCACCACCAAAGGTGGGAAGGGAGATGAGCAAGCAAAAGCTGAGGAGGAAGCCAAGAGAAGAAATGAGGAAGCTCAGAGGTTGGCACAAGAAGCTGCAGGATGGCTGCACACAGAAGAAGAAGAGAAAAGAAAAGCTGTGCAAGAGGCAGTTAGGAAAGCTGAAGAAGATGCAAGGAATAAAGAAGAAGAAAAGAAAAATAAGCTTGATGAGGAGCTCCAAAAGCAAGAAGCAGAAAGGCTAAAGCTGACACAGACAAAGCAGACGGCTTCTGACACAGCTGGAGGGCAGACCCAGGAGGTGAAGAACCCTGAGGTTCAGGACCCACAAGTACCTGCTGCCAGCACACCCATGGCCCCCACACTCAAGCTGGTCCCCTTTGTACAAAAAAAAGGGGAAGAGATCCCTGATTTCAACACTGTTTTCTATGATAGGGCAACAAAGAGAATAATGAAGAGAACAGAGAAGAAAATTGAAACGGGAGGCCTGCCTGGAAAAATGATAACGGAAACACCTGTTGTATTTGGAACAGACCAGGACCCTCGATTTACCATCAGAGCAGGAGTTGCATTAATCCAAGCTTCAGAGGATAATGTAGACAAGATCATGACAGACTTGGAGCAATCCAAGAAATCCTCTGCTCAACTTAAGGATACATTAAGGAAAGAAAGAGAAGAAAGCAATAGGCTGAAAAGAAAGTATGAGGACATGAAAGAAGAGATGAGAGCCTCCAAGGCTGAATTGCAGGTCCTCCAAGTGGAGAGACAAATCAGGGAAACTAAGCAGGAGTGCTTGGAAAAAGTGCAGAAAGAGCATCAAGAGCTAAAGATGGAGAAAGAAAGGCTGCTGGGAAAGGTAGAAGAGCTAGAAGAGCAACAAAAGATCATCTTCCAGGCCAGTGAGATGCACACCAAAGAGCAGGAAAAGAAACATCAAGAGGAGATTTCTTCTCTCACAGCTGCTCTAGAGGAAGCAAGGGAGCAGCAGGTTAACCTCCAACCATTCAAAGAGCATGTTTTGGCCCAAAAGGCTAAGATGTTGCAGCTACAAACTGCTATAGAGGGAGAGAGGTGCAAAGTGCTGTAGATAGATGGCCGATTGGAGGAAATCCTGGAGACCTCCTCTTACTTTGTAGATATATCTCAGGCCGTTCTTGAAGTCCTAACTACAAGAATGGCGAGGCTAGAAAACAATGAAGAAACTCCAGTAGAACTATCGTCAAAGGATCAACAGACCCTCAAGCGGGATTATGACTTAGTGGAATTCGCTATCAACACCGCAGAGCATTTCAAGAAGGCTGTTAAAAAGACAAAAGGAGCATGCACCGAGTTTTTCAGAAGGCTTCTCATTACCTACAACCGGTGCCAAATAGAGGCCGAGTAGAGGCTTGAGGCTTTCGCGGATCACAACGCCTTTGTGGAGCTGTTGCAGAAGAGATACCAGGAGGAGGAAGCTAAAGTACAACATATTAAAGCCCTTGATGATCAGATCTTGAGGAGCGAAGTAGATCATTCAGCTATTAGCGTGCAGCTTCTGGAGGATCAGCTTCGATTGAGTGCAGCCAGGATTGAGGCTATAAAGAACCAGGCTGCTAAGTTTGAGATCAATATTCAGTTTTTAGATCCTTGTGCATTTGAAGGCATTGCCTTTGAAGCCGTGGCATGGAAGAAATTTTTGGATGCCCAAATGGGACCCTCCTCGTAAAGGATTGGTCACTTTTTGTAATGTGTAACATTTTGTAAAAACATTTGAGAAAAGTCAAGCGTTGGGAAATGAAGAGTTGGGAAGCCCAAAGGTTACTTTGGGCAGCCCAACCATCTCACCCTTTTGTATAAATGTAGAAATCTTAGAAGGGAGCAAAGGGGGATTTTTCCCAGTTAGACATGAAAAGCGATATTGTAAGAAGAACTACTTTTTTTTTACAATAAAGAGTAATTGTTTACCTGTTGGAGAAAGATTGGTGGCACTTTCAAATGTCATGCTGTGGATGGCAGAAAGATGAACTATTTTGTTTTTTCAGCTTTTGTCCATTAACCGTGAGATCGTTCTAACTCTTAGAACCTATGTTCTTGTTTAAATGATTTCTAGTTTATTTTGTGGAATTACCACCATGAGTAATGTATGTTGTTCATAAAACAATTGGCTATCTGATTGTTGAAATATCTTTAATCGTTCATGTGTTGTAGAAAGAAACATGAGCTACCTGTTATTTCTCTTTATAATGCATACACAATACACATTACTCATAATTAAGTTACAGCTTGCTCCCCAGGGATAGATAGATAAATAGTTAGTTTTATTTTATTACTGCGTATGTGATTGAGATGCTTGTGATTGCTAAGACGAGAGGTAAGAACATGCGCATCACATTGTGAATGCTCCTTGCATCCTTATCACCCTACATGGTTAATTAGGCATATGCACATCATACTTAATTCAAAAATACACGGTGGACCGGGCCGCAATCGGTAAAACCTTTGTTTTTTTTACTTTGACCTACGGTAGCCTGACCGCAAACCGAACGGATTCCCCATACCAAACAGTCATGGGCTAGTTGGGAACGTTGACTGGGGAGAATCCCTTGTTGTTGTTTCCTACGATTTTCCAGGCCTCAATAGTTCTAGCGCTAGAAGGAGGGCCGCCAGTGCATGGCTGGCCGTGGAAACTTATTTTCCCAAGATTACCTTACCAGCAGATGTTTGAAGCTTTCAACCTAACCCAAGCACTCACAAGTTTGGTTCTACCTTTGAAGTAAGAAAGCCCGTTTTCACCTTACATTTCTCTTTGCTTAGAATCCATTTCGTTCACCTTGCTCATGGCTGGTGTAAATGTGAATCAGCCCAATCCATTGCCGGCTTGGAGAGCTAGGTCACCTTTGAACCTCACACCTCCCTTGCATAACCTACCTCAAGCTTTTGATAAGCTACTACCTAAGTTTGATCCTGATGAAAAGACTGTTGTGGATGACCACTTGCAGAGTTTTATTTAGCAGTAGAAGGGTTAAGGGCTGGGGAGTACGAAGATGTTGTCTGTAGATTGTTCCCTCACACCCTTAAGGGAGCAGCAACGTCCTGGTATTTCAGTTTGCCTACAAACTCCATTCCTGATTGGGATACCTTCGAAAGGACTTTCAGAAGTAAGTATTCATCCCAAAAGACACATGCCTCACTGATGAAAGGTCTTGGTTTGTTAAGAAAGGAGAAGAATGAGAAGGTACATACTTTCACTCAAAGATTTTCAACATACCTAAAGAACTTTTCTGAAGCTGACAGACCCTCTGACAAGTTCTTAATTGAATATTTCACCTCTGCCCTGGGTCCCGAATTAGCTATGTTTGCCAAAATGAACGCACGACCCACGTTGGTAGAGACTTATGAAGAAGCAGAAAAGGTAGAGGCTGGAAAGGAAAGTATAGAAGACTATCCTGATCAATTGAGAGAAAATATTATCGAGAGAGGAACATTAGTGTTGTCTAAACCAAAAGAAGAACAATCATATGATTATCAGGGAATGCTGAAAATGATGCAGAATCTATCCAACAGAATAATATATCTGGAGAAAGGGAGGGAAACTCAGAAAACTTACAAACCCTACTACCAAAAAAGATAAGATAGCAACCAATGGAAAATACCTCCACCAAATTTACCATCAATAAACATAACAGAAGTAGGGGGTGATAATTTCTGTACTTTTCACCAACAACCTCATTCTGAAAAGAAGTGTCCTCAATGGTTAAACTCGATGACATTGGTGATGAATAAGCTGCTGGAATCTAAATTGACTAAGGACAGTGGTAAGGAAGAAGGAAAAAACCAAACCATACAGAAACAAGATGATGATACCATGTTCTTATGGAATGGTAGCTCGCTTTTCAACACAAAAGAGAATGCTCTTAAATCTGAATACATACCAATAGCAACAAAAGATACAGACCTAGCAATTAAAGATAATGCAATAATTTCAAAGAATAAAAAATTGCAGGAGAATGTCAAGAGACAGGTTGATGTAAATGTTAAAGATAAAACACCTAAAGTCACCACTGTCAACCAGGAAACCGAGCCAATAAGTGAGCCTGTCAAACTTGTGGAAAAATAGGCTGGTGTTGATCAAGGAAAAAATGAAGAGATTGAGGAGCTTAAAGAGGATATACCCACTCAAAACCAACCAGGAGAAGAAGACATAGAACCAGGTTGGGAAGAAAAAGTTGAAACCCCACCTTTTCTTTTGACCCTAGAAATGTTGAATCATAATGTGCATAATTGCTTGGTAGATTTTGGATCAGCGGTGAATGTTATGCCACTGGAGGTTTGCAAGAAGATTAATGGACGGCCAGATTCCACAGCCTAGGAAGTAACGCAATTAGACAGCACAGGTGTCAAAGTAGTGGGAGAGATGAAAAATGTCCTCATTTTCTTTTCTGCAAATAACAAGATATGTCAATTTATTGACATTATGATGGCTGACATACCGGGTGGATATGAGATTATTCTCAACCGAGATTGGTCTGCCAGGTTGAAAGGTTATTTTGCTTCAGACTGGTCTCATTTATGGTTGCCTCTTAAGGGTACCCCTAATCGGGTTAAAATTTTGAGAGAACCCTACATGAAGCACACTGTCACTAAGCTGGGAGAAAGTAGTGAATCTGCTGATTCTGTCCTGGGAAATTATCTAACTAAGCCTGAGCTAAGACATCACACCTCAAGAGAGGCCAGCTCGATGATTGATACTCAGCCTGAGCTCCTTCAACTTCCTCGGGATAAAAGGGATGATGGTAGGATAGTAGACATGTGTTCAATTGAAAAAATAGCACAACTAGACCACGGTTAGATATCTCATGTCTATAATCCAGCCCACCCCTTAGCTCGTTTGATTGAAGATTCTTAAGGGCGGGCACCTATTTCTTTTCTCGTTGCTTTGTACATAAATAAATTGATGTTGATTTTCTTTGATTCTTTGAGGTTGTTTTCTTTTGATTATTTGATTTGATGTTGCTTTCTTTACTGCTCTGTTTTTTAATAAAGAGGCAAACTTTTGGTTGCAATGGAAACATCAGGGTTCTTTATTAGCTGAAATCTTGAGCAAAAGACTGCGCTTTAAAACATAGAGTGTCTTCTAGTAGCAGTGTCCCTAACTGGCCATGCATTCATTGAAGTCTTACTTAACCCTGGTAAATAACTCAGAAGTAAAAGAGGTCAGGAATACAATTTCAAAGCTCCATCCATTTCACATCTTAAATATCCAAGGGGGTGACAGCAAAAGACCCACGGAAAGGAAGCAAGGTAAACAGTATATCATATATAAATGATCCCATGCCATAATTTCAGAAAAGCTAAAAGCTATCAAGAGTCAAAACCCCTTAAAGAAACAAGACATATCAAAGCAAAGTATCAAAAGCATGAATTTCAAATTGCCGAAAGTTCCTCTCCGTCCGTGAGATGAAACACCAATTCTTCTCCCACACAAAAGGGCACTATGGGATAGAGGAGCCTAAATAAAATTCAGAAAGAAAGGCAAATGGAGGACTCACGAGAACTAAAGCTCTAATGGCACAAAAGTGCAACTAGCATGGGAATGAGGAACAAAAGGATAATGTTGTTTACTATCTGTTACAATCCTGTGGTGTCCAAGAATGAAACTACCTAAGGACGGGTAAAATAAACCTCATTTATTAGGTATCAAAAGAGTCATTCAGACTTGCAATATTTCTGATGTTATCATTTCCCAAAGAATGGACTACTTCTCAATGATTTAAATGCTTAAGTTGGCCAGCCTAGGATACAAACATCTAGAAGATTTCAACTTTTATTCAAACGGTCTTGCACTGGGAAGGAGTTAATTCAAAAATATGGGGTTCACTAGGTAGTCACCAATTGTTGCAGCTGCAACAATTTTCTCGAAATTCCAAAAAAAATTAGGACCCTCCTTTGTTTGGATTAGTTTGTTGGTCGCTATGGGCAGACCCGGGTTTACTATAATGTACCAACAACACCCCTAGCTCACTGGCCCTTTCGGAAACAGACCACGGAGCAGCCTGAAGTCTCACCCGAAGTGATTCTAATGGGTTGGCCAAAGACTCAAGTGTCTTCGACCAGGTTCTGTAGCATCCTATGTGCACCTCGTAGCTCTTCTTAACCCGCGAGGTCTCTTTCTCTCCGTGATGCGCAGTTTACTCTCTTACGCGATGGCTCTAGCTCTTACTGCATCGTCGTGTCCTGGGAAACACGTAAATCTCTCCTACGCTCGATCCTCAACCTGTAGTACCACGCACCATAGCTCCTCTAATGGTGAAATATCGCCTCTCTGCGATATCCTATTGCTACGGCTCAGCGCACTTAGCGTTACTTGTGTTCAACTTACGAGACTCAACACACAAGGTTGTTTTACACTGCGACTCTTAATTGTCTTGAGTGAAACTTAGACAAACTCTTATACATAATACTTAAAGACTTCAACATGCATTTATCCTTCTATAATGCTGTGAATTGAATAACACATACATACATTTAACTGTACGCAAAGTTCATGTAATGAGTGACAGATACAACAAGCAAATACAATCACATGAATCAATCACATAACACTCTAATTTTATGTGGTTCACTTCCAGTGTAGAAGCTATATCCATAGAACCATGTTTCTATATTATAACTTGAGAGAGGTACACAGTTCTGCTGCACCGCATATGCAGCTAGAGATCTTCTGGGTAACTCCGCACTCACTGCCTGGAGCCCTTCTCTCCTAGATCTCTTCTCTTTCTCTATATTGCCTTCTTACAATATTCTCTCACTCTCTCTCTGTCAATCCCTGTGGATTGTTACAATACAAAATAACAGTGAGCTAATAGACTACTGGACTCTCAGACTCGCTAATGTCTGAATAGCTACAGGTTACCCTAATAGCTCCAGAAGGACTGACTAGCTAACCTTTTACAATACAAAATACATCCCTTTATAGGCAGCCCGAAGGTCTCACCATTACAACACTATGGGCCTGTCCCAACAGTAACCCAAAACCCTAACTAGTGACAGTCGGCACATCTGTACTTGGGGTAGCCGCTTTTCGTCACACCACTGCTCTCTGTAGTTTTCCATGCTTCCCAGCGCTGACCATGGGTACTATGCACCGCTTCCCTTCTTATGTCCTTCGTCTTCAATACCTTGGCCTCGTCGCTCCTTCTCCTTTATGAGGGTAGCTGAGCCCTCCTGTCTTCGCCACTGCCTTCAATGCAGTGGTTGAGCTTTCTCCTCTCGGCCGCTCAGGTACTGTCGTCTTTCTTGACTTCTCTGTCCCAACAGTCATGGTTTTCGGCTCTGCTCTACAGCTAGAAACATGCTACGGTGTCATAGCTTTACCTTATCTCTTTGTCTTCACCAAACTGTCTATCCTCCAAAATGGTAGCTTTTCCTGTAGCTGCGGGACTCTACTCCAACAGTCCCCTAACACTTACTTGTGGCTCGTCCTCGAGCCACTACCAGCGGGCTTCTCCTGTTGTAGCTTCTCCTTGGCTTCCTGTAAAGTGCGTTGAAGCTTATCCCGAAGTCCTACGACTTCGTTCTCCATAGGTTCTGTAACTTAGTTCGTTGGGCTCTCTTATCTTTCCTTCCCTCATTGTCATGCTCTTGCTCTCGTCGCTTGCGAAACCCGAAGGATTTTAAGCTTTTGAGAAGCCTTCCACAAATATCCTTTCCTCTTTATCTGGGTTAGAACTTTTATCACAAGGAAAATCTGTATCTTGAGATTAGCCAACTAGTTTTGCAGATTTGTCATACTTGTGCTGGTTTCAGCTAGAGGTGAAGCCTCTAGTTTCATCGCCATCTCCAACGCGTCATCCTGCGTCTAGAGTTTCTGTTGCATTAATGGTAGTCTGATGTGAGGGAGCAGTGCTGCAATAAACCATTCCTTATGCTGCTCCAGCGCAAACTCAAAGCTGACTTGGTCTATAAGGGCTTTGAATTTTTGATCGAAGTCCCACACTGACTCTGTAGGTAACTGTTTGATGTCTTTGAGCTCTGTAATGCACTGTGACTCAGACTTAGGTTTCTTAAACTCTTTAATCATGGCGTTCCTGACCTGGACAAGTGTTCTGGGTACCACTGTGGTGTACTTCATATACCATGTTAAGGCTTGTTCTCTCAGTGTGGTGACCAACTGTACAAGTTTACTATTATCATCATTGATTCCTTTAATGGTCCACATGGCTTCACATAGAAACCAATGCTGCTCTGGGTCCTCTGCCCCTGTACCCTTAAAGATAGGTAGCTTCATATCATCCCCCATTCTATTTCTACGTGGTGGATGTTGATTTGTTGTGTTACTACCACTCAGCGATGTAGGTGGAGGTGATGTAGCGGTAGTATGTACTGTATGGGAGCTACTAGATGGAGTTCCTACGGGATTGTTCTGAGTCCTGATTTGTTTCTGTGGGGTATAAGGGTGGTAAGGGATACCCCCTTCTATTCTTTCTATGGTACTGTGACTCTGTTGTCTAGTATTATCTGAACTGTCTTCAAATATGGGAGAGATGAAATCTACTTTGTATTTATTTCCACTCCGTGTACGTCCAATGTCATCAAAATCACTTTCAAACTCTTGTGACATTACTATCTTCACTTATTCATCTGAAACTAGATCCATTGTTCCTTTTTCATGTAATAACATCTTAATGGACAAGTTTAGATATTTTAGGTACTTACTGCGATATCCTTTGAAGAAGTACCACTCAGCCTTGCTGAAGCTTTTTCTCTATTCAACTGCAAACTCTGTGATGAAGCCTTCTAGCACACTCACAAGCCAGAAGTCTACTGTCCTCGTAATGGGATTATCAAGGTTCTTCATGGTCTAAATCAGCTTCGCTGTCCAGACAATGTTTCTTTTCTTCTTGAATATGTTCTTATCAGTCAACTTTGATAACCAGTCATAAAGCTCGTTCCCATAGGTCGCGAAAAATATCGTATGCAGGTCTGTAAAGATATGTTTTGTAACTAGTCCTCTGTACTCAGTATAAGACTCTTGTTCTCATGTTCGGCAAACTCTTACTCCTTAGACCCAACCCACTCATTGAGTTCGTCTCTATTAGGATGCCAACAGAACATCAGTGCTCAGTTTGTTCAAAACCCGCAACGGAACCATTTGTTGGTCGTTATGGGCAGACCCGGGTTTACTATAATGTACCAACAACACCCCTAGCTCACAGGCCCTTTCGGCAACAGACCGCGGAGCGGCCTGAAGTCTCACCCGTAGTGATTCGAATGGGTTGGCCAAAGACTCAAGTGTCTTTGACCAGGTTCTGTAGCATCCTATGTGCACCTCACAACTCTTCTTAACTCGCGAGGTCTCTTTCTCTCCGCGATGCACAGTTTCCTCTTTTACGCGATGGCTCTAGCCCTTACCGCATCGTCGTGTCCTTGGCAACACATAACTCTCTCCTACGCTCGATCCTCAACCTGCGGTACCACACACCACAGCTCCTCTAATGGTGCAATATCGCCTCTCTGTGATATCCTACCGCTATGACTCAGCGCACTTAGCGTTACTTGTGTTCAACTTACAGGACTCAACACACAAGGCTATTTTACACTGCGACTCTTAACTGTCTTGAGTGAAACTTAGACTAACTCTTATACTAAATACTTAAAGACTTCAACATGCATTTATCCTTCTATAATGCTATGAACTGAATAACACATACATACATTTAACTGTACGCAAAGTTCATGTAATGAGTGACAGATACAACAAGCAAATACAATCACATGAATCAATCACATAACACTCTGATTTTACGTGGTTCACTTCCAGGGTAGAAGCTACGTCCACAGAACCGTGTTTCTATATTATAACTTGAGAGAGGTACACGGTTCTGCTGCACCGCATATGCAGCTAGAGATCTTCTGGGTAACTCCGCACTCACTGCCTAGAGCCCTTCTCTCCTGGATCTCTTCTCTTTCTCTATATTGTCTTCTTACAATATTCTCTCACTCTCTCTCTATCAATCCCTACGGATTGTTACAATACAAAATAACAGTGAGCCAACAGACTACTGGACTCTCAGACTCGCTAATGTATGAATAGCTACAGGTTACCCTAATAGCTCCAGAAGGACTGACTAGCTAACCTTTTACAATACAAAATACATCCCTTTATAGGCAGCCCGAAGGTCTCGCCATTACAACACTGTGGGCCTGTCCCAACAGTAACCCAAAACCCTAACTAGTGACAGTCGGCACATCTGTACTTGGGGTAGCTGCTTTCCATCACACCACTGCTCTCTACAGTCTTCCATGCTTCCCGACGCTGACCATGGGTACTATGCACCGCTTCCCTTCTTTTGTCCTTCGTCTTCAATACCTCGGCCTCGTCGCTCCTTTTCCTTTATGAGGGTAGTTGAGCCCTCTTGTCTTCGCCGCTGCCTTCAATGCAGTGGTTGAGCTTTCTCCTCTCGGTCGCTCAGGTACTGTCATCTTTCTTGACTTCTCTGTCCCAACAGTCACAGTTTCCGGCTCTGCTCTGCAGCTAGAAACATGCTATGGCATCGTAGCTTTACCTTATCTCTTCATCTTCACCAAACTGTCTATCCGCCAAAATGGCAGTTTTTCCTGTAGCTGCGGGACTCTACTCCAACATAGTTCAATTTTCTTCTTTGGGTTGGTCTAATAATGATTTCTCAAAATGATTTTCTAATGCTTGAATTGATTTACCACTTGTTGGATTCTCCCTCTAGCACTTAAAATAATCCATTGTCTGATCAAGCTTTATCGCTACCTTTGAATGTTCAAATCGGAAATTTGTTTGGTTGAAGCCCCGCCGTTGCGGATGGATAATCGGTTTTGGCTTCATTACTTTTCTCCGATACGCTGGTTCTCACATCGGCTGCTGTTTGGTTTTGCATCGAAACTCTTATTACTTCTTCTTCTGTAGTTGCGGACGGCAAGTTGCTTCCTCTCCCGATCATTGCTTTAATGTTTCGATTCCCGCTTTGTTGTTTTTGTCGATCTCGTAAGTCATGGGCTTCCACCATTGTGGCTACGGAAAGCTTTATTTTTTCGGTTGACTAATCATTTTCAACTCCGACGTTGTGGAAGGTCGCACGCTTTACTCTTCTGCCGTTGCGGCTGCAAAAGGCATAACCCTTCCGATCTTTAGTCATCCACTCTTCCAATTCGGGTCTTATTTGGCGGGGCGTGATATCCTTTTGGTATCCGTCGTTGCGGTTACGTTTCTGCTTTCGTTCCGATGTTAGAAGTCCGACGCGCGATTATTTGTCACCCGATTATTTCCGCCGTTGTGGATGGATATATGGTTTGGTCTTCCGCCGTTGCGGAAAGAAATACACTTTCGTCTTCCCATCCAAATGTCTCCGACGTCCGAGCTTTTGACTTTTCCCCACCACGCATATTGACTATATATAGAGGGGGTTGGGATTGTTGGATTATCTTATTATTCTACGCGTTTTTCGACTGTTGCCGTTCCAGCTGTCAAAATCGTTGCTGTCGCTCGCTCGCATTCGCCCGGTCCCCCGTTTTCGGTACACACAGTCCAGGTGTCTCAACCGTAAAGCTCGAAAAGCCTCTCCACGCCGGTTACGCTGCAGTGCCAGGTAGGCTCGTACTTACCTTTCCCCATTCCGTTTGAGCATTTGATGAGGTTTTCCATGGTTAGGTTTTGGTTGTGGTCGTTTTCTTCACCTTGTTAGATAATCACATATATAGTAGAGGGGGGGTCGTATTATGACTGTTAGCGCGGGCATTTTGACCCTCGGAGTAGTATTTTTCCCGCGGCCGTTTGTTTGCAACCTTGTGCGTAGTAAATGGGGTTTGGTGCAGACGGTCGTTACGCCGTCTGCACCAAGCTGCCCTGTGGGATGATGATTTTGCAGGGGAAGGTTTTTGTGGTTTTCCTATAGCATCTGGTGGTTTCCCCCTTTTGTTGTGATTTTCATATTACCCGCATCCTCGAGTAGCAAGTGTTTCACCGCACTGTTCCGCGCATAGTCGATTTTAAACCCTAACCGATGGAGGGGATATGTCACGGCTTTTAGCTTGTTAGCCATAAATCACATGGGTAGTGGTTTTGTTCAAAGCTCCACTAAAGGCTTGCGTAATTTTCCCCTGTCTGTCCCGCGCAGCGAAGTGATAATGGCACCCGCAGAGAGAGGAGGTTTTAGTCATGTTAATGTAAATGTTTTTTCCGCGAACAGCACGAGTCTTCTTCATTTTTATATAGATTTCATTCCTGCTAGATTTTATTGTTAGAACTGTTCTGGTATTAAAGAGCGGGGGTAGTTCGCATATATGTGCTTTATTTGACTGATTCCCATCATGCTAGACATAGACAAAGTCACTGAACACTACACTTTGCGTCTCAAACGTTCTATTAGTTAGGCCATTTCAGCTTATACACATGCATATGTTTGCTTCATTAATTAATTGTTGTCATGGTACCCATAAAAGGAGTAAAACGCTGCACATTGTTATGTAAATGTTCGCAACTTAACCAGGAATGGCTTAATATTTACAATTTTATATATGACAGGAAGAATTCGAACTCACAATGTCAAAAAGGAAAAAGAAGAAGGCCCCTGTGGTCGAGGAGGAACCAGAAGTAGAAGTTGTCACCAAAACATAATACATATACGAAGACACTAAGTGTATATCTGGGGTGGAGCCTGAGTACCAGTGGGGGGGAATTTACAGGATGATCATGCGCAAAGAAGTTCCTGATATAGGCTTGGAAGAAGAATCCATATATGCCAACATAGAGAGATCTTCACTGATGAAGATCGCCACCAGACCAGAGTTGTTCCCATGCTCTGAAGTAATCGGTTGGATTCTGCCCCAGGCAGATGTCACCACAATGATGTTGGAAAATGTTGAAAAACAGGGCTATGCTGCTTATAGCCCCAGATATGTAGCTCTGGCCTATCACCTGCCAGAATCACAAGTGTTTTTATCTGATGATTGGCTGAACAACGCTAGAATGGACCTTGTTGAAACTATGAAAAAGATGTTGTTTCCTGGAAAACATTTCAGAAACAGGCCAACAGGTGATTATGATACAGCCAGCTTAAGAACCCCATACAGGTTCATAGATTTAATGCTCAACAGGATTTTTGGAAGATCCCATGGCAGGTTCTTCAAATTGGAATGGATGCCCATCATTTTTTATGTTGCAACCCAGGGGACAATTTTCAACTGGGCTAGCATTGTATCTAACAGCCTCTCTGCCTGCTTGGCATCAGCTTTGGGAGGAGTGTCCCAAAAGAGATCTGAGTTCTACATGAGTTCCATACTTGTAGACTGTATATTATGCAATCAGCCTTTCCCTGGCCTCAGGTGCATCTTGGACAGGGAGAGGACGCCTATCTATTCTACTTATAGACCATTGTGGGCACACCAGTACCACAGTCATTATCGAGAAGTCTATGAGCACTTCATCATGCCTTTATACATGCTCATTTTCCTAAAAGAGTGTGATTTCATGTCAGAGGAGGCGCTCCAAGTAATGCAAGAATATGCAGACTACTATCTGACTGAAGATGGCCTTTACTTCAGGATGTTTGGAGGGTCGAGAGCTCCTTCCCTGCTACCCAAATACGCTACTTACTACATCATTCACAGGGAGGCTGTGAGGCAAGTCTTCTTGGATGGCATAGGGAGTTTTCTTTTTGAGCACAAGAAGACTGTTTATCCTCCTTTTCCCTTCAAGTTAGGAAGTTAGAGGTTCACTAGGGTGAAGAAAGCTAATGAATTTGTAGAAGAGTTGGAAAGGTTTCATTTTGGCGAGATTCCTTTCCATAGAAATGACTCCCGTGGGAAAGTATTTGAGCATTGCAAAGAGAACAACGTCCACTTTGAGTACACCCACCATTGGGATAGGGAAGAATCTGTCTTCCGAAGTGCCTTGAACATAACAGCTTTGAGAAGAAGATCACCACCAAAGGTGGGAAGGGAGATATGCAAGCAAAAGCTGAGGAGGAAGCCAAGAGAAGAAATGAGGAGACTCAGAGGTTGGCACAAGAAGCTGCAGGATGGTTGCACATAGAAGAAGAAGAGAAAAGAAAAGCTGTGCAAGACGCTGTTAGAAAAGCTGAAGAAGATGCAAGGAATGAAGAAGAAGAAAAGAAATAGAAGCTTGATGAGGAGCTCCAAAAGCAAGAAGCAGAAAGGCTAAAGCTGACACATACAGAGCAGTCAGCTTCTGACACAGCTGGAGGGCAGACCCAGGATGTGGAGAACCCCGAGGTTTAGGACCCACAAGTACCTGCTGCCAGCACACCCATGGCCCCCACACTCAAGCTGGTCCCCTTTGTACAGAAAAAAAGGGGAAGAGATCCCTGATTTCAACACTATTTTCTATGATAGGGCAACAAAGAGAATAATGAAGAGAACAGAGAAGAAAATTGAAACAGGAGGCCTGCCTAGAAAAATGATAATGGAGACACCTGTCGTATTTGGAACAGACCAGGACCCTCGATTTACCATCAGAGTAGGAGCTGCATTAATCCAAGCTTTGTAGGATAATGTAGACAAGATCATGACAGACTTGGAGCAATCCAAGAAATCCTCTGCTCAACTTAAGCATACATTAAGGAAAGAAAGAGAAGAAAGCAATAGGCTAAAAAGAAAGTATGAGGACATGAAAGAAGAGATGAGAGCCTCCAAGGCTGAATTGCAGGTCCTCCAGGTGGAGAGACAAATCAGGGAAACTACGCAAGAGTGCTTGGAAAAAGTGCAGAAAAAGCATCAAGAGCTAAAGATGGAGAAAGAAAGGCTACTGGGAAAGGTAGAAGAGCTAGAAGAGCAACAAAAAATCATCTTGCAGGCTAGTGAGATGCACACCAAAGAGCAGGAAAAGAAACATCAAGAGGATATTTCTTCTCTCATAGCTGCTCTAGAGGAAGCAAGGGAGCAGCAGGTTAACCTCCAACTGTTCAAAGAGCATGTTTTGGCCCAAAAGGCTAAGATGTTGTAGCTACAGACTGCTATAGAGGGAGAGAGGTGCAAAGTGCTACAGATAGATGGCCGATTGGAGGAAATCCTGGAGACCTCCTCTTACTTTGTAGAAAGATCTCAAGATGTTCTTGAAGTCCTGACTACAAGAATGGCGAGGCTGGAAAACAATGAAGAAAATCCAGCAGAACTACCGTCAAAGGATCAACAGGCCCTCAAGCGGGATTATGACTTAGTGGAATTCACTATCAACACCGCAGAGGATTTCAAGAAGGCCGTTAAAAAGACAAAAGGAGCATGCACCGAGTTTTTCAGAAGGCTTATCATTACCTACAACCGATGCCAGATAGAGGCCGAGCAGAGGCTTGAGGATTTCTCGGATCACAACACCTTTGTGGAGCTGTTGCAGAAGAGATACCAGGAGGAGGAAGCTAAAGTACAACATATTAAAGCCCTGGATGATCAGATCTTGAGGAGCGAAGTAGATCATTCAGCTATTAGCGTGCAGCTTCTGGAGGATCAGCTTCGATTGAGTGTAGCCAGGATTGAGTCTATAAAGAACCATGCTGCTAAGTTTGAGATCAATATTCAGTTTTTAGATCCTTGTGCATTTGAAGGCATTGCCTCTGAAGCCGTGGCATAGAAGAAATTTTTGGATGCCCAAGTGGGACCCTCCTCGTAAAGGATTGGTCACTTTTTGTAATGTGTAACATTTTGTAAAAACATTTGAGAAAAGTCAAGCGTTGGGAAACGAAGAGTTGGGAAGCCCAAAGGTTACTTTGGGCAGCCCAACCGTCTCACCCTTTTGTATAACTGTAGAAAGCTTAGAAGGGAGCAAAGGGGACTTTTCCGAGTTAGACATGAAAAGCGATATTGTAAGAAGAACTACTTTTTTTTACAATAAAGAGTAATTGTTTACCTGTTGGAGAAAGATTGGTGGCACTTTCAAATGTCATGCTGTGGATGGCGGAAAGATGAACTATTTTTTTTCCAGCTTTTGTCCATTAACCGTGAGATCATTCTAACTCTTAGAACCTATGTTCTTGTTTAAATGATTTCTGGTTTAGTTTGTGGAATTACCACCATGAGTAATGTATGTTGTTCATAAAACAATTGGCTATCTGATTGTTGAAATATCTTTAATCGTTCATTTGTTGTAGAAAGAAACATCAGCTACCTATTATTTCTCTTTATAATGCATACACAATACACATTACTCATAATTAAGTTACAGCTTGCTCCCCGAGGATAGATAGATAAATAGTTAGTTTTATTTTATTACTGCGTATGTGATTGATATGCTTGTGATTGCTAAGACGAGAGGTAAGAACCTGCACATCACATTGTGAATGCTCCTTGCATCCTTATGACCCTACATGGTTAATTAGGCATATGCACATCATACTTAATTCAAAAATACAAAAATACACGGTGGACCGGGCCGCAACCGGTAAAACCTTTGTTTTTGTTACTTTGACCTACGGTATCCGGACCGCAAACCGAACGGATTCCCCATACCAAACAGTCACGGGCTATTTGGGAACATTGACTAGGGAGAATCCCTTGCTGTTGTTGCCTACGATTTTCCAGGCCTCAACACAAGTACAAAGGAAAGTTACCCTTGAAATGTTTTAATAGTGGAAGGATTGGACATTTTTCCAATAAGTGTCCTTACCCAAAATAAGAGGATAGTGATGATGAAGAACCTTGTTGTCATAAGAAATATCAAAAGAGTAAGACCATGTACAAGAAGAAGTTTAAGAAAAATAAGAAAAAAATCTATTCGAAGGAAGACAATGAAGATGAAGAGATAAGTGAATATGTTGAAGTCTTATTTAAGGGATTAGAGAGAGAAATCTCTAAAGAAGAAAGTAGAAGGTGTGGTATATCTTGAAGCAGAACTTGTAATTGGTATATCTTTAAGAAGAACTTGTAATTGCTCTTGAATAATTAGGGAAATATAAAAGGATGTACAAAAAATATAAAAACTCATATGACAAAATTTGAAGAGAAAAACAATGATGCAGAAAGAATTATTGCTTACTTAAAAAAACAGTTTCTAGAAGCCCAAAAGGCTGAAAACAATCTAGAATAGCAGCTCAAAAAGAGAATACAAGAATATGAAAGGCTTGAAGAAGAGATTATGCACCTCAGAAAGAGGCTGGATGAATAATCTATCAAATCAAAGTTTAAGAACAACTCAAGGACTTTAGATGAAATCCTAAGTGTCCAAATACAATCAAGCGATAAATATGGATTAGGTTTTGACAAGGAAAAGAAGCCAAGATATTCCTCTTCCACAAACCAAAATGGAATTAAAAGAAGTTATGTTGATGCACTTACGAGACCAGTTGTAAAGGAATACAGTAAAAAATTGGCTCTCTCTCAAAATAAAAGCAAGATAGATAATGTACCAAGCAGACATCGACAACTCTTTTTGGGAAATAGTTATACATGTAACAATTTTGGACATATAGCTAGAAATTGTAAACTAATGGTTCATATTGAGAAAGGCATTACATCACAAAATTATTCCTATAAAAAAAATGTTACTCGGAGCAATTCAAAAGGAAGAAACTATAATAGTATTTTTCTCCTCTATAGAGTTATAGTATAGAATGCTACAAATGTGGTAATCAAGGACATGTTGCTAGAAATTGTAAACTAGTGGTTCTTATGGATGACACCAAAAAATCTCAACGAAAAGAGGAGACAAAGGCTTGGAAGAAGAAGGATGATGTGGAATGTTCATTAGCTCTATGTGCTACATAAAAAACAAAATCTATGGCATGTGGACAGTGGATGCTCAAAACACATGACGGTAAACCTAAATATGTTTATAATCCTAAAAAGAAATCAAAAAGGAAAAGTCACTTTTGGAGATAATCTATCCTCTAAAATAATTGGGAAGGGTACAATGGCTCTTAGAGACAAGATGAAAGCTAAAATAATGTTGCTTGTAAAGAACTTAAAACCTAATCTTTTAAGTGTGAGCCAAACATGTGATCAAGGACATATATGTATATTCGATTCCAAGAAGTGGGAAATGATAAGAAAATATTTAGGAAAACTTGTTGGGACTGTTGTGAGAACTACAAGCAATGTGTATATTATTGAAAATGAATAACAATGTTATATGAGTCAAACTGATGAAAGACTGCTATGGCATAGAAGGATGGGACACTTGAACTTTGATAATATTGTAAAAGTTAGTAAGAAGGGAGCTGTAAGAAATCTATCAAAGATCATAAAAACACCAAATCATGTTTGTAGACACTGTCTTCGTGGGAAACAAACGAGAACAAGCTTCAAGGTCAAAGAACATACAACCTCTCAGCCATTGGAAATAATTCACAATGATCTTTGTGGACCAACAAGGACTAAAAGGTTTCAAGGTTAATATTACTTAATGTTAATAATTGATGATTATACAAGGATGACTTGGGTGACATTTCTTAAAGAAAAGTCATAATCCTTTATGAATTTCAAAGCCTTCAAAGCACTTGTTGAAAATGAAGCAAATTGCAAAATTAAATGTCTAAGATCGGATAATGGTGGAGAATTCACCTCAAATGAATTCAATGAGTTTTGTGAAATTCATGGAATCAAGAGGCGGTTCTCAGTAGCAAAAACTCCTCAACAAAATGTAGTATTTGAGAGAATGAACAATACAACCCAAGAAGTAACTAGAACTATGCTTAATGAAGGAAACCTTCATGATGGCTATTGGAGAGAAGCAGTATATACAACTGTCTATCTACAAAATAGAGGATAGCTAAGAGTGAATAGTGACAAGACTCCTTATGAGCTATGGTTTGGAAGACCAGATTTAGTTAAATATTTTAGAATTTTTGGAAGTAAAGGCTATATAAAAAGAGAAGATGATGATCTAGGGAATTTTGACTCTAGAACGGATGAAGGCATATTTTTTGGACATTCTTCCACAAAAAAGGCATACAAGTGTTATAATCTAAGGTCACACAAGATCATAAAAAGTGAAAATGTAACTTTTGATGATACTAAATCAAGAAGAATACAAATCCAAGAGAGTGTGGATGTTGAAGAAATAGATGATAAAGTAAAAGAAGAAAGTTCACTAGAAGATGTTTTTCTTAAGAAGATGGAAAATTAGAGAAAGAAGAATCATAGGAAAATGAGAATGAAGACTCTCCAAGATCAGACACAAAGACACCATCTAGGTGGGTTTAGAAGAATCATCTTGAAAGTCAAATAATTGGTGATAAAGATTCAGGAGTTAAAACAAGAAGAAAATTACCTTATGATGAAGAACAATCACTACTTTTGATAGTAGAACCCAAAACATTTAAAGAAGCTTGCAAAAATGAGGATTGGATCAATGTTATGAATGATGAACTTGATCAAATAAAGAAGAACCAAACTTGGGAACTTGTCCCAAGAACTAAAGGCATGAATGTTATTTGAACCAAATGGATTTTTAAAAACAAGTTCAATGAGCATGGCCATGTGACAAGAAACAAGGCCATATTAGTATGCAAGGGATATAATCAAGTAGAGGGTGTTGACTTTGAAGAAACTTTTGCACCCGTGGAAAGACTTGAAGCCATTAAGATGCTTTTATCTTTTGCATGCTTCAGAGTATATCAAATGGATGTAAAATCTGCTTTTCTTAATGGAGAACTTGAAGAACAAATCTATGTTGAGCAACCTGGAGGTTTTCTCTTATTAGAAAATCAAAATTATGTTTTCAAACATAATAAGGCACTCTATGGTATTTAACAAGCTCCAAGAGCATGAATCTAAAGACTTGAAAAATATTTAAAGCAACAAGGACATATAAGGGGGGCCACTGACAATAATCTATACATAAAGTTTGAAAACGAAAATGTGATCATTATTGTAGTCTACGTAGACGATATCATATTTGGAAGTGATCTACAAATTATGAGTGTAAACTTTGCTTCATAAATGAAGAAGGAATTTGAAATGTCAATGTTAGGATAACTAACATTCTTTTTAGGTTTACAAGTATCTCAATTAGAAAAAGGGGCCTTCATCTCTCAAACTAAGTATATCAAAGAGATGTTGAAAAAATTCAAAATGGAAGAATCCAAACCTGTTAGTACTCCTATGGTCACTGGTTGTAAATTAAGCAAGGATGATGAATCTTTAGAAGTAGATCATACTATGTATAGGTCAATGATTGGTAGTTTATTATCATATGTAATGCAAGATGTAGGTTTGGTTTCCAGATTCCAATCAACCCCAAAAGAAACACATGTGGCTGCAGTAAAAAGAATTTTTAGATATCTAAAAGGTACTGTGGATTATGGATTATGGTATCCAAAAAGTAATAACTTCGCTCTAAAAGGATTCACTGATGCAAATTGGGGAGGAAGTATTGATGACAGGAAAAGCACTAATGGAGCAACATTCTACTTAGGAGATTGCTTGGTGTCATGGCTAAGCAAAAAGCAGTCCTCCATTTCACTATCTACAGCAAAAGCCGAGTATATTGCTATTGCATCATGTTGTACACAAGTCATTTGGATGAAGCAACCATTGGAAGATTTACTTGTAAAATATTAGTACCCCATTGTTATACATTATGACAATACAAGTGCTATAAACATATCCAAAAATCATGTTATGCACTCTAAGACAAAACATATTCCAATCAAATATCATTTTTTAAGAGAGCAAGTATCACAAAAAGTGGTCAAGTTGGAGTATATTGATACAAAGGAACAAATTGCAGACATCTTTACTAAGCCACTACCCAAAGAAGCATTTGAGCATCTTAGACATAAGTTGGGGGTTATCTCCTTACGGTGAATAAAAATGAGAAAATGAAGCATGTCAAGGGGAGATATGTTGACATGGGTAGTTGTCAGAAGGAAACCTTTGTCATTGTTGTCAAAGGGGGAGAATGTTATAATGTTTTAATGTTGCCATCAATGCCAAAGGGGGAGAATGTTGAATGGAGTTGTCATTAATGTCAAAGGAGTTCAGTAATGACAAAGGAATAACCAAGGGCATGATGGTAGGGAAAACTCGGTGTAAGACAAAGGAAGTGATGATCCAACAAGGGGATTAAGTCCGAAGAAATCCGATCGAGCTTCATCTATCCTATGATCAATCAATGCAGAATTGTGGAGTTACAGTCAACTTATTTAGTAGAGAGTGGACGACTCATATTGTATCAAGAGAATAGATCGACGACAAGAAAAGGATCTGCAAAGTAAATGTGCGTGGAAGATAACATTTCATAGCACCAAAGTGAATTCTTGTGCTTGATAAATGATCAACGAATGAGAAGGATTCCGCAAAGCGATCGACGGTTCACAAGTCTTGCGGAAGCAATTTTGAGTAAAGTTGAAATACAGACCTGCAATCTGCAATCCTCAATTTGCGGAAGAAGTCTTGCGGAAGACGAATTGCGAAAGCAATTTCAAGAAAACTCAAAATGAAAACCTGCAATCCGCAATCCGCAATTTGGAAGAAGCCGCAATCCGCAAATTGTGGAAGAAGTCTTGTGGCAGACGAATTGCAGAATAAATTTCGAGAAAAATTGAAATGCAGACCCACAATCCACAATCCGCAATTGCGGAAGAAAAGAGTTTCTAATTATAGAAAGGTCATTGCGGAAAGGTAGTTGTGGAAAGGAAATTGTGAAAGCAATTTTCTAGAAAAGTCAAAATGCACATCCGCAATCTGCAACCTGCAATTGCAGAAGGAATGAGTTCCCGCAAATTGCGGAAAGGTAATTGCCCGCAATTCGCAATCACAATTTCGAGAAGTTAATTGTGGAAGGTAAAAACAGTGGAAAGGTCAATGCAGAAAGGTCTGTTGCGGAGATATTGTTGCGAAAAGGAAGTTGCGGAAAGTAAACTGCGGAAGGTCATGACTGATAAATTTAACAGAGTTAAAAATGATAAACTGAGAGGTAATTTTGCAAGAGATAAACAAATATCTAAAAAGATCAAAAGACAGAGTTAAGGGCGTGAATGCATAAACTAAATGCCAAGTTAATCATTGATAAAAATACATGCTTTACCTCTTGGAAGGACGTGATTAACAAAGGGACGCAACTCTTAGAAAGGATACAGTTTTTTATATTAAGACACAATGTTGGATATTTAAATAGAAGATCAATTTGATAGTAAGATGTATCTATCATCCAGATCCATGCAGTAGTAGCAGAAAAATACAAAGAAAGGAATGTGAAACCAATGACAGTATTAAATATATAAGGAGATCTAGAAGTCTGATAAAATCATACAAGGGCGGTAGGGTGGTGCTATGGCGGGCTCTTTTCCTGCAAGGGGGGCGTAGCCTCCTTCCAGTAGTAGCTAGTAAATAGGGTGTAGAAGCATCCTTTCAGTAGTAGCCGATAAACTAGGGGGTCATAGCCTCCTTCTAATAGTTACTGGTAAATAGGGTGTAGTACCATCCTTGTCTGTAGTAGCAGGCAAAAACTATTTGTAAATATAATTTTGCACTAATAGGAAGTATTGGTGGTTTACCCAATTGGGATTCCACGATAAATTTGTGTTCTGTGTATTTTGTTGATCATGTGTGTTAATAGATAAGTTAAAATTGGTTTTAATTGTTAAAAGTTATCAATATTAATTCACCCCCCACCCCGCCCCTCTCAGTATTGTCCAATATTACAACAGTTTCTACATGGTATCAAAGCTTGTTTTGTTTGAGATCACTCTTGAGTGTGAGATATTTTGTATTTTAGTTGGAGTTTACCTGGGATAGGTACTTGACCCGGTTGAGGTCATTGGGTGAGGAACCCTATATTTCTTGGAGAAGCACTTGGACTTGAGAAACATATTTTTCTTCTTTGTTTATTGATTATTTGTGCTTGAGATGAGCATTATACCTATGATATGTTTTGATGGGTTTAACTTGTGATTAGAGAGAATGGATCTTTGAGTTGTAATTATACCTTGTTAGGATGTTGTGCCCTCAATATACAGCAAGTAGAAAAATCAATGATGTCATTATCATCAAAATCAAATATAGTGATTAGCCAACTCCAAGATTGGTAAGAGCAGAAGTTGGTGCATCTATGACATGGGTCTCTAGAAGTGAGACG
The DNA here is from genome assembly GCA_001517045.1 of Pseudotsuga menziesii. NCBI lineage: Eukaryota > Viridiplantae > Streptophyta > Pinopsida > Pinales > Pinaceae > Pseudotsuga > Pseudotsuga menziesii. The sequence goes on along the minus strand of LPNX010485145.1, from coordinate 240,222 downwards.
TGGCAACATTACAATACATTAATTCACTGAGAGGATCACATATGGGTGGGTATTTTGCCACTAATTTTAACCACATTCTGCATTCACCTCTTACGATAGAGAATCTTCCAATTGATATACCATAAGTTTAACTTTCTGACCACCAAGAGGGAAACCATTATCCCAAAAAGAGGAAGTTAAATTGGCAATTGTAATGGTAGTCCTTTTCCACTCATTTTTTTCCCCAAAATTTAGTAAAAGATTCATAATAATTGGTAGAATTTTGTATGTTAGTTATTGATATTACATATCCTGGGTATAATAAAAGTATTCAAAGTTGGAGATTCCATTTATGCATTCAAAAAACCATTTCAACAATGAAAAATGACAATTCAACCAAATATTGTATATTCAAATTATGACGATGATAGCTAATAAAAAAACAAATTGCATAACGTTTCACCTGCTTCATTATAATGTAATCCACAAAAGTTCCAAAAGAGATAAATGTTAATGGATAAGAGTTGTTGGAGGTTAGAGCATCTTAACAAGAAGGGTTAGAGTACACGTAGAAGTGATGCTTGGGATTGTATTATTGTCAATATGATTTTGACTTGGTCTTAAAACTTATGTAACTTAATAATTTCGATTATGAGTTATTCACTTATGTAACTTAATAATTTAGTAAGTAAATTTTATAACACGACATAGATACTTTATTTTTAATGTCGAGTTGAGATATAGATTATGCTTTGGAGTTGTAATTTTTTAAATCTTTGATAATTAATGTATAGTATTTTGTTTTTTATGGTTTTTATTTTTATAATGATAAAAATAATTATAATTTTTATTACATAATATTAAAAAAAATTAATTAATTAAAACCATTTAAATAGTAAGTGGTTTTAATAATATATTTTTTTATTTATAAAATTTTTAATGAAATGATATTTTATCTTATTTTTGGTAAAATTAAAAAAAAATAAAAAGATATGTTATGTCATTTGAATGAAAAAAAAATAGAAGTATTGTAAGCACAAAAGTTAGTGGATTAGTTCATTTATATGAGTCATTTT
>LPNX010485145.1:225632-238651 GCA_001517045.1 Pseudotsuga menziesii | reverse complement strand
GTTTTTAAAATAAAATAAAGGTAAAAAGGACAAAGAAATAAAATTTGTTGTGCTTCAAATCTTAGTTGTGTTTTAATAAGATTTGATTGAGATGCAAAGATAATATATAATTTAAAATATAATCACTTAATTAAGATGCAATTTGGAAGCTTGTGTGCCAAGTTATAAATTGAAGATTAGGGTTTCAAATCTCTCATGGGTACTTAGAAAAAAACTATCTATAATACTATTAAAAAATTAATAATAAAACAAAGATAACAAAATAAAAGAAGAAATAAAATTTGTGTTAAAATAATAGTTGATTAAGATACAAAGACAATATATAACTTAACAAAAAGGTCATGGATCAAGCAGAGACAATAATCACTTAATTATGATGCAATTTGGATGTAAAAGACTAAATTATTGCAAACCAAAAAATAAATAGATATATCATGAGTTAGTTACATCCATGAAAGGAAATATAAGATCACAAAATTCTTAAAATGAAGAAATAAAAAAATATCGACAGAAGAAAAAAAATGTGTAATCCATTATATCACATGAATCACATTGTACAATAATAAGTCATAGCTAGTCTAGAAAGCTTCATGCTAAGAGTGTCTATGACATAGCCAAAAAATTATATCATAATTCTCCAAAGTTTTAAACAAAAACAACTCTTAATCACTTTTGATATTTACAGTCTTAATAAGCAAAAAGCCTCACCTGAATAAATTCAATGAGAAAATGCCTGAGAAAGAGGGAGAGCAAAAAGGCAATCTAGAAAAAATGAAACAAAAAATAGCTGCCATCAATCTGAAAAAATACTCAGCCCATGCTCAATGATTGAGTTCTCTTATCTATCCCACACTCTTCACATTATTTTTGTGATCATCAATCCCTATTTGGAGAGTTGATATGCTACTTGGTTTCTTTCTCTGAAGACATGGTGAAAAGTGATTGAAACAACCCCATATATATGAGCATATATTCAAAAAGAGGCCTCAATATGAGATTTTTTGGAGGCTTTTTCAACCTAAACCAATCAATCACCAGAACGGAATCACTAAATACTTGAATTTTCTGAACATTTTTAATCAAATCCATCTTAAGGATTGAGTGAAGGGCCATCATTTCAGCTTGATTGTTGGAATCTCGCCCAATCTAACAACATATTTAAACCAAGAAGAGTCAGAATGATACAAAATGCCTCCATATCGTCCCTCCCCATGCCTAACTTGGGAGGCACCATCAAAGTAGAACCAATAAACATTGTTATCAATGGTTTCCTCCCTGATCGAGGGTAGGCACACTCTTGTATGCATATATTAAAGCATGAATAATGCTTATTGAAAAATGACCTTATTCATTGACAACCAAACTCCCCACTCCAAGAGAACAAGAATGTGTGTGTGTGTGTGTAATTTGTAAAAGAAGCATTAAAAGTCTAGGCCAAAAAAGCATCTTTTAAGTTGTCTCCCTACCAAAGAAATTGCATTCCATAATAACAAGAAGCATACTCCCACATATTAGATATATATGGATAGAGAACAAAAAGATGGTTGATGGACTCTAAATCACCCTAGAATAAAGAACATCTACTAGGGCCAATACTTAAGAAAGAGATAATTCTATCCTAGATAGGAATTTTTCCTTTCAAAGCAAGCTAGAATAATAACTTAGTCTTCATAGGGAAATGGAACTATCAAATAGATTGATCCATCATAGTGGTTCAAGGAGGTCTTATTCTTCCCTAATCACTTTGTAGCTCATTCTTGGTAGATAGGTTCCACCACCCCCATTCCTAGTCCATACCAAGGAACCAACTTTATCTCTTAAATGGATATTACATGAGATTCAATTCTTGGTATAATTATCCCAACAGATTCTATAATCACCCTCAAATCCGAAGGAATATATAGAAATCCATCTCTATCTAATAGGGGAAGAGTGTTGGAAATCATGAATCTAATACAGATAAACGAGTCCTAGGTCCCTTAGGTTTTCAATCATCATCTCAAGAATTTTATAAGTAGCAGAGCATCCATTCCATGAGTCTTTCCCTACTCTAAATTTTCTGCCATTTACAATATCCCAAGAAATACATTCACCAATGAGATCATAAGCCTTAAGCATAGATTTCCAAATCGTAGAAACATTCCTAGAATCCTTATTCCTAGATATGATCCACTCCTCAATGGAAAGAAGGTGAATGTACTTCTAGTAAATATCTTTAACCCATAGACCCTGACCAGAGACCAGTCTCCAAATTCCTTTTATTGGTAAATACCTAGCAAAAAAGAGTAGTACTTGTGTAAGATTTTGGAATGCACAACATCACAACAAAAGTTCTGAGTCATGTGACATTCCAGCCTAGATCTAGTTATAAAAAACAATATCACTTAGAATTATCTGTACAGAGAGATAATAAGAATACAGAAGAAATATTTGATAGAACACTAGAGGAAAATCACTTAAGTGGGAAGTTTTCTGCTCTGTTTATTCATAAAAAAAATCCCAATACAATATATAGGAATTATTACATGTAATACCTTGGGTAAATACCATGGTTCCAACAAACCATATGAGTAACTAACATTAATGATGGCTTATCTTGACTAATTCCCCCAATCTATGACATTGTACCAAGTGTAACTCCAAGTAGTGGTCATAATGAGGTGAAATGAACCTGGATGGACCATGAAGTGGTTAGGTTAGTCAAAAAGTGTGAAAGGAACCATCATGAGGGCGCTAGAGGTGGTTTAGTGGCTTGGTTTTAGACCATTAATGAGCAAATTGACCAAATCCTTAAGAAGGCGCACCCAGTCTCCTTAACATGGGGAAATGCAATAACTACCCCATAAATGAAGCATAGAGGGGCGCATTGACTCCATAGAATAAGGAAAGGAGTGGGTAAGTGAACAAACAAGATTTTATGGCATAACCACTAGTCTAAGTGGATCAAATGTGGACAAAGTAGGATCCAAGACACTAGAATAGGAACTAAAACCATTTTCATATGGAACAATTTACACTAAACAATTGGAACCTTATGCAAGATTATTAACCAAGGTGTATATGGGAAATATATTCCAACACCCCCCCTTAAGCAAAAATGTCTGTGAGCAATTATTGAGGGCCCGAGCAACAAGGCTTATGGTCACCCTTTACATTATTAATCCATGTGAACTGAGGAAAGAGGAATAATCACATGGGGGAAATCCTCCCTAAAAAATGGAGATGAAAGAGAAACCAAAACTGTATAGACTCCAAACTAAATGACTATGTCTGGAGGAATATTCTTCTTGGGAAGAAGTGGATCATGCTCCCAAAACATGTGCTTGATTTATTCAACAATGGAAACAAGCAAATATGGAATCTGTTTGAACTTGCATACCAAACCAATTGGGGTGAGAAAAAATCCAAAAGCATGAAGAATCACTTGAAACTTTACTTTGAACCAAAATAGGTGAGATCAGCTCCGAGTGAATGTAGGTGTCCTTCATCTTCCTGTGCAACTCTGAAAATCGGTGCTAGCAATCATATAGGAATACATAAGAAGCATGGATCCAAGGAGAGTGAATGGTACAACTCCAAGCTTTGATCCTTCTTCCAAAACATCCAAGGGACCACTCTTTTGCACACTAGCAAAGTTAATAGAAGAATCATAAAAGAACAATGATGAGATATGGAAGATCTTCTCTTCAACAGTATTGATGGCAACAACTTGTATGTTATCTTCATGAAAAATAGAGGAAGAAAGTTGAACTGGACCATTTGTTGAATCTTCTACCATTTCTTCATGTACATGCAAACAACACTCTTTGAAATTCCTTACTTCGACAGTCTACTTGAGAAAGGCCAAAAGACGAAACCAAATGACTAAAGGTAATAACTAGAAGCAACAATGGAAATTGTTTTGCATTAGATTATCTCTGATACCATGTAAGATTTTGGAATGCACAACATCACAAAAAAATTCTAATTCATGTGACATTCCATCCTAGATCTAGATAGCAAAACCAATCTCACTCAGAATTATTTGCACAAAGAGATATCAAGAATAGAAAAGAAATATTGGATAGAACACTAGAGTAAAATCACTCCAGTGGGAATTTTTCCACTCCGTTTATTGATAAAAAAACCCATTACAATATATAGGCATTATTACATGTAATACCTTGGGTAAATACCATGGGTCCAACAAACCATATGAGTAGCTCACATTAATGTTGGCTTATCTTGACTAATTCCCCCAATTTATGACATTGTACCAAGTGTAACTCCAAGTAGTGGCCATAATGAGGTGAAATGAACCTAGATGGACCATGAAGTGGTTAGGTTAGACAACAAGTGTGAAAGGAACCATCATGAGGGTGCTAGAGGTGGTTTATTGGCTTGGTTTTGGACCATTAATGAGCAAATTGACCAAATCCTTAAGAAGGCGCACTCAGTCTCCTTAAAATAGGGAAATGCAATAACTACCCCTTAAATGAAGCATAGAGGGGCGCATAGACTCCATAGAATAAGGAAAGGAGTGGGTAAGTGAACAACCAATATTTTATGGTATAACCACTAGTAAGTGGGTCAAATGTGGACAAACTAGGATCCAAGACACTAGACTAAGAACTAGAATCATTTTCACATGGAACAACTTACACTAAACACTTGGAACCTTATGCAAGATTATTAACCAAGGTCTCTATGGGAAATATATTCCAACAATTTGAGTCGATGACCGCCTAATTCTTTCGGAATAGTTAGCTTTCTCTAAGCAATCCAAGGAAAAGATATATGATGCTTGCCTCCACACCATAGATAAGTAAAAAAAAAGTCTTTTGGATGCTTTCCATAGTACCTACTAAAATATATGCTATGGAGGGACAATAGACAAGAATATCCTCTAGACTAGATTTTATTATAACAAGTCTTCCACCTCTAAACAACTATTTATTACACCCCAGATTTATCTTACCTTTGTTGACTAACCAATCCCAATATTTCCTCTCATAATCATTAAACTTAAAAATAAACCCCAAACACTTAAGACCATTGTTGATTTCAATCAAGGAATTGAGAGAAAATCCAATCCATAGATGGTTGTTCGAAGTTCATAAAAAATATATAAGATTTAACCTCGTTGCAAATCATAGATGACTTCATAGAAGATGTTAAAAAAGCTTTGATTTTCATAATGTCCCACCTAGATCCATCCGTGAAAAGCAAAATGTCATTAAAAAACAATTGTTAATTGAGATGCAAAGACAATATACCACTTCAAAGAAAACCATGCATTAGAATGCAACTACTATATTGTATATTTTAATACTTTTAAATTAAGAAAAGATATCCTTCTCATATCATGAGTGTATTTATGAAAGAAAATCTAAGATTACAAAGTTCATAAAATGAACAAAGGCACACGGAAAAAAATGTAAAATAAAATAAATTATAAATAAATAAAGATATATGACATTTAAATATGTATGAGAAAATAAATTATAAATAAATAATCTATGGCATTTAAATATGCAAAAGAAAATAAAATATAAATAAATAAAAATATATGGAATTTAAATAATTATTTATTTGATGATGATGATAATGGTGGTTAATGTTCACTCAGACCAAACTTTGGTTTATCGGACCCAAAGAGACGAATTATTTAGTTTGTTTTAAAATTGTATTTCTATGCTCAAAGAGCTTGGAGAGAAGCGTCCCCAGCGCGCTATAATTTTGACAAGTTAAAAGGCTAGGAAGGTCAGGATTACAACAAAGATTATGAAACTGAGATTTAATGTGGGTATAAGCACGACATTCTAAGAGGAAGTGTTTTTCATCCTCAATGTTCATATTCTCACAGAGATGGCAAATCCTTTCTACCCATGGTGTTTTAGGAACTTCCCAACGACCAATTTCACTATGAAGCTCATGAGAGTTCGTTCTTATCTTAGCTATATTTTTTTTTTCTTTGAACTAGTTAAAACCGAGAGATACTTTTGATCTTCTAGGTTGATGACCTCCTTATAATACCTTAATTTTCTTTTATCCTCTAAATCTTTCTCACACCACATTTTCTCCTTAAACTTAGAAGTGCCAATATTTTTAATGTTATTTATATTTTGCAATGCAACATTCTCGTCAATCTCCCAACGGTTTAACCAAGCATCGGTATCTTTATGCCAACCTCGCTTGAGCCTTAGGTGGTTTTGGTTGGACTTTAAAGCTAGTTTAGGAAGTCTATGGTCTCCCATATTATTGATTTTGTGCTTGTATAACAGGGGCTTAGTCATAGCTAGGCTCTCGATAGGGGAAAGACCCACTTTTATAAGGAGAATAGGGTAGGGTGTATTGCTTTTATTAAGATGCAAAAAGAATATATCACTATAAACACATGCAATACAAATATAATAATTATTATTGAATTTGGATGCAATTTTAATATAAAAAACAAAATATTGTAAAATTATGTGGATTAATATATTTAAATAAATGAATAATTTATTTACGTTAAAGTATTTACATTAATCATCTGAAGTAGTTAAAGCTACTTAGATAATAAGTGAACTTGTCAGCGTAGATACTCTTTATATATTATAATTTAAAAAACAAAAGTATTGTAAAAATATGTGGATTAATATATTTAAACAAGAGCCACAAGGTGGCAATGTCCCCGACTCTGCAATTGTTGTTGCAAGTGCAAGAAGCAATACAAATTGCCAATCTATGATTTCAATATAAATTTATTAAATTGCATAACATCAATTTGGAAATAACAATCACTAAGAAATCAAATATTATTGTGACATAATGATATTCAAAAGCATAGAATAGAATTTCTAAATTGCAATTGTCTAAATCATTGATGAAATAAGGAAATTAAATACTATTGTGATGAAAGCCTTTTTTAAAACATGCATGTTTCAATTTGAATTGGAACTTGATTGTTCAACATTTGATCAAACATACTTTGTACCTTATTGTGAATGAATGATGCAAAAGAAATTTTATATGTGAGCAATTGATGAATGACCAAAATCCTCCGTGAATCAATGTTCAATGCTAGAAATATTGAAGAATTAAGCATGATTATAGTCAACAAAACAATATTTTCAATATCAATTTAGCATCTTGAATATTAATTAATTCCATAAGAATTTTTATAGATCTACCATTTTTTCAAAGAGCTATATTTATAGTACATACATTTCAAGCCACTACAACAAAGTTACAATTTTCAACACACTCACTCTCTATGATGATGACCAAAGTAAAGAGCATTGCCATTATCTTTCCTTATCCTTCATTTACAATGGGTTGATTTTAGTAATTAGATTAAATTTAATTTTTGGTAGGATTTTGTTGTAATGATGAGTTAGAGATCTGATTTTAGGTTTGAGTCCAGACTATGAGGGTGTACAGTTACTCGCCAACTATAGGACTCTATGCATGGTAGTTCTAGAGAGTTTTTTTACAACGTGCAACCTTATAGGGTTAAAAAAAAATCCAATTGGATAATGAAAGAATATAGGGTTGGTAAAAAAAATTAACAAGCAAATTAAAAAGAAGAATTGTTCTGTAAAAAATATGCAAAATATTTCTTATAAAAAACACAAATTTCTTTGGAAAATGGGTAAATCTTGCCTAAAAGAAAGAACATTTTACAACTCTTAAAATTACATATATGTAGAATTTCAAATAGAGTCATATTTCCCAGGCCCTCACATAAACGTATAGACAACTTTTCAAAGCTCTCCCATAATTTGCATTACTTGTAAAGATGAGGCATAATCAACTTCTCAAGTATTACAGACTTACGCTGGGTAACTGAATAGAGGTGTGGAATCCCATTAAGTATTGCATGCTTTCAACTGTGATTGTACATGATAAGAACCTTAATATTTGGCATAGTATGTAAAAATGTTGGAAGAAAGTATTGACTTGCAGAAAAGAATAATGCCAAAGCTTGGACCTCTAGAAAAGAATAACTCCAAAGTTTTTCCATTAGACCTATCCAAAAATGTAAACGTGGGTGTGCTAAGGCTGATAAAAATATTATCCGTCAATTTATTAAAATTGCAGAATTAGTGAATAGAACTATTAGTCTAATAACTTACTCAACATTTAAACAGACAAAGAAATAAAACAAGTTTAAGGGTATGAATTGAATCAAATTGAGTTAGATTATTCTATATGGGTTGTCCAATGGACTAATGACAACCCAATTCGAGAGGATAACTTATCCATCATTGTGTTACCAATCATAGCCGAGAGTCACCAGGAGATGGTCGCTGATAAAAATATGTATTTTTGAAAGGAGGGTCGACGATATTCAATAGTTGATTTAGGTGTTTATGTTGATACTTAATGCCAATAAGCCAATGGTTTCTACCCACTAGCTGAATATTTTGTAGTAACATACGGCCGAATTTAAACCTAGATCTTACACTGATAACCACTTACCGTTTAGCTGAAATATTAAAAATTAATTGATGCAATCCTGTGAAATTGATAAATACCAATTCATTTATTGATAGGGAACTATGCTATGATGCATCTGCAGATAGAGTTTCTGCAACCCTGAGAAAGAAGTGACCAAAGTCGAAGGATTTGAGAATGGAATGAATATACGGTCACTTTATGTTTTCTTGAAAATAATATTAATGAACAACGCATCTATGTTAGAGCATCGAGTCCATTCCACGCCTTCCCACAAACCTATAAAATATCAATGTATTTTTTAAAAATAACCTTAATGAATAGGGAATCTAGGTTAGAGCATCGAGCCCATTCCATACCTTTTTAGACGCCTGTAAAAATTCACTTCGTATTTTCAATCAATTATTGTTTCTCAGTGGTGCAGGTCCAGGATCAACCACAACCAACCCAACCAGCACCTACAGGATCTAGTGGCACCTACACTTAGCAGGATTTCCAAATTTAGCCCTCCGCCAAATTCTACTCTCAAATTGCCTCCCCGCAATTCTGCTTCCTCAACCGCTTTTCCGCAACTTTGTTTCTGCAACAGGCCTTCCCACAACGGGTTGCGGGATGCAGGATACCAACTTTCCCCAAGTTGCTTCCTCACAACTCTCTTTCCGCAACAGTTTTTCCACAAGCGGGTTGCGGGATGGAAGACGCCAACCAACTTTCCAAAGTTGCTCCCGGTAACTTTCCCTTTGCAATTTTTTCTCCGCAATTTTTTTCCAATCGTCTGATCTTTGCGGCCTTCTCCACGACCGTCGATCTACTCTTTTATGCGAATCTCACAGATCTTGGTGGATCCATTATCACCCTCGCAACTTCCATTGCGGATCTCTCCTGGACCATCAGATCTTTGTCTACGGACTCAATCTCTATCCTTCATTCTCTGCAATAAATTGGTTAAGGCAAAAATTCTGCATGTTGCACCAATTAATCAGAGAATCAATCAATCCAGCCTATCATCTCTAAAATTCATTAGCCTACTTCTTCTATGCATGCATTTACAAACTATTCCAACTATTCAAGCAACAATTTCATGCGTGAATCAATGATTTTATAGAAATACACAGATGTTCAGGAAACCGTCGAAGTCGGCTCTTCAAGAATTCACAATTCAAAATAGTAAATGCATAAAGGCTAATAATATTTCAAACACATGGATACTCTTCCTAGTAATCAACCACACAAACACACAGCTCAGCTCTCTTCTTCAATCTATTAAAAATTTTACAAGGGGAACCAGACACAGGTCTGTCCGTCTCTCTGCAAACTCGAAATTCTAATGTTGAAGAGCAGAACCCCCTCTACTTCTCTAATCCGCCTATTTAAGCTAAACTGTAACCCCCTACAATGAGTGGTCCTGTAAATGAAAACAAACAACTACAAATCATGATGAAAAACGTCCATGTCTCAAACAAACAAACTATGGCTTGAACTCCACGCAGGGATTCATGATCCGCAATCACTCCTACCGGTACTAACAAACCATGGCTCATCAACACAAAAATATGCCACGGCATGTGACCAACTCATCACATTGTTGGCATGCCACGATGCTCCTGCATCAAACTCGTAAGGGTGAAAAATTATGAACCCATGTTCATTAGATCAGCTACAGTGAAACCATTGGCTTCCAGCTCTGCAGCGCTCATCCAAGTAGAATCCTTGGTTGGTCGCTTCTTCCATTTGACCAAATACTCCAGATAGTCCTTCTTCCTTGTACTCTTTACCACTTTAGTGTCCATAATAGCCTCAACTTCCAAAGGTTGTGCCACAGGCATCTGCCCCACCCATTGTAAGTCTTCAGTAGGATCTTCACCTTCTGCAAAGGTTCCAGTGTCACCTGCTACATAAGGATATAGATCTGCAACATTAAAGATTGGTGAAATACCCACTCCCGTAGGCATCTCTAACTCATAAGCATTTGCTGAGAATTTTCTGAGTATCCTGCAGGGTCCAATCTCCTTCATCTTCAGCTTGTTATACTCTCCCTTTGGAAACATGTCACTCTTTAGATATGCTAAGAACAAATATCCTACTTCATATTTCATCTCTCTCATTTTGGAATCTGCTCTGGCCTTGTAACTGGTGTTACTCTGCTGTAACCTTGCTTTCACTTGCTCCTGTAATTCACTGGTCCTCGTTGCAAACGCCTCTCCATCAGCACTCCTTTTCTCCAGTTGACCTAAGTCACAAAGTTCACACACTCCTCTTGGATGCATTCCATACAGAATTTGAAATGGACTCATCCCTATACTTTTGTTTGGTGAATCATTATAGGCAAACTCAGCTTGAGCTAATACTCTATCCCACTGCTTAGGACTCTCTCCAATTAGACTTCTCAACATGTTTCCCAGACTCATATTAACTACCTATGTCTGTCCATCAGACTAGGGGTGATATGCTGAACTGAAGTTCATTCTGGTACCCAACTTCTTCCACAAGGTCCTCTAGAAATGACCTGTGAATTTCACATCTCTGTTTGATACAATGCTTCTAGGTAAACCATGTAGTTTCACCACTTCATTGAAAAACAAGTTAGCAATGTGTGTAGAATCACTAGTCTTGTAGCATGGAATGAAATGTGCCATCTTAGCGAATCTATCAACAACTACGAAGATAGAATCATGTTGTTATAGCTGATTTTACCACACCAGGTCAATCACACTTGTATGGCCTTCCCCTGTCCCTCTGCAGACTCCTTAAACCCCTTGGACCATTTTTTGTCCTTTGATGTTTCCTAGACTGATCCGAAAACAAGATCTTTGCTACTCTATGACGTTAACATGAATTGCATAAAGAGCGTGAACGAAGCTCACAAATCCATAAGAAGAGAACCAAACAGCATAGACAACACGCACATAACGACAACAAGTTGATAACGGAGTTCGTCTAGGATGGACTACGTCTCCGGGCTTGCTTCTCAATAGGAGGGCCGATCTATAATCTCAGCATAAGGCAAAATACAGGGCAATGATATAATGATACCTTGGCGACAATGTTCAGGAAGAGAACCACTGACCAAAACACAACAAGACTACTTCCAGCAACTCCAAAGGCTGAAGAGGATGTAAAACGAGTATAAACACTCGTACCTTCCTCCTGTAGAGCTACGCAATCTCCCTTATCTCCTTTAGCTACAAAGTCTCCACTCCAAAGCATGATTGACAATGGCAAATGAGAGGGTTTATATAGGCTTGTATGGACTCCCTTCACATGATCCTCATGGTTTCTCAAGTTACAACAATTTTGCCTAAATAGGCATGTGGTTACAACTTCCCTAAGTTGGTTTTCATAATAAACCAACATTTAACAATACCCCTTTAAAATGGCATTGGCTTTTTATGGTTAAAACCATATTATAATAACCATACAAAAACTATTTAAAACCCATAACCAAGTCGAACCCAAAAGTTTGTAAATAGCACGTGGTAATATGTGGTGGCGCACATATTTAGGTGGCATGTAACATGGATGGGGTGGCGCTCCAATCCATTTGAAATTTTGTTTTAAAAAACATGTGACCATGTTATAAAACGTATAACCATATCATGTGGGTTGTGGGTTGGAGTTGTAACAAACTCCCATGCATTGAAAACCAAGCCCCGGCCCCTTTTTGCGCCATTACAAACGTCTCCACGCTTAAATAAACAAACCTTAACAAACATACCAATAAATATATGTAGCCCAAGTGGTGAAGGCAGAGCGCTTATACGAGAGAAGTCACAGGGTCAAACCCCATGGAGGCCATAATTTTTGCCTTAGATATATTGGCCAATCCCATGCTGCCACATGACGGCCTAGGATTGGTCAATTTCACGCCCAGTCAACGTCCAGTCAACCGCCAAGTCACTGTCCGTATTGCCACGTCACCATCCGTATGTCCAGTCACCATATGCTAGATTGGATCATACTGCCACATGTCACCTTTTTACTGGTCTGTATTTCCACGTGTCACCCTGTCAGTGGTGCCACTTGGCACCCCATTTTGCCAAATTTGTCTGTTTCATCAATATAATAGAACGCGATAACTTTATCATACGAAGTCCGTTTGAGGTGAAACAAACGTCGTTGGAATCATATCGATGAGCCCTTCAATCTGATGCTAGTTTTGCTGACATTGGAGGACTTCAAAAAAATTTCCTTCTTGGATCCTCCTGGATCATTCCTCCCCACTGAGAAGCTTTTGGCCTCCAAAAGCCTTTACTAATCAACAGATAGGTGAGGGAATTTCTCCCTCATGTTCTCCTTCTCGATCCACTTGGCTTTGCTTGGATGAGTGCCTCTGATGCCCACTCGAAGATACTCAACATCACCTCTACAAGAAGTCCTTTTCCTTCTATCCAAGATGACATCTTCCTTTAGCTCATCCATGTACTCAGGAGCAAATTCATCAACTGATGGCAATGAGACATTCTCCCTTTCATCCATGATCATGGGAGGCTCATAGAGTTTCAATTTCTCCACATTCAACACTGAGTAGATATGCATGTATGGCGGTAGCTCTAAGCGAAAAGCATTCGTCCCAATCTTCTCCAAGATGGTGAAGGGAG
>LPNX010485145.1:65253-222776 GCA_001517045.1 Pseudotsuga menziesii | reverse complement strand
TTTGTTACCTTGCATTCCCACGGCTGTAATCATGGTTTCGTCACCTGAGTCGGAACCCAAATCTCGTTGCGCTGTTGCAACAGTCTTTTTCTTCTTTTTGCTTCCATAATGCTTTGGCCTCTGTTTAGGATGCAACTTCCAACAACTTTCTTCATCATGCCCATCATTGCCACAATGTTTGCAATGGAGCTTTCCTCCTTCCCTTTTGGCAGTAGCTGTCTTCTTGCTCTTGTCCTTATTTTTGGACTTGTAGTTGTTGTTGGGCTTGAAAGGCTTCTTCGGATGGTCTTCTTGCAAATGGTTCCCCCTGCTCTCAAGATGAGTAGCCTAAACACTTGCTTCATCCACACTAGTAGGATTCAACAACAGCAAAGTATGGCGTAGATAATGATGAAGAGCACCAATGTACTTCAAAAGAGTGTCAGGAGAATCTAAAGAAATATTCAACTCTAGAGCTTTCTTTCTAAATTCTTTAGTAGAATTCTGAACACTCTGACCCTTGCCTTGTCTAAAACTTTGCCAATCCATCATATCCTTTTGAACATAACCCAATGGATAAAATTGCTTACGTAAAGAAGAAATGAAATCAGACCACAATGAAAGAAGATTACCCATTTGTTTGCTACCTTGCTGAAGCTTGCTTTCCCACCATACAAGTGCGGTGCCTGTCAGTTGAAGTGAAGCCAACTGAATCTTCACATCTTCTTCTTTGATTTGCTGGACTCGGCAATAGACCTCAATTTGCCTTATCCAATTGTTCAACTTCTCTGCATTCGATTCCCTATTGAACATGGGCAAATCAAACTTCACATCGAGCTTCAATAAGGGCTTCTTTTGAGGCTCTTTGTGAGGAACCTTGGAATGCTGAGAATGAGATGAGCAAGAAGCACTTGAACTTGTGCTTGAAGCTGAAGGTGAAGAGGGAGGTTCAGGAGGCTCTTCGCCACCTCCTCCTTGGTGAACTGAAGCATTGCCTTCATCCTTCACTTCTTTGTCTTCCTTCTTTACTTCACTGCCTTTTCTTTCTTTTTCCATGCGTTCTTCATAGTCTGCAAACAACTTGTCTACCTTGTCGGCCATCATGTAGAAGACCTTGTGAAAGTTTGCCTCCATCTCGGTGCGGGCATCATTAGCATCCATCTTCCTCCTTTGGTGTGCACATTCGATCTCAGAATTGTAAGGCTCTAATGTACCCTCACCAGCTTGCAGTTTAGCTCTCATGAGCATCCACACTCACAATCCAACGTCAAATATCCCTGCTCTGATACCACATGATCCGAAAACAAGATCTTTGCTACTCTATGACATTAACATGAATTGCATAAAGAGCGTGAACGAAGCTCACAAATCCATAAGAAGAGAACCAAACAGCATAGACAACATGCACATAACGACAACAAGTTGATAACGGAGTTCATCTAGGATGGACTACGTCTCCGGGCCTGCTTCTCAATAGGAGGGCCGATCTATAATCTCAGCATAAGGCAAAATATAGGGCAATGATATAATGATACCTTGGCGACAATGTTCAGGAAGAGAACCGCTGACCAAAACACAACAAGACTGCTTCCAACAACTCCAAAGGCTGAAGAGGCTGTAAAACGAGTATAAACACTCGTACCTTCCTCCTGTAGAGCTACGCAATCTCCCTTCTCTCCTTTAGCTACAAAGTCTCCACTCCAAAGCATGATTGACAATGGCAAATGAGAGGGTTTATATAGGCTTGTATGGACTCCTCTCACATGATCCTCATGGTTTCTCAAGTTACAACAATTTTTCCTGAATAGGCATGTGGTTACAACTTCCCTAAGTTGGTTTTCATAATAAACCAACATTTAGCAATACCCCTTTAAAATGGCATTGGCTTTTTATGGTTAAAACCATATTATAATAACCATACAAAAACTATTTAAAACCCATAACCAAGTCGAACCCAAAAGTTTGTAAATAGCACGTGGTAATATGTGGTGGCGCACATATTTAGGTGGCATGTAACGTGGATGGGGTGGCGCTCCAATCCATTTGAAATTTTGTTTTAAAAAACATGTGACCATATTATAAAACATATAACCATATCACGTGGGTTGTGGGTTGGAGTTGTAACAAACTCCCGTGCATTGAAAACCAATCCCCGGCCCCTTTTTGCGCCATTACAAACTTTTCCACGCTTAAATAAACAAACCTTAACAAACATACCAATAAATATATGTAGCCCAAGTGGTGAAGGCGCAGTGCTTATACGAGAGAGGTCACTGGGTCAAACCCCATGGAGGCCATAATTTTTGCCTTAGATATATTGGGCAATCCCATGCTGCCACGTGGTGGCCTAGGATTGGTCCACCTCACGCCCAGTCAACGTCCAGTCAACCGCCAAGTCACTGTCCGTATTGCCACACCACCATCCGTACGTCCAGTCACCATATGCTAGCTTGGATCATACTGCCATGTGTCACCTTGTGATTGGTCTGTATTGCCATGTGTTACCTTGTGATTGGTCTGTATTGCCATGTGTCACCCTATCAGTGGTTCCACGTGGCACCCCATTTTTCCAAATTTGCTTGTTTCATCAATACAACAGAACGCGATAACTTTCTCATACGAATTCCGTTTGAGGTGAAAAGAAAGCCGTTGGAATCGTATCGACGAGCCCTTCGATCTGGTGCTAGTTTTGCTGAGATTGGAGGACTTCAAAAAATTTTCCTTCTTGGATCCTCTTGGATCATAGACCATCCCTATAAACATGAGAAAATTGCTATACGCGACTTTTAAACCCCTTATTGCGTACATATGTAGGTTTGACCCCTAAAACCACGTACATCGGGATGTGTACAAAATCCAAATCCTTTTGGAGTTTTCCTTGACATGGATCCGACTCACTTGTCTCATGGCCTTCCATATGCCTTGAGATCCCTCAAATTCAACCTTTCATTACCCCTTTGAAAATATATATAAGGAACTCTTTGGATACATTGAAGGCATACGAGAATTGAGAGCAAAGAAACTATAGTCCATTGTTTCCAGAACTTGTGCTTGAGTCTGCATCCCTTTGTCCCTTGGAGCACTTTTGTGTTCTTCCCAAGCTTGCCTTTTGCTTGTGAGCTTGCTATCGAGAGATGGAGGATTGAGGTGGTGGAGGCCCAAGTGGGGGATTCAGTTTCTCCGATTCCCATACGTGCCGACAGAGGTTGTATTCATTGTATTCTCTGATTTTATATTAATAGAAATATCTTTTCCTGTCCAATAATGTATGTTTGAATGAATATTTTATCCATGGATGATTTCAAATGGTTATACATTGTTGATTATATATGCTAGAATAGATCTAACACCAATATATAGTATGCTTGTCTTGTTTACTTGTTGTTGAGGAAAGTGATTAATCAATTCAAGCTGAAATTGGAAAGTTCAACGGGGATCTACTTCAACCGTCCGGAATAAGGTACGAGGTATGATCCTTTAGTGTTAGATATTTGATTTCTATTGCATATTGGAAAGGATTGATTTCTAGAGTCAAGCTGTCTATTGTGGTACCCCAAGCCATAGGAATTTCTCTCTGTAACAGAATTGGCGACTCCGCTGGGGAGTTCCTAGTAGTTGTCCTTTAGGGGTTTTATATTGGCATTCAATGACTTTGAATTGCTCTTTTTTGTTTTGTTTATGTGTCGGGTCTGGGGGCATGTTTTCCTGGTAGTGTCTGATTGGTGTGAATTTTGTCTCAGCTTGTCTATTTGCCTTTAGTTTTATGCACCTTTCTTCCTGTACGCAAGTTTTTAACTCACAGTCGCGTATATACGCGGGTTTCACTGCTATTTCCGCATACACACGCGGGTTTACTGTGAACAATCGTGTATGCCCTTAGTTTTTCCTTCTAGAGGAATATTGATTGTTTCTGGGTGAAGTTGGATGATTGCCGAGTCTCCTTTGACACTGCTAGAGTCTGTATACACCTCTGTTTCTGACCAGAGACATTTTTTTTAGGGTAAAATTTCTTTTTTGAAGAATGTTCTTGTCATTGCATTTTTTATTTTTTGTTTTGGGGTTAGTGCATTAGATTTCTTTTACCTTAGTACTTTGCTTGAGTGCTACTTGATTATGCTTGCAGAGTCTGGGGGTTGTAGAATCATTCTTTTGCTTTATTATCTCATTTTTATTTCAAAAAATCCAAAAATATTTGCTTATCATTATGCATTGCATCTTGCATTTTGCATAGTACTTGCACTAGATTTGCTTTGGAGTATTAGTTAGGATTTCATATAGGAAAGTTTGCATCCATCATTCGAAGAAAATTGTGCATTTCACGTAGTAGCATACCCTGTTTTTCATGGACACGATGCATTTGCATTGATTGTTAGGTGTGCATTTTGCTTCATGTTGTGTCATAACGCCATTAGTTGCACAGCCATATACCTCTTTTGAGTAATACAGCCAATTAAAATCAACACTTAACTAAAATGAACTACACTATTTTATTTGATAGGGTTCACCAACAATATTAGGTTTTAGGGTCTTGGAATAGTTCATTGTGAGTAAATTCTCCAAGACCACTAAACAACAACATGTATGTGTCTGTCCAGGTGAGTGTGTGAAATTCCTTGGTATAACCAGTGTTTATCAAGATCCTCCTCTCAAAAGGGAGTTAAGCACGAGGCAGTGTGAACGGTTATTGATTGGGATGACCCCTAGTCATAACTGAGTAGCACCAAAGATATTTCCAGGATTGTATTCGTATTTGGGGGCTCTTTCGAGAGTTTTGGGCTTTGCTACCCTGCCCATACGGTCAATCCCACCTGCGACTGTCCTCCTGAGCATTGATTATATTGAGGTGACCTTAGTGGCCTTACCTAGGATATCGAGGGGGTACTCTGCAGGGGTTATTTTGCGGGTGTCCCAGCCAGGTTGGGGTCGGACAGCACAGTCGCTTTACGCGTTGAACCTGAGGGCCACAATAATTGGTTACGTACCTCTACTTGTTGTGTATGGGAGTCTCAAGCCTCTCCTAGGCGAGACATACTTGCTTCATTCGGGAGCCCATTTATCCTACCCTTGATTGCTTGTGTTTGGATTTAGATTTTATTAGTGTATGCTCTGTGCACATTAGCTTGCCTAGGGTTTGAGTAGATAGAGAGTCTTTTATATTTTCGGAGTCATTGTGGATTCGGGTGCGACGCCTCGCCGTTCTCGTCATTTAGCACGACTTTTGCCTTCTACATTTCCTCCTCCTTTGAGAGAGAGTGATAGATAATCTAGGGAGACTACTTCGCACATTGATTCACAGATGATGGGAGACCATATTGAAGGTATTCCTGAACCACCTTCTACCATTCAAGTGCAATATTACTCCTACCTATGATCCTTCACTTGATTTGACTGAGTTAGGTCCTGTAATTTCTGAGATAGGCACTTTTCATGATGGACCTACTTACTCTAGTGTTGATCACCCATTGATGCATCGCCGGTATGGAATGCCGAAAGATGATGAGACTCATTTTGAACCTGCGAGCACTAGTTATGGTAGTTATGGTATGTATGGTTTTCCCACACATGATTTGGCATTTCATGTTGATTCAAAGTTTGAGCCTAGCACTATGCCTGGGGGCACTCTCATTTCTTACCATGCGGAGAGGTTTGGAAGCACAAGTCACATTGCACCTTCCAACCCGGCGGTGGAAGCTACATCACATATTCCTCCTAGGCCTAGGGCTAGTGATCATATTAGGATACCAGATCTGAGACGAGTGACTATAGGGAACAACACATACATAATTACATAGGTCCCTTCATCCTCTGTCCCTAGTTCTTCGAATGTTCACCCTCCACCTCATTCACGTGGTCCTTCGGGCCGGAATGTTGCTACGAGTCAGGTCCATATTGCTGTTACTCGACCAGTTGTGTCTCAAGTTCAAGTACCGCCCGTTGTTTCAGGAGGTCGTGTTCATACTTCTAGAGGTCATATTACTACTTCCGGAGTGTATATTCCTACTTCTGAAATGTATATTCCTACTTACGGAGTGTCTCATGGGACATCTCATGCAATGACTTATGGACATTATTATGGGACGCAGTATGGATAGGGTTCTTCACCTTATGGGTGCAGGTATCAACAACCCACTTACTCTCCAAATTATGGCTTTGTATCTCCCAATAGTCAAGGTACACCACACTATGGTGCTTCCATGCCACCCTATACGGGTCAAACGGGAGGAGGGCACTATGGCCAAGGCCATGGTGGTTATGGTAATAAGACCTATGTGAATCAAAACTATCAAGGAGTGGTCCATCGACCTACTCATCCTATGCTCCCTTTCCTCATAGCGCTAAATCTTCCTGACTTGTCGAGATTGACGAACGATCCTGTAGCTCATGACCCGGCTTGGCTGGCTGTCCCTACTAAGCTTCCCTCGGACATACCCAAATTCGAGGGCAAACCGGGAGAGGATTCGAGCGAACATATTACTACCTTTCACCTATGGTGCTCTTCAAATTCCTTACACAAAGATTCGATCCGTTTAAGGCTATTTCAACGCACCCTTACAGGGCCTGCCGCGAAATGGTATATAGAGCTACCTAGGGGCGCATTCACTTTGTTTGATGACCTAGCAATGACTTTTCTTAACCACTTCCAGCTACCAGTGTGTTATGACATTGGTATGAAACTCTTGTCGACATTTCAATAGGATAAAGCCACACATATCTCGAATCATATCCAAGAGTGGCGTAGACGGAAAAAATTGATTAAAGCCTTTATACTGTCAGAATTCCTCCTCAAATGGTTCCTTAAGTCGTTATTGCCTTATATAGGGAAGGATGTTTCTACATCCGAAGTGAAAAATGAGGAACAAGCCATTTTTAGGGCACGGGAACTGGATTTGATTTATGCTCAATCCGGTTTGTTATATGAGATCATTCCCAATGCTCCGTGTTCTAGTTTCGACCCCAAAGTTAAACATGGACCACATGCCGATGGCATTGTTGGTTGTGCGAGTGCTAAACCTGCGGATTTGGTTGCGAAACAAGTCAGTCAATTGTCAATCAACCAATCTTCTTCGGTACAAGCCACGGCTTCGTCTCAACCCACCCAAACGGCAAGTGTGCTTTCGGTGCAATCATCGGACCAGAAGGGTAACCAGCAACCCGGAAGGAATAAAAAGAAGGGTAAGAACAATCGTAAGGGTGGGAATAGGAATGAAAATGCTAATAATAATGACAAGAATGCCCATAATGCTGGGGGAGACAAGCAAGCTAAATGTAAGGTTAAATTTCCTTGCAAGTTGTGTAAGAAAGATCACCTCACTTACTTGTGCCCTCGTATTGATGAAGCCTCGAGATTCTTAGCGCAGGGCCCAGCTGTGCTGACTAACCTTTTACCTCACAATCAAAACATGAACTCGAGGACCCATGATCAGTCTGGTGGTGATCAAGATCCGCTGAAGGGTAGTGGTCGTGGTTGCATTAACATGGTACGTGCTGCAAAAGTTGTGACCCGTGCGAAGGACTATGGTTCGTCACAACCTAACCTAGGAAAGGAACCTGATCCACCAGGGACTCCTTTGCGTATTGAAAAACCTGTGGATAAACCTGAGGTTGCACCTCACATTCCTAAGGGAGTCCTTAAGCGTTCGTGGCACAATCCTAATGCCTGAGCCGCCTAGAACTATTCTGTTGTCAAGGATTTGGGCCACACTCCTTGTGCGATGTTTGCACTAGAAGTACTTCAAAGCTGTCCTTTACAAAGGAAGGCTTTGCTTTCTGCCCTTGGTGTGAATGATGATAATTATTCCTCCGTGATTAAATTTGAAACCGCAGGACTTCATCCTCGCTTGCCTTACTATGTGTCTCTTTTGATTCATGTAGAATGTCTCAACATGACTGTCAAGTGCACTGTGATTGACGAAGGCGCTGCTATTTCTGTGATGTCTTTATCATGTTGGAAGGGTTTATGTTCCCCTGAGTTGTCTAAATATATGACCATGTTAACTGTGTTCGATGCGAGATCATTTAGGCTGCACAAGATCCTTCCTTCCCTTAAGGTCCGTTTGGGAGGGAAGACCATTGTGATAGAGGTCAAGGTGGTTGATGCGCCCCTTGACTACAATCTCTTGCTAGGTAGGAATTGGATGTACAGTATGCAAGCCGTAGCTTCTTCACTATTTCACAGTGTATGCTTTCCATTTAATGGGAATATAGTTACGATTGATCAAACGTCATTCAAGAATCTGTCGATTACCGCATCTTTGGGAGCTTCGATCTCGATTGTAGAGCATTCTCAGTCGGCAATTGGGAGTGTGGGTGTGGGCATGTATCCATCTCTCGTGGGAAGCTTTAGTTGTCCTACACCTATCCTTATTATAGGGTCTAGTTCCAGTGAGGCTTCGACATCTGTGAGATCGGTGTCTTTTCGCATGAGTCATATGGAAGATCCTTAGATTCTTCCTACACCGAATACTTCAAGTGAGCCCATCGTGACAGCTTTGTCGTTGCCTGCAACTATGGTAGCTTATCAGCTAATCTTGGATGTGTTGCAGAGCCTAGTCCTTCCTCTTCATGAACAGAGGAGGAGGACCCATATGTGCTACCTGCATGGGCAGTACAATCTTCTCATGCACACGACTACCTTGATAGTGTTTTTCCTTCAAACGAAGCGATTATTGAGGCCATGTCGGGAGTTGAGCTACCATGGGGAGAGTTGCATCATAGATCTTAATTTCTTTCCGAGCTTGACCACTTGGAGTGTGAGGAATTTAGGGAGGTTCTTAGTGAGAGAATTGGTAGTCCCATGGTTCCATTAAGCTCTCATAGTCCGATGGCTGATGGGAACATGGAAAATATATCTTGAATGATTCCTATCAATGTCTCTTGTGATCCTAGCAGGATAGAGAATGTCTATATTGGGGCAGAGTGTTCCCATGCTAAGATTCAAGAATACAACGAGTTGTTTAAAGAATTTCGTGATATCTTTGCTTGGTCTTACGATGAAATGCCAGGTATCGACCCTCGCATTGTTGAAGCCTCGAGATTCTTAGCGCAGGGCCCAGCTGTGCTGACTAACCTTTTACCTCACAATCAAAACATGAACTCGAGGATCCATTATCAGTCTGGTGGTGATCAAGATCCGTCGGAGGGTAGTGGTCGTGGTTGCATTAACATGGTACGTGCTGCAAAAGTTGTGACCCGTGCGAAGGACTATGGTTCGTCACAACCTAACCTAGGAAAGGAACCTGATCCACCAGGGACTCCTTTGCGTATTGAAAAACCTGTGGATAAACTTGAGGTTGCACCTCACATTCCTAAGGGAGTCCTTAAGCGTTCGGGGCACAATCCTAATGCCTGAGCCGCCCAGAACTATTCTGTTGTCAAGGATTTGGGCCACACTCCTTGTGCGATGTTTGCACTAGAAGTACTTCAAAGCTGTCCTTTGCAAAGGAATGCTTTGCTTTCTGCCCTTGGTGTGAATGATGATAATTCTTCCTCCAGGATTAAATTTGAAACCGCAGGACTTCAACCTCGCTTGCCTTACTATGTGTCTCTTTTGATTCATGTAGAATGTCTCAACATGACCGTCAAGCGCACTATGATTGACGAAGGCGCTGCTGTTTCTGTGATGTCTTTATCATGTTGGAAGGGTTTAGGTTCCCCTGAGTTGTCTAAATCTACGACCATGTTAACTGTGTTCGATGCGAGATCGTTTAGGCTACACGAGATCCTTCCTTCCCTTAAGGTCCTTTTGGGAGGGAAGACCATTGCGATAGAGGTTAAGGTGGTTGATGCGCCCCTTGACTACAATCTCTTGCTAGGTAGGAATTGGATGTACAGTATGCAAGTTGTAGCTTCTTCACTATTTCACAGTGTATGCTTTCCATTTAATGGGAATATAGTTACGATTGATCAAACGTCATTCAAGAATCTGTCGATTACCGCATCTTTGGGAGCTTCGATCTCGATTGTAGAGCATTCTCAGCCGGCAATTGGGAGTGTGGGTGTGGGCATGTATCCATCTCTCGTGGGAAGCTTTAGTTGTCCTACACCTATCCTTATTATAGGGTCTAGTTCCAGTGAGGCTTCGACATCTGTGAGATCGATGTCTTTTCGCACGAGTCATATGGAAGATCCTTGGATTCTTCCTACACTGAATACTTCGAGTGAGCCCATCGTGACAGAAGTGTCGTTGCCTGCAACTATGGTAGCTTATCAAGCTAATCTTGGATGTGTTGCAGAGCCTAGTCCTTCCTCTTCACGAACAGAGGAGGAGGACCCATATGTGCTACCTGCATGGGCAGTACAGTATTCTCATGCACACAACTACCTTGATAGTGTTTTTCCTTCAGATGAAGCGATTATTGAGGCCATGTCGGGAGTTGAACTACCATGGGGAGAGTTGCATCATAGATCTTACTTTCTTCTCGAGCTTGACCGCTTGGAGTGTGAGGAATTTAGGGAGGTTCTTAGTGAGAGAATTGGTAGTCCCATGGTTCCATTAAGCTCTCATAGTCCGATGGCTGATGGGAACATGGCAAATATATCTCGAATGATTCCTATCAATGTCTCTTGTGATCCTAGCAGGATAGAGAATGTCTATATTGGGGCAGAATGTTCCCATGCTAAGATTCAAGAATACAACGAGCTGTTTAAAGAATTTCATGATATCTTTGCTTGGTCTTATGATGAAATGCCAGGTATCGACCCTCGCATTGTTGAACACGAGATTAAGATTTATCCCAATGCTAAGCCTGTTCGACAACGCTTGCATGTAGTGAATCCTAGGAAAGCACCCGCGATTAAAGCAGAGATAGAGAAATTGTTGAAAGCCAATTTTATCTATCCTGTTCCCTTGACGGAGTGGATTTCAAACCCTGTTCCGGTTGATAAGAAGCAGGGAGCGATCCGCATATGTACTGATTTCCGTGATTTGAATCGTGCCTGTCCTAAGGACAATTTCCCCACACCATTTATTAATCAGATTTTGGATGAGTGTGCGGGTAGCGAGGTTTTTTCCTTTATGGACGGCTTTTCCGGATACAATCAGATACAAATTAAACCTGAGGACCAACATAAGACTGCATTTATTTGTCCTTGGGGAACTTTTCCATATCATAAAATGCCTTTTGGCCTTAAGAACGCCAGAGCTACTTTTCAGCGGGCTATGACCTTGATCTTTCACGATCTCAAATCGATTATCGAAGTATTTTTGGATGACCTTGCTGCTCATTCTCGTATGAGAATGCGTCATTCCTATCATTTGAGATTGGTATTCGAAAGGTGCCGCCATTATTTGGTCAGGTTAAATCCTCACAAGTGCATCTTTTGTGTGAAGTCTGGTCTCTTATTAGGATTCATTGTTTCTAAAGAGGGTATAAGAGTCGACCCTTTGAAGGTTGAGGCAATACTTCAGTTGTCTCCCCCAAAAAACATTCGTCATCTTCAATGTTTGCAAGGCATGGCAAAATTCTTACGGAGATTCGTTGTTAATTTTGCCAATTTGACTAGAGGCTGCATGCATCTTTTGAAGAAGGACACCACCTTTTGTTGGGATGAGCAAGCCTAGGAGTCCTTTGATGTGGTCAAGCGAGCCCTAGCATCGGCCCCAGTGATTAGTCCCCAAGACTATAGCCGTGATTTTCTACTTTATGTGGCCGCATCCATGGAGATGATTGGTATGGTTTTGGTTCAAGAGGATGAGGAGCTCCAAGAGCATGTCATATACTATCTGAGCCGAAATATTATTGACGCGGAGATCCATTATTCCCATGTTGAGAGGCTTGCCTTAGCTACCATACATGTGGTTCAACGGTTGAGACATTATATTCTCCTTCACCAGACCTTGGTTGTAGCCCATGTCAATCTGTTTCAATTCGTCCTCACTCGAAGGATGATTGGAGGAAAATATAATAAATGGATTGTCATATTGCAAGAATTCGATCTCGAGTTTGTTTCGGCAAAATCGAAGAAATCGTTAATTTTTGCGGAGCTTATATCGGATTTCCCAAGCGAGGCCGAGGAGTTGGTTTGTGAAGATACGTTTATCGATGAGCACATCTTCTTAATCTCAACCTTAGACCCATGGTATGGGGATATCATTATATATTTACAAATATTGAATGTCCCTACTCACCTCTCACGAGATGAACGATGATGGTTACGTCACGTGTCTAAGAATTACCTCATAGTGGATAACACTTTGTACCATCGTGGGGTAGATTCCATTTTACGACGTTGTTTAACTCATGAAGAGGCTCAGGTAGTGCTAAATGATTGCCATGGAGGGGCGTGTGGTGGTCATCTGCCCAAAAAATCTTAAGAGCGGGTTATTTCTGGCCGTCGATCTTTAAGGATTGTGTAGATGCAGTCAAGAGGTGCCACCCTTGCTAGGTTTTTGCACATAACATGCGCTCAAAACCTGCCCCGTTACATCTCATCATCACCGCCGGTCCCTTCACTAAGTGGGGGCTAGATTTTATGGATTGCAACCCAGCTGAAGCTGGGGGGCATCATCATATCATAGTGGTTGTTGACTACTTCACGAAATGGGCTGAGGCTATGCCTACAGTTAAATCCAACGGTGAGACAGCCGTGCACTTCGTATTCAACCAGATTATTACTCGGTTCGGTATTCCGAAAGAGCTTGTCACTGACCATGGTTCGCACTTTCAGAATCATATGATGGAAGAGTTAGCATCAAAGTTAGGGTATAAACAAGAGCATTCCTCCTCTTACTACCCTCAGGCGAATGGACAGGTAGAAGCAGTGAACAAATCACTCAAATCCATTCTCCAACGAACCATCGCACAAAGCAAGAATAATTGGCACATTATGTTATATCCTGCTTTGTGGTCTTATAGAACCGTTGTTAAGACTGCCATGGGTTTTTCTCCATATCAACTTGTACATGGAGTGGAATTGGTATTGCCGGTTGAGTGCGAGATTCCTTCTTTGAAGCTAGCCATAGAGCTCTTACCAGACACTTCCCCGTTGGAGGAGCGTTTGGTCCACCTTTAGCAACTTGATGAGTAGCATCGAGATGCCTTGGTGGCTCTAGAAGTAAATAAGCATCGCGTAAAGGTCTAGTATGATAAGTCTGTCTGTCCAAGGAGGTTTAGTGAGGGAGACTTGGTCCTTTTTTGGGATCAACCGAAAGAAACCTTGGGGGCAGGAAATTTTAACCCCATGTGGCGTGGTCCTTACATCATCAAACGTGTGTTAGAGAAGGGCACTTATGAGTTAGTGGATTATGAGGAAATGACCTTGGTGGAGCCTAGAAATGGGCTCTATCTCAAAAAGTACTATGCATGATTTTCAGTCAAGGCTGGTTATTGTATATTATTGTATAGTTTTGCATAGGTAGGTCTTTTTCTTATAGTGATCAGGTTTGTGATTAGTTTCCGTTTCTTTTGGCAGATGTCAAGGGAATCTTCCACCTTCATAGGATTCACAGATGGTGTGAGCCATCACACTCAACACTCAGCCTCTACTGCTTGGGTCAGGTATTGTCTTCAGAAGGCGTATGTTTACAGCCATCTTCAAACAATGTTGCTGAGTATAGTGCTATTATTGAGCTTCTACGGGATGCCATTTTACATGGCATTCTCTCTCTTGAGGTACGTCTTGATTCAGAGTTAGTAGTGTCATAGCTTAATGGTTTGTACCATGTTAGAGATCCGACATTATTAAGAAGATTCTTACGTGTGAGATTATTAGAACGGCAATTTGACAATATAACATACATACATATTCCAAGAATTAATAATCAAGTTGCTGACTCATATGCTAACTACGTGTTAGATTGGCATTTGTTTCATACACAATAAGCTCATCACAAACATAAATTTTTACACATGTAAATAAATAAACCGATCATCATAAAAGTTTTTATAAACATCCAAAATGTGGTAATACATAGTGTCATAATACAAAAATGGGGCTCTCGAGCCACCAAAATATAATACACGGTAGTACAAAATGTATCACTCCCATGTATCTAAGCCTGTGGAGAAGGAGGGGGGTTGTGATCATGTAATGTCACTACGACTCTAGCTAGCCGTCGAAATAGCGCACCCATGCTCGCGGTACACCCACCACCTAGCGCTACATGGCCTCAGGCAAGTCCTCGACTTGCGCCATGGGTACTATGTGTGTCAATCTCACGAAGTTGGTATGAATGATTTGGAGCGTCCGCTCCGCATCCACACCCGTGATATTGTCTCCTCTTCCCCTCCGTCTATGACGAGGGAAGCCTTCAGCCCACCGTGGTCCCACATTTGCATGCACATGGTAGATGTCACTATGTATTGTCACCCAAAAACATGTCTTTTGATTCCACATAATCAGAAAACACAAAAAAATTAAATAACTCAAAAATTTTAAAAAGAGGGTCGAGATTCGTTACCTATGTCACCGTATGCCGATCTTGGTGGTAGCGACATGTCCAGGTCTCCTCGGAAATCTATCCCCGCATAGGGGTAGTCATCGATGGCAACTATCTATCGTCGCCACCACGGAAAGAAATCAACTGGATAGGGGTTGGACACCCTACCTCCACCCAGTCTGCGCATCGCTTCCGCCCAACGCCATTGGGCTGGATCTCGAACCCCGTGTAGAGGAACATCAACTCTAGGGCTCATTCTAGGAACACGCTCAAAGAAAAACGTGCTCAGTATGCTACTGAAACCGAAGTTTCGCACTCTGCCCATCTTGCACTCACTAAGCTAGTGTTTCATGTTGCTCAGTAGCGCAGTGCTCCAATCGTATATCGTGGGTCTCATGCACTCCACTGCATAGAACATCAGAGACCGCGAGGCCTGGTGGAGTGAATCCAAGCCTGCTATCCTACCCAGTGTAAGTAGGATGGCCTTTAGGCCTAGCACCTGTATGGAGTTAGTTGGGATCTGACTCCCCACCTTCTCCGTGTCTAGATAGAAGTACACCGCAATGTACTCATCTATAGTCAGGCCACCTCTGGGCCCGCGAGAGTGTAGGTTCACCACTTCCCCCCGTTGGGAAATTCCAGTAATAAAGTATATGTCCTCCACTTCTATGGTGAGGGACATCCTGTCTATCTGGAATGACTCTGAGTCTGGAACCCAGTAGTCCACTAACATCTGCAATAGTCTTGGTTTGCCTCTTAAGCCACCAAGACACCAAAATTTGTAAAGCCCACATGCATGTAACGCTTGTTGAGCCATTAGATCTGCCCTTACTGCCTCTTCTACATCACCATGTTCACGTTCTCTCCATTCTAGGACCATCCTACACATAAAATTTGAGTTTTGCCCATTAGAATACTTAAAAAACATTGACCGCGACTGCATACGCGACTGTTTTCCAAACTGCCGCATATGTACGCGACTATGAGGGCATTTTCCGCGTATATCAGCCCTATACATAGAAAAACCCTCGATTTCTGCGTGGGTCATGGTGCCTATCTTAGAATGGCCTAGAATGCTAAATACACCATGGAATTTGACAAAATTTGCATCAAAATGAAAGAGTAGAGCATGAGTAAGTACCTGGAAAAAACGGTAGTGGATTCCGCCGGCTGGATCTTTTAGAATTTGTTGTTGAAGTTCTGAGCTCAAATGGGTAAAAATTTCAAATGTTTTATAATGTTTTGAATTTTTTACTATTTATAGAAATTTTTCAAATTTTTGAAATTTTTTACCCCCTTTCCTATAGTTTGGACCGTTTTTGGACTAATTTATGATGTAGGAGACCTTTTTGATTGTCGTTTCAACCGTTGGATTGACCCGTTCGTGCCGATTTCAGGTATCATGTCTAAACTGGCATATAGGTTAGGTTTCATCACCGTTTACATTTTGCATGACCTTATGACCATTTCATTATAGCCTTAAGTACGAACCCACTCTATTATGTCACGAAACCTTCTTGTTGTTTTAGGAGTGGTATGATATGAGTGGTAGAGCTTGACCTTACATGGGTATCCTAGTTAGCACCTTATTTGCATTTGGTTCCCATGCTGACATTTTGTCCCTTAGGGTGTGGGAGTCCATTGTATAGTATTACCATGACATTTCGCAAGAGCCTCAGACTCCTCTTTATCTTTTGCTGGCCTATTTCCCTCAGGACTCCCTTATGTCAAGTTGTAATTGCATTATCATGAGCTTTGCCTGCCTTATTGAGCCTTATGCCAGCTTCACTGACATTGAGTTTCAGCCTTATAGCCCGAGCTTGTCTCGTGTCTAGCCATGCAGAGCCATTTTAGATATCATTTGCAACTTGAGTCC
The DNA here is from genome assembly GCA_001517045.1 of Pseudotsuga menziesii. Lineage (NCBI taxonomy): Eukaryota > Viridiplantae > Streptophyta > Pinopsida > Pinales > Pinaceae > Pseudotsuga > Pseudotsuga menziesii. The sequence goes on along the minus strand of LPNX010485145.1, from coordinate 206,544 downwards.
CTATTTTTACTGGGAGGGGATTTTCCCCCGAGTGTCGCTATCCTACACATGTATCCTTGCATTGAGCATAGGTATGTTCCACTGCTTGGAACTAGTTTGTTTTCCCATATGACACTCATCTCCTCCTAGTCTGTAACTATAAAGCAGTTTTATTCTTTTTCAAGATTTTTAAATATTTGAAAATGTCCAAAAAAATCAAAAAACCAAAAAGACAGACAAGGAAAGATGTTATCTTTTGGCAGCTGTCGAGTCGTGTCGCCTTCGAACAGAGCACTGTATATCACATTCGTTGGTTGGGTTTATAGTTTTACTTTAGGAGATGTACTCGTTTTATCTGAGTTTATCTCCACTGACTGGTTAAGCTTCCAGTCCCCATGGAGCCTCTATAGATGCCTCCTGTGTCGCAGAGATGTCCCAGTTTTGTATATCGAGTCTATGCTACCTTTATTTAGTCACCATTTGTCGTTATGCTCTTGTTTGAAGGAAGTTGAAACATGAGTCGACCATTCCTTAGTTATCTTGACTTTGCATGTCGGCCATTCCCGGTACAGTTACTGGTTCGTGCACCTTATGATCGAGTCCTTCCACATTATACAGCTTTGTTGAGTACCTCATGTTGGATGATGGGGGATGCCTTAATGCCCTCCTTTCAGCAGATTTCATCCCATCAATTGCAAATCATTTATTATGGGATTAGAATCTAGAGTCATTTTTTAGTGCCTTAAGACTTGCAGTCATCAGTGGCAGGTTCTCTCGCCATCGACAATTTTTGGGAATACATCAATGTCCCTTGATCGATGGATCCTCTCAAGTGTTCAACCTCAACACATTTATTCACACTTGTTAGTTTGCACTCTAGTACCTTGATTCCCATTTTCATTATAATCGTACCAGTGTTCATGAGATTTCAGCTCTCGTGACTTGATTCCAGTATATGTCAGACATTTCCAGCTATTATGGAGATCTTTATCCATTGTATATCTTCAGCCACTATGGAGATCATGATCCTTTGTATATCTTCATCATGGAGATTCTGATCTATGTACATGGCGATGACCACTTATGTGATATTTTGTATCATGCCTATTCATGGCCATTGTACTCTTATGTATCCGGGATTGCTATATGTATTTGCAGTTATGTGCAGAGTTGTATCATTGTACCATGCTGATTGGGTGGTTGGTCTTCCATTTGGGATCCTTCATCACTCCACTTCTGGGATGGACTTATAATGTATTTCGGCCATCGTATGACCCCTCTAACCTCACACATTAGGGGGCATCTATTATAGTTGATTTTACCACACCAGGTGAATCACAATTGTATGGCCTTCCCCTATCCCTCTGCAGACTCCTTAGACCCCTTGGACCATTTTTTGTCCTTTGATGTTTCCTAGACCATCCCTATAAACATGAGAAAATTGCTATACGTGACTTTTAAACCCCTTATCGCATACATATGCGGGTTTGACCCCTAAAGCCATGTACATCGGGATGTGTACAAAATCCAAATTTGTTTGGAGTTTTCCTTGACATGGATCCGACTCACTTGTCTCTTGGCCTTCCATATGCCTTGAGATCGCTCGAATTCGACCTTTCATTACCCCTTTGAAAAGCTATATAAGGAACTCTTTGGATACATTGAAGGCATAAGAGAATTGAGAGCAAAGAAACTATAGTCAATTGTTGTTGGAACTTGTGCTTGAGTCTACATCCCTTTGTCCCTTGGAGCACTTTTGTGTTCTTCCCAAGCTTGCCTTTTGCTTGTGAGCTTGCTATCGAGAGATGAAGGATTGAGGTGGTGGAGGCCCAAGTGGGGGATTCAGTTTCTTCGATTCGCAGACGTGCCAACAAAGGTTGTATTCATTGTAATCTCTGATTTTAAATTAATAGAAATATCTTTTTCTATCCAATAATGTATGTTTGAATGAATATTTTATCCATGGATGATTTCAAATGCTTATACGTTGTTGATTATATATGCTAGAATAGATCTAACACCAATATATAGTATGCTTTTCTTGTTTACTTCTTGTTGAGGAAAGTGATTAATCAATTCAAGCTGAAGTTGGAAAGCTCAATGGGGATCTACTTCAACCGTCCGAAATAAGGTACGAGGTCTGATCCTTTAGTGTTAGATATTTGATTTCTATTGCATATTGGAAAGGATTGATTTCTAGAGTAAAGTTGTCTGTTGTGGTACCCCCATAGGAATTTCTCTCTGTAACACATGTCCCCTATGATTTCTTGGTAAACCCATAATGAAACCCATACTCACAGAATCCCAAGGCCTAGTTGGAATAGGCAATGGTGTATACAACCCGGTGTTCTGGCTTCTCCCTTTAGCATGCTGGCATACTCTGCATCTACTTACAAAATTTTCAACTTCCGACCTCATCCTTGGCCAAAAATAGAAATTACCTAATTGTCCAAAGGTTTTATCGACACTTCCAAAGTGGCCTGTCATACCCCCATTATGTTTTTCATGTATCAAGTTATCTCTCATTGAACACTTTCTTATACACAGTTTATTGTTCCTAAAGAGTAAACCATCTTGTAGCGTATACTCCATCCATGGCTCTCTGTCCACCTCCACTGGATTCTTACAAGCCCTGTAAGCCTCCTAGAAATCAATGTAAGTTTCATACAAATCCCCTAAATGCTCAAATCCCAAGACTTGGATCTGATTCTCTTGCACAATTAGCAGTCTCCTGCTTAAGGCATTAGCTACTATGTTTGACTGTCCACTTATGTGTTTCAACACAAAGGTAAAGCTTTGTAAGAACTCAACCCACTTGACATGTTTCATGTTCAACTTAGGTTGCTACATAATGTACTCCAATGCATGGTTATCAGAATATAACGCAAATTCTCTAGGAATCAAATAATGTCTCCAATGCTTCATTGCTTGAACAATAGCATAAAACTCCTTTTCATAAGATGACTACTTCTTCTTTGCATCATTCAACTTCTCATTGAAATACATTATAGGACTGTCCTCTTGACTCAGTACAGCTCTGATTTCTATTCCACTGGCGTCACACTTTACTTAGAAAGGGTGTTTGAAGTCTGGTAACTTCAATACTGGTTGCTCAGTGATCTTCTTCTTCAAGAACTGAAAAACTCCTTTCAGCCTCTGTTGTCCATTGAAATGGTTGGCTATCCTTCTTAATTGTCTCGACAATAGATGCAAAAATACCACTGAAATTCTTTATGAATTTCCTATAGAACTTGTCAATCCATAAAACTTCTTACCTCAAATATATTCCTAGGCGAAGGCCAATCAATGATTGCTTGCACCTTTTATGAATCCATCTTCAACCCATCTCTTGAGATAACAAAACCTAAATATACTAGCTTTGGTTTCATAATTGTACACTTCTTCACATTTACCAGCAACTTTTCCTGTTGCGACCTCTCTAAAACATATCTCAAATGCTTCAGATGGTCTTCTTCTGTTTGGTTGAAAACCAAAATGTCATCAAGGTAAACTATCACAAACTTACCTATGAAATCTCTCAAGACTACATTCATTAATCTCATAAAAGTGTTTGGTGTGTTGGAAAATCCAAATGGCATGACCAACCACTCATATAACCCATCATTTGTCTTAAAGGTTGTCTTCCACTCATCTCCTTCCCTGATTATGATCTGATGATATCCACTCTTCAAATCCAGTTTTGAAAAGCATGTTGCCCCACTTAGGAAATCCATCATGTCATCCATCCTTGGTAATGGAAACCTATATCTGATAGTAATCTTGTTAATTTCTCTAGAGTCAGTACACATCCTCTACTCACCATCCTTCTTTGGTGTCAGTACTGTTGGTACCGCACGTGGACTCAGACTCTTCTGGACCAATCCTTGGACCTGTTTCCTCACTTCTTCATTCTCTTGAGGTGTCAACCTATATGTTGTCTTGTTTGGTAAACTGGATCCTGGAATAAAATCAATTTGATGACTTATATCCCTCCTTGGTGGTAACTCATTGGGTAAATCATCCACCATGATGTCACTAAACCCACTTAGCATCTCCTAAATCTCCTCAGGTAGATCTATCACGTTAGTCTTCATTGTCACCACTCTTGGTTTGTATACCACATCATAGTTCAACTCTTTCTTCTCAATCTGTTGCAAATATTCTTTTCCTGACAACATCAGGAGTTTGGGTGTTGATTGTCCTACTATACTACCTTCTTGTAAAGAGTGAAGTACATGTTTTACCCCATTTTGTTCAAAACTATGACAGTTACTCCTACCATCATGAATCACTTTCTTATCAAATTGTCACGGTCTTCCTAACAGTATATGACAAACATCCATGGGCATAACATCACACAGAATCTTGTCCTTATATGGACCTATTTGGAAATCAAGTTCACACTGCTCACTTACCAGGATTTGATGTCCTTTATGTAACCAAGATACTTTGTATGGAACATGATGCTTGGTCCTCTTTAAACTCAACTTCTCCACCATCTCTGTGGATAAAAGATTGTCAGTACTCCCACTGTCAATCACCATCTTACAACACTTCCCTTGGACTTTACACATGGTCTGGAATAAAGATTTTCTTTGAGTAGGCTTTGCTTTCTCCTTCTCAGGTTTCAACAAAACTTTATTCATCATCAAAGCCTCTCCTGTCTCTAGAAAAACTTCTGCCATTGTCGACTCTTCTTGTTGCTACTCATTCTGAGCTACATAGGCTCGTATATGTCCTACGTCTTCCTTCCCTAGACATTCAAATGATTTATGCCCCAACTGGTTGCATTTGTAGCACCTAATGACAGTTTCTCTGCCTCTTCCTCTACCTCTACCTCCTTGGTAAGGTCCTCTTCTGCTAGGGTCACCTCCCCTACCATGTTGCTCTTGCTGGTTAGATTTACTAGAATCTCCTCTCTATGTTCCAAATCTTCCTCTTCCAGCTGCTTGTCCTCTTCCTCTAGTCGAACCTCGACCGTTGTTAAAGCTCTGCTTCCTCGCTATCTTTTCTTCTACCCTCAAGGAACATTGATACACATCCTCCATTGTTCTAGGTGATATCATGTTGGCCTATTGTTGGATATCCATCCTTAGACCATTGACATATCTATCATCCTTTTCTGTTGACTCTTCCACATATCCTACCCTTAGGTTTACTTTGTAGAAGTCTTTAGTGTACTCTCTCACTGTTTACAATCTTTGTCTAAGGTTCGGTACCTGTCTATACAGAATTAACTGGTAATATTTGGGCAAGAGCTTAGCCCTCATATTTTCTACCATCCAATCCCATCTCTTTATCAATGACTTATTCTTCCCCCTTCTTTCTGCTTGCACACTATCCCAACACTAAGATGCGTGCCCTTTCAATCCTGTCACCGCCAATCTAATTCTCTTGTCTTCTTCAATCTCGTCATACTCAAAGTACTTATCTAGCTAAATGATCCAGTCAATGAGATGCTCAGCAATGAGACTTCCATCATAGGTAGGAAAATCAGGTTTTAGCCTTGAAGTTGCTCCTAGAATCAATCTAAAATATCTTAACTCAGGTGTTTCCTACATAGGTGCATCTTCTTCTATTTGATCTTCATCCTCAGGTTCACTTACATCCCCTGCTTCTAGGTCTCTTCGTCTGTCTGTCTCCATGGCTTCTAGACGTGCTCGTATCGCCCTCACTTCCTCCATAACTTATGTGTTCCCCGCTAGTCGACCTCTATCACGACTTCTTGCTCTGACTATGCATGTAGCCATCCTCTTGTACTAAGCCTCTGCAATAATAGTTCTCTTTCACACTACTACAAATTACCCCACCAAGCCCCTTCTTTGTACTTGGTCTTTTGGTAACGTTGGTTCTCTATATAGAACCTCTTGAGCACTCTTCTTTTCTCTTTCAGGATTCTACTGCTACACTTCTTTCTCACACGAGCTTCTCCTCACTTTGATACCAAAATTGGTGCAAGTCCGAGATCAACCACAGCCAACCCAACCAGCACCTCCAAGATCTGGTGGCTCATACGCTTAGCAGGATTTCCAAATTTATCCCTTGGCCAAATTCTACTCTAAACTTTCATCCTCGCAATTCTGCTTCCGCAACCTCCTTTCCGCAATAGAGTTTCCGCAACAGGCCTTCCTGCAACGGGTTGCGGGATGTGGGAAACCAACTTTCCCCAAGTTGCTTCCCCGCAACTCTCTTTTCGCAACATCTTTTCCGCAAGCAGGTTGCGGGATGTGGGATGCCAACCAACTTTCCAAATTTGCTCCTCGCAACTTTCCCTCCGCAATTTTTTTCCAGCCGTCTGATCTTTGCGGTCTTCTCCACGATCATCGATCTACTCTTTGATGCAGATCTCACGGATCTTGGTGGATCCATTATCACCCTCGCAACTTCCGTTGTGGATCTCTCTTGGACCGTCAAATCTTCGTCTGCAGACTCAATCTCCAACATTCATTCTCTGCAATAAACTGGTTAATGCAAAAAATATGCGGGTTGCACCGATTGATTAGAGAATCGATCAATCTAGCCTACAATCTCTAAGATTCATTAGCATACTTCTTCTATGCATGCATTTACAAAGTATTCCAACTATTCAAGCAACAATTTCATGCGTGAATCAATGATTTTACAGAAATACACAGATGTTCAGGAAACCGTCGAAGTCAGCTCTTCACTAATTCACAATTCAAAACAGTAAAGGCATAGAGGCTAATAATACTGCAAACACACAACTACTTTTCCTATTAAGAAACCACACACAACTCGGCTCTCTTCTTCAATCTATTAAAAAATTTACAAGTGGAACCAGACACAGGTCTGTTCGTCTCTCTGCAAACTCGGAATTCTAATGCCGAAGAGCAGAACCCCCTCTACTTCTCTAATCCGCCTATTTAAGCTAAACTATAACCCCCTACACTGAGTGGTCATGCAACTAAAAACAAACAACTACAAAGCATGATGAAAAATTTTCATGTCTCAAACAAACAAACCGCGGCTTAATATCCACGCAGGGAGTCATGATACGCAATCACTCCTACCGGTACTAACAAACTATGACTCATCAACAAAAAAATATGCCACGGCATGTGACCAACTCATCACGTTGCTAGCATGCCACGAGGCTCCTGCATCACTCAGCCTTGAGTATTTGAATTTTTTTAATTCTTGTTCCTCAACTAACAGTCCGAGTGAAAGGCAAAAACTGTAAAAAAATGAAAATTTGTTGCATACAATGAGATGTTGTGAGTGCAAAAGTTTCAGTAAATGTGAGGCATCAAAATCCTCTTACCATGAATGATATCCTTGCTTGCTCTGTAATTCCGTTGAAATTCCGTTGAGATATTTTATTTTCTCGAAATCAATGGAATTATTCCAAAATTATATTCGATTCTGTTGGCATCTCATAGGAATATATTTACAATATAACAAATAATACCTTTTATGGTTCTGAATTGTTAATGGATTAAACACCATCTCTTTCCCTTCATAACATCTTGTGATGAGTAACCCTTGATACACCTTGAATTCTATCTATTTCATTACACCATTCTATTTTGATATAACTTGTGGCCTCCTTCAGTTTCCTCTTCCGGGTTGTTAAATTAGGTCCATCAGTACTTTTTTCCCTTTGACTTGTCATCATAATTCCACTGCTTCTTCACCGCGATGATTTGAATCCAAGTGAAAATGAAATAATTTTTCCTCATAAACACTTTAGCTAAACCTAATTAACAAAGTCTTGTACTAATCACAAAGAGTAACTTAAAAACTCACGTAAAATAAAGAAACAAAAGGTAACTTAAAAACTCACATAAAATAAAGAAATGAAAAATAACTTAAAAACTCAAAAAAAATAAAGAAAACTTATCAATTACCATCATTTAAAAAAAAACCTTTTTTATTTAGAGTCAACACATTCCAACACCTATATGCATCTTTAACCTTGACCTCAATTAAATTGAAAATCAAATCCATTGTCCTCGTTGTGATAAAGCTTTGTAAAATCCTTACAGATCCCTGCTTTGAATTACATTAAATATCTTAGCTATTCTAGTTAAGACGAGTCTTAGAGAGTTTTCTAAATTTATCTACGGAAAGATCTAGGAGCTCAATTATTTTCTGTGTGGATAGAGGTTGTCGCTTGCAGAAAGAGAGAAAATGTTATAAATCACCTTCATTGCAAAATAAATGGTACATTCTTTAACGTCAGTCGTTATGGTCTACACCTTTACTTTAATGTCGCAGTAATGAACCTATAAACGTTAACTAGTGGAAAAATCAGAAAATATCATCGCGTACTTTTATACTGGTCCACACCTTTACTTTAACATTGGAGTAATAAACCTATAAACATTAACTCATGGAAATATCAGAAAATATCATCGAGTACTTTCTTGCCATATTTTTTTTCTTCAATAATTGGAAGTATAATAGCACACTTTACCTAGAGCAACGTCATTACAGGGAAGAAAAATTAGGATAAAAAAGATGCCATTACCATAACCATCCCGACGTGTGGGCGACGGACGAAATGTGAACCAACACCACCACATCTGTTCAATTACACGTTTCATTTGATTTGATCAATTTCTATGAAGTATGGTTAATACCCAAAAAAATTGAAAAAAAAACAGAGGAAGTCCGGGTGCATATGGATGAGAATACCTCTATGTGCATTAAGACACCAGCAAGTCCAGCCTGTCACAGTCCATCTAGAGGGATATTAGTAGTTGAATTAAGAATTAGCTAATTGGAACAGTCATGGTCGATGCTAACAAATTAAGCAAAGCGTAGAAAATAATTCTTGCCAAATTTGGATGTAATCTATTTTATGCAAACATTCTCGCTAAGCTTCTAGATATTTATATTGAATTTCTTTATTTGGAGCCATCTTGTGTGTATAATCGCACAAGATTAAGTTCGGAGAATAGAAATATAAACATCCACTTAATCAGCAATATAAACCTTTTTCAGAGAATAGCTTTCAATAAGGCTACTTGTTTCGATTATTGACTGGTGGCTCCCTGGGATTTCCACTAGTTTATCTTCTCGAAACAATTCTAAGTTCTCCAAGACCAATTTGGTTTCTTTGAACATTTTCGTTGTAGATCCGAGAATCAAAGTTCACCTTTATTCATCATTTGTAAATTTCTAGTAGGGCTTACTAATAATAATATTACATATGGCCCTCCGATATACTTTCTTCCTACTTTTATGAGTAATCATAAAGTAATCCCAAATCCATTGACCTGTAACGAGAGCTTATGATAGGGGGGCCTTAGTTTTCCCTACAAAGTTATCTTTAGAATGTGCTTCTGCTTTAGTTATAACTTCTTTTGGAGCGCATTGAGGTGGTGGTATGGAATCGGTTCCTAGCAGAGTCAGCTTGGCCTTTAATATGAGTCCTCGCAGTTCCGACCTAAGGAAATTAATTATCACCCATCTTAATATATATATATATATATATATATATATATATATATATATATTTGATGTTCAAATTTCTAGTTTTCTGTTGGTATATCTGGATATTTAATATCTGCACTATGCCAACAACTTATTGCTTGTGGCACAATTGACTCGTTGTGTAATCAAATTATAATTTATACGATGAATCCCTTTATTGCATAACTTAGTTGATAACTCAAAATATAAATAAATAACAATGGTCAGTCCTTTCTCTTTTTGGGTTTTATGGTAAAGACCAACTCAGTTTGAACTTTCACTCTATTCACTCCATTATGCAGGATTTTAAAAAAATACATAGAATGCCTCAGGATCACAAACTATTATCCCACCTTCTTGTTCCGAGCGATAAAAAGGAACATGATCAAATAATCCCACAAGATCGCAAACTATTATCCCACTTTCTTGTTACCAGCGATAAAAGGGAACATGATCAAATAATCCCACACTATAATGAGAGAATTCTAATTTATCTCTCAACATATTGTGCTATATGTTTTAATGCTCAAAATTTGAAAGAGATGTTTAAAAGGCGCATGCATCTAGGGTGTTTGGAACATTTGACATTGGTTAAAAATAGATCAAATATACAAATAAGTCCATACAATTTTCTTGTAATTTAAAGAATTTATTACATGTTCTAATAAATGAACAAATATCTTGCGAAACAATGTAAATTAGCTAACATACCTTCTAAGCAGAGGCCAACAAAAAAAACAAGTCACAAAACACTGTCTTCAGCAACAATAGTTTGGAAATAGAAGAAAACCAAAGTACCACTGAACACTGCGACTTGTGAAGAACATAACCCGTTCAGTACACCCACAACAAACGAGATGAGAAAGCAAAAGAAGCCACTGACAGAAATTAGAAGGAGAACAAAGGAGAGGTTCAATTAAAAACAACAATGCAGCATGTCCTCACATTTCAATCCAGCAACACACTTTCATTTTCATTTTCACCACAAATATGGTAGGGTTTCATTTTCGCCGGGACTAAACTTAAAAAAAACAAACAAACAAAAAGGTTGATTGAAGAAAATCGAAATGGTGACCACTGTGACACATAATTTCTTCCTTACATATAAAAAATTTAGCATGTAATGAAATAACCCACAAAGGCCCTCAATAAATGTACATATAAAAATTGTAGCTCCTAAGGAAATACTCCACAAAAGGCCCTTAATAAATGTATATACCGTGCCCTGAGACAACCAGCGGTTGAACCTCGTGAGATCCATGAAACAATGGAATAACATGCATGGTATAGGTAGTAATTCGTTACCAAGAAAGTTAAAGCTGCCACTAACACAAAATTCCTTCACAGAATTACGTAAAACCGAGTTGTAGAACCCCATCTAGTTGAAAACTAAACGGTGAACATCATTGACGACCAATATTTTTTGTTGCTCTGGTTGTGCTAGATGGATGCCACCTCTAAGAATATGATTCAAAGGTCTAAGTTTTCAATACAAATCTTAGCAATTAAAGGAAATGTACATGCCTCATGTAAAATGAGGATGACTCGAATCCCAAACAACAACATTAAAAATGGTCCCGACCATGCATCATGAAAAACCTTTCCGAGAAACACAAAACCCAGATTTGAACACAGTAAAACCTTTGGTTAGTATAACCAGCCCTCATGACCCTGCCAGGTGGATAAGTAGATCTTTTCATTTAAACTAAAACCAGAACCTGCAGGATGCCAAACTCTTGTGCATTTGTAACATTGTTGATATCACATCGTTGTTGAGTCTTGGGACACAGAACCTAGGAAAACCTCATCTACACCAGACCAATCCTAGCTTAAAAAAAATACAATTAAAAAATAAACTTAAATAAAAATTGTAATGAATATGGAGGAAATATGGAATATATTTAGGGAGGTATTGTTTATGAGGAGCATAATTATAGCATTGCTGATTGATGATATCAGCCACGCCGTCGGGTCTTGGGGCATAGGAACAAGAGGGAGCTCATCTCCACCAAACCAATAATAATCTTAAAAAACAGACATTTAAAAACAAAACAAAAAAATAATATACAACCTTAATCTACATTTCATTTATCTTTAAATGTCTACAAATTACTCCAAATAATGGAAGTGAGGGATTCATATATATCCCCTTGTCGGGGACATAATAAATGAATCATTTATTTACATCAATGTATTTACATAAATGAATCATCAAAAGTAGTTAAAGTTATTTAGATAATAAATGAACTTATCAGCGAACAAAGACTATACACATCTCACAAGAAAAAAGGACCGGGTGCGCGCTGCTAGCTGACGTAGCTGCCGCCTTCCTCCTCCCTTTGGGCTCTGCGCTCATCCTGCACCAAGCTGACGCCCTCATGGCCACGCCTGGGGGGGGGGGCACCCCCCTCCCTCTACCCCGATCAATGCTGAAGAGGCCTTCAGGAAGTTGTTACTGCCATCTAGTAAGAAGCATGTGGCACCAACCATCTCGAAGTTCATTAAAAAGCTTGAAGCCGTGCCTAAAATCGACCTTCCGGTTGAACAGCCCATCAAGATCACCCTGGCTCTGGCGGAGCGAGGACTGGTCGGACAGTTCATGGGGCTCTGGCCCTCAACAAAGACCACAGACTACTAGATCCAAAGGAATTGGAGGCCTCAGATAAAGAACAGTGTCACCTGCTACCCGGTCGGTCGGGGGTTCTTCATCTTCGAATTTATAACCAAGGAGGACTGAGATCTCATCTTTAGAAGCGGACCGTACTTCATGGGCACCCAAGGCCTTTACCTGAATAGCTGGACTCCAAACTTCGATCCAAAAGTTGATGTCCCAAAGAAAGCTCCAGTTTGGGTGAGGCTTCCAAATCTCCCTGTTCATTGCTGGAACATACAAACTCTGGAAAAAGTTGGTAATGCGCTGGGCAAATACATTGACAAAGCTTAGAACAATGGACAGTACATATGCACTAGAATATGTGTAGAAATAGACCTAGAAGCGGGACTACCAGAGGCAGTAAAGCTAAAAGTAGGATCGTGGCACCATTACCAAAAGCTGGATTATGAACAGCTTCCCTTCAAGTGCCGTCTCTGCCACGAGCATGGCCACTTCCAGAGGAATTGTCCCAAAATTTAGGCCCCAGAAGAGGGAGAAGGCTGGCAGAAGGTAAAGAAAGGGAAATCGACCTCCAAAACCCAAGAAAAAAAGACATCAGGGGATATGCAGAAAAATCAGCCGTCAACCTCCAACAAGACGCCCCAGGAAGCCACTAAAGCTAACCCAATTATCATCCAGGCAGATGAAGACCCTAAGAAAGCAAACGAATCATCTGGAAAAGACCCTGTCTCGGTGAGTATTGAAGAGATCCAGACCGAACATCCCCCAAGTAGCAAAGAGGTAGAATCCCAGGCTGTAGATTCGTTGGAACCAGGGGAGATCCCCAACGCCGACCCAGTGGAACCATCGACAGTGGGTACATCCTCCAAAGAAGCTAGCGAGGAACCTTCGTTATTAGAAACAGATCCAATGGAAGATTCAGATGACGGCGCTTCATCGAGTAGTCTGCATGCAGTCCCATTCAAAAATCCAAGAGGGAGAAAATCGAAAAAGAAGAAAAGAGACGAAGCCACGTATCTAGCTGTTCTTGAAGGCTCCCAAAAAACTCTGAAGGGCATGATGAAGACCAGATCTAAGAGTGGAACGGCCTCGGCCTCTAAAGGGGCCAACCCCACCCCCCATAGTATCTAATGCGATACATCTCCTGGAACTGTAGAGGATTAGGATCTGCTTTAAAAGAAGAAGCACTGAAAGACGTGGTTAGAATCTATAACCCTGAGATTCTACTAGTCTAGGAGACAAAGCTGGAGGAAGTCGATCTCCTCCAGGTGGGAAAAAAGTTTTGGAAAAAAGGCCCAGGGATTGCCATCAACTCCAGAGGAGCTTCTGGAGGCGCTGCCATCTTTTGGGATTCCACGATCTATGATCTTGAAGCTGAAAAATGCACCACGCATTGGGTCTTCACTAAATGCATCCATAAATTCACTGGTCGCACTGTAAGTCTCTTCAATCTATATGTGCCTATTTCAATCTTGGAAAAAAAAGATTGCTGGAAACTGCTCGAAAGATATCTCAATTCTCAGCAACTTGAGAACATCATTGTTGCAGGGGACTTGAATGTTACCCTGGCCCCCAATGAGAAAAAAGGGGGCTCTCCTGTTAGAGACCCCTCGAGGGAATGGATCAAGGATATTATCCTTGGTTGGGATCTAATTGATATCAATCCGGTCAAAGGTAAATTTACTTGGTCCAACAAGAGGATTGGACCGGGACATATAGCAGCTCGGCTAGACAGATTTCTCGTCCACTCCTCGTTCCTTTCTCTTGGACTGCTAGCCTCCTCCAAAATCTTGCCTCATTGTACCTCCGATCACAATCCTATTTTGCTGGATCTGGCTCTAGACCAAGACCTTGGCCCCATACCTTTTCGCTTCAGCCCTCTTTGGCTTCATCAAGAGGATTTTATGCAGGTGGTTTCCACTTCCTGGGGAAACCAAATAAGAGGGTCGCCCTCCTTCATCTGGGAAGGAAAAATAAAACGACTGAAACATGATCTCAAATACTGGGCAAAGTGAATCACCTCCCCCATTACAAGAAGGAAAAAAGCTCAATCAGCGCTGGAAGCCCACCAAATCCTCTTGGAAGCCGTCCCCATCACCGAAAGTCTTCTCACTAAGGAAGGGGTTCTTCAGAAAGACTTCTTCTCAGCCTGCAGATTAGAGGAGGAGTACTGGAGACAAAAGTCCCGAAGTCTTTGGCTCCTAAGTGGGGACAAAAACACCAAGTACTTTCACAAGCAGGCTGAGTCTCGGAAAAACTTCAAAACGGTCACTGAAATAAACTTTCAAGGAGCTCTTCTGAAGGATTTTGAAGATATAAAACATGCTGCCGTGTCTACTTTCAAAGATTTATTCACTGCCCCCGTAGAGGCCCAGCTAGACCCCTCCTCTCATCCTTTTGACCTCATTCCGTCCCTCATCACTCCAGAAGAAAATCATCTACTTGCTGCCCTTATTACCATGAACGAACTTAAATCTGCCCTAGAGCTTATGAAACCTGATAGCGCCCCTGGGCCAGATGGATTTACTGCTCGCTTCTTCACCTGCTGCTGGTCAGTTATCAAGTGGGACCTTCTAAAAATGATTCGTTACTCCCAAGAGACCAATAAATTAGGAGGAAGTACGAACTCCTCGTTCCTTGCCCTAATCCCGAAAGAAAAAGGAGCCTCAACTTTCAACCGCTTCAGGCCGATCTCTCTGTGCAATACTGGGTACAAGCTGATAACCAAAATTATAGCCACCGGGATTAAAAGAATGCTGCCCATGATAATCCCGGAAAACCAGGGCGGATTCATCAAAGGAAGAAAAATTCTCGACAACATCATTCTTGTCCAAGAATCTATTCATTCAAGCTGCCGCCGCAAAGAGAAAGGTATGGTCATTAAACTTGACTTAGCTAATCCTTTTGACCGTGTTAGGCATGATTTTTTGTTTGTAGTAATGGGAAAGTTTGGCTTTTCAAACTCCTTTATAAGCTGGGTCAAAGGTTGTGTGAGTGGGCCATGGATAGCACCTTTGGTCAATGGTCGTTCAACAAGCTTCTTCAAAGCCTCTAGAGGACTAAGACAGGGCTGCCCTCTGTCCCCGCTCCTCTATGCAATACAAGCCTCAGTGATTAGTTTTCAGCTCAATTTCTGTCAGGAAATTCACACCCTCCCAGGCCTAAGGATGGCGAATAATGTTCGGGACATAAACAATGCACAATTTGCAGACGATACCTTGCTGTTGGGAGGAGCAAGTATCTATTCAGCTGAACATTTCAGACAAGAGCTGGAACTTTATAAGGAGGTATCCAGAAGCAAAATTAATTTCCAAAAGAGCAGAATCTTCAGTTGGAACTGTTCGGCTAGAGAGCTAAGGTAGATAGCTAGAAAGCTGGGAATGGAAGGAGCAATGGATTGGGATGATTTCACCTATCTCGGCATTCCCATCTGCAAAACTAAAATCAAATCAACAAAATGGGGAGCCACTCTAGAAAAAATTAAAGGAAAAATTCAAAACTGGAGTGCCAACTGGCTCAATCTTGCTTGGAAAACGATTCTTCTCAAATCTGTTTTGAACAGCATGCCAATTTATCAATTGTCTATCTTGCTAGCCCCTGGAGTGGTAATTCGGAATATTGAAAGCCTGCTTAAAAAATTCATTTGGGAAGGTGGGAAAGGGAATGAAAAGAAGCTGCACCTCATTAGCTGGGAAAAAATCCAAAACCCGTGGGATGAGGGAGGGCTACAGGTAAGGAGTCTATCTACACAAAATCTTGCCCTAGGAGCTAAATTGATATGGCAGCTAATAACAGGGAAAGAAAGCTGGAGCAAAAGAGTTCTTCACAAAAAAAAATTTCCAGGAGCAAGGAAGAGATGTCTGGACACTCATCCGGCGAACAGAGCTTGCTCTCCGATCTTTGAAGTTTGTCTCAAAGCCCTGGGCCTCTTCAGAAGTAACCTCTTCTGGATTCCCGGAAGTGGGGAAAAAATCAGAGTCTGGGAGGACTCCATACTGGGAGAAACCCCACTGGGGCAGCATAGGGAAGTGGAAAATATTAAGAATTGGCTTATAGACAAAGGAGTCACCTCCTTATGGGATCTCTCGGCATGGAATGACAACAATTGGGTCGGCTGGGACTTTGGCGACCTTCCTCCAGACTTAGAGACAGAAGTAGAAGTCCTAACCAATCTCCTACAAGGAAAATCACCCCTAAAAGCAGACTCCAGAGATAAACAGGGGTGGGGTCACATCTCAGGAAGGTACTCTGCCTCAGAAGGATATAAGTTCTTCAAAGCAATCCCCACTACTGCGCCCAATCTAGCGATCTGGAAATATCTGTGGACTAAAGCATTCATACCCAAAATTGATATGTTCTGCTGGATTTTAGCCCATAAAAGCATCCTCTCCGGAGAAAATATGAAGAAAAGAGGCATGGAAGGCCCAACCCGCTGCCCTCTCTACAAAAATGAAGATGAAACCACAGATCATTTAATAGTAGGATGTCCTTATGCCAGAGAAGTCTGGAGAGAAGCTTTAGCGCTCCCTGATTTTACTCTTCCATGCACTACCCAGGCCCTCTTTACAGATTGGATGCAGATCTCTCCTTTCAGCTTATCTAAGAAAGTCCTGCTTCAAACTGCCTGGAGATGGATTCCCAAAGCCATCTGTTGGAACATTTGGATAGAGAGGAACAACCGAATATTCAGGGAAAAAGAACTTCCTCCCTCTAAAATAGCAATGAAAGCCAAATCAATCTTAGGGGAAGCGATTGAACATAATCCCTCCTTGAAAAATACTTCTCTTCTCCTTCCTGCAGAGTCACAGTGGTTAGACTAGATTGATCCAAAACATAAGCTTCGAAGCTAGCCAGCTCAATCAAAGTTTGCAGAATGGGAAATCAGGTTGGACGAGCTTGACTTCATCAACTGGAAAGCATCTTTGAACGAGATCTGCCTCGTCTTCGAAGGGGCTTCCAAGGGCAACCCGAGTAAGGCTGGAGGGGGAGGAGTTTTTGTCTCTCCTGTAGGGACAGTTGTTAGTAGTTATGCCTGGGGAATTGGCTTTGACTCCAACAATACAGCCGAATTCTGTGGGCTTTGTCAAGGACTTCGGATTGCCCACTCCAAAGGAATCACCAAGCTGGTGGTTTTTGGTGACTCAAGATTGCTAATTCAAGCGTTGATAAGGAAGAAGCTTCCCTCTCAACTCAAGTTGGCTTTAATTTTCCAAAAAATCCAGTTGCTCCTAAAAAGGTTTGTGTCCATTAAATTTTACCATGTACTGCATGGGTTGAACTCCTTGGCAGATGGAGAAGCCAATAAGGGCTCCCTCTTGAGCAAAGGATCCTTATAGATAGATGGAACTGCAATCCGTTGTGATGTCCCCTAAAGCTAGTCTCTGCTCTTGGCAAGCTAATCCATTATGCAGTGTTCAATGGCACCTTGAAGATTCTCCCACTGACGTTCCTGGGAAAATATCTCAGCATAACTCTAATGATTCCCAAGGATCTCGTGACCCTCAACCGCACTGGATATTCTATTTAACCCATGTATTGATAGTTTTTACTGATATCTATGCTTTTGATGTTTCAGAGGTGAATCAGTGCTCAAATCATTCTAAGCAGAGGTTTAGCTCTGTTTTCCTTCCTCTAGATCACTCAAAGAAGTTAGTGACAAGGCTAGCTAAGCAATGGATTCGACGGGATCTCCATCAGAGTCTGGAACGAAGGTTGAAGAAAGGCTGGACATTGGAGCATGCTTTGTACAAGCAAACATTCAAGACCAGCGACTTCAGAAGACCACGGTGGCTATAGAAAAGAGCTGGAATAGTCTATTCGAAGTCCTCAGAAAGATTCAAGCACCACTTGGCCACTCTGGAAGAAATCAAATACGATGTACACACTAGTCTCAAAGGTGTCGCCAATGTGCATGGAGATGGAAAACGAATTAGTGTGCTGGAACTGCTGTCTACATGCTCATCGAAAAACTGGACAAATGCTGGACTCTGGCTCTTCTATCTATATGAAGCTGCGTCTTATCTTTTCCCTCCATTTTTGTCAAACAGGAATCTTTTCAAACCGTTGGACTACATAGGATGCTTTCTAACCGAGGGACAGAGATTCCCTTCCAGATAAGCGGGTTTTGGAATTTTGTTAAAGCACTCTGCAGCTGATTTGCAGGCCCCACTATAATCTATCCTAATATTACGGTCAAAAAAAATAAATGAACTTATCAGCATAGATACTCTTTATATACTAGGACATATTTTATTTTCTTTAGATATTAGGATATATTATATTTTATTTTAATGTTTTTAAATTGAAGCAAGACATATTTGTCATCTCATGAGTTGTATTTATAAAAGGACATACAACATCACAAAGATCTTAAAATAAAATAAAATTATAAGAAAAATTAAAAGAAAAAGAGATAAGATATGTTATATTCAAATAATTATTTCTTAACATGTAAAGACAATATATTAATACCCGGATGCAGGTGACATGGAAATGCACATGGGTAGCACCAATGAGATGGGCCTCTCGGGTGACCTGGGAGCCCATTTCACAAGCACTAGCGGGACAAACATGGCGTCAGCAGGATGCCACACCCCCACACTCCCCAATGCCCATGGCCATTAATTTCGACAGGGTACGTGGCTGTCTCAAGGACTATGAACTAGACAAATCCATAATCCAAAGGTTGGTTGGAGTTATCTCCCCACCCTGGTTCATGGAAGGATGTGCCAACCTATTTAAGCTTTGGTGGGGTTGTTCTCCGGATCATTTGCTCTGGGTTCACCTACTGCTCCATGCTCTGCACATTCCTGTACATTCGACTCCTGGCTCTGCACCTCATAGTCCCACCTCTCTGATCCTTTACGTTGACTCCTGGCTCTCTGCTCGGTCACTCTTCATCTTGGCTCTTCTGCATTCTATTCTCAGTGTCCCAAACATGTCGCGAAGGCAGAGAGGTGTTCTACATAGAGGTCGTGCCAAGAGAGGAGAAACTAATGAGCACCCTGTTCTTCTCACTGCTCTCGTGAGTGGAGAAGGATTCGACGACAAAATTCCTGATCATGTTTGCTAAATTGTGAACAATTGGGAGGATGCACTTATAGGGGCCGTAAATGATGCGGGGCACTCGGTGAACTAGCACAGGCACTACTGGGTAATAAAAAATCTGCTTATTAGGCTCATCCTTCATTTTAATTCTCAGCCCCTGGTTTTGGCTCCACCAGTCATACCTTTTCCTCTGGCTCCCATTACTCCTCCAGTGCCCACTATCCCTCATGTCCCTCCTCCTCCCCCTCCTCCCCCTCAGCCTTCTTTGGCTGACTCCTTTGCCACCCCTGCTTCAACTTCTACCCTGACTTCCTCCACCCCCTCCCCTGCCATTCCCATGGATTGTGAACCCCCTCCCCCCCCCACTCTGGGCCGTATAAAATCCTTGTTAGTAGGGAAAGTGCCCCCACACCCGCCATTGCAGAAAAGACTACCCCCTGCCCGTAAAACAACCTTCTGCAAGTGAAGAGGACGAGGACAAGAACGAATTTGACAACAGTGAAGACTCCAGCCTGCCAAGTGAGGACACGTCGAAAGTTGGAGATGGCGGCTCTGTTCCACCACCCTTCGGCTTCGGATGCCCCATTGATGAGGAACCATACAACAAACCTTTGTCAAGTTCTCTGCTTTGTTTTATTTCTAGTAAATATCAGAACATTACGGGTTTACCAATGCCCGAACTTGGTATGTCTGTTTTTTCAGTTTACTGTGGTTCTCAGTATACTGTTAATCTTTTTGGGAGCTATTTTCCCTTTAGTAGGGAGGGTCCAACTCCATCTTTTTGGACATGTTTCCCCTCTTGGAGGGAGGGTCTATGGTTGCACTCCTGATTGGTTCTACTTGCCAGTTATGCTGGGAAAACCTGTTTCCATGAACTATAATATTTTTTGTAACTCTATCTCCTTATTTCAATAGAATTGTCCCTTTAATTTACAAAAAAAAACAATATATTAATTTAAAAAAGAAATATAAGCTAGATTGCAAAGTCAATAATTACTAAATTGGGATGTACTTTGTGTTATATTTTAGAGTTACTTTGAAAATGTTTACGCCATGTTTGAGGATGTTTCAAGAGAATCGGGGTGATAGATGTATGATTAACCTCTAAATGGTTTGAGATAGAAAGCAACATGAAATATGGCCTATGATGGATATGCATGGTTGCAATTTCTTTCTTAGTGGATGCTTGACTACAGGATGGTGTTGTATTGGTGTTATTCTCTTAGGTATTGGAGTTCTCTTCCTTGATTTGTGGACACCCTTCAAGATGGCCACATGGAGGAACCACTTGCTTGGAGAGCACCCTACTTGGAAGGATGAGTATTTTGCATCATGGAGGAGGAATTCAAGCCCTAGATGGTATGTGGTAGCTTAGATCATGTTTGTAGGAATGGAGATGGCTCAAGGATGCGGCCTGTGGATTTGACATTGCTTTTGTAGGGTGTAGATGACCATATGTGTTGGTTTATTGGTCAATACTGAGAGGGGGGGTGAATCAGTATTGTTATCTTTTTACTTAATTTAACCACTTATTAATTTTAACATTAAAACACATGACAACAAGAATACACATAACACAATTTTAACGTGGAAACCCAATAGCGTAAACCACCAATACGTCCTATTACTGCAAAACTGTTATTTACAAATAGTTTTGCTTCCTGCTACAGAAAAGGATGGTATTACACCCTGTTTACCAATACCAATTGGAAGGAGGCTACGACCCCCTAGTTTATCAGCTTCGGCTGAAAGGATGCTACGACACCCTATTTACCAATGCCAATTGGAAGGAGGTTATGACCCCCTGGTTTATCAGCTATGACTGAAAGGATGCTACAACACCCTATTTACCAATGCCAATTGGAAGGAGGCTACGACTCCCTGGTTTATCAGCTGCTACTGAAAGGAGGAAACAACCCCCTACAGGCCTGTTTCCTACCCTAGGGCCACCCTTCCACCCTAATATGTTTCTCGTGATTTCTCTCCCAGTGAATTCTATCACACCCACTGGTCTCTATTTTTTATCATGCAATTCGAACTACAGAGACATCTTCCTTCTTACTCAGGCCACTACTTAAATACCTCTCAGCGTTTAAGCTTCTTTCAATAGTTGTGTCTCTTCAAACTGAACAAACTCACCTTTCACTGTTATGCCCTTTCAGATCTGAAGATCACATCTTTCAGAACGTCATATCACATTCTTCCATTGATCCTCCATCTCAGAGATCATTTCCGTAGCTTGGAAACCATTTCCACACCTCTGTCTAACGTTTGCAGGTGCTTCCGCAATATCCATCTTCTTTCTGCAATGTTATCTTCCAGTTTTAATTAGAGTCGCTAAGCATGTTTCTAAGTCTCTCCAGACCGTTGATTTAACACACAGATTCCTTCCTTGAAACCGTATTTCCACACCACGGTTTCCTCATCAACGTTTCCCCACTGTTGATCTTCGTCAGACATTTTCTTGACTATTGATCTTCTATTTTTTGGATTGTGGGATGCAGGAACTCAACTCTTTAAAACTTTGACTTTTTGCTTTCCGTAATTGTCTTTTCGCAGCACCAATTCTGCACTGTTGATCTCCTTCGAGTTCTTCTATGACCGTCGATCTCCAGATTGCAGGATGTCGACTGTCCACTTTTTCCTTTCTGCAAACTCCTTTCCGCAATTTTATTTCCGCACCTTCGATCTATTTTAGCGGAACTAACTTCAGCGATCCGATCTTTCCATATTGTGGGATGCAGGATGCAGGATGCGAAAACGTAACATTTCGACTTTCTGCAATTTTTCTTCCGCACCGTCGATCTTTTGCGGAGTCTTTTTTGACTGTTGATCTTGTGGATTGTGGGATGCGGGATGTAGAATCACACTTTCCTATGTTGGACTTCTGCAACTTTGTTTCCGCATTTTCCTGGACCGTTGATTTCCTTGCAAATTTATCCCTGATAATCCATCTTGATCTTTTGCGGAACTTCATCCTTCAACCTATCTTTTGTGGAACTGATCCTTAATTGTCAGATCTCATGTGGGATCAATGCCCACCGTCTAATCTTGATCTTTTTTGGAATCTTAAGCCTTCCCACCTAATCTATGTAAACTTGATCTTTACCATTAGATCTAGTGTGGGTCACTCCTTGACTGTCCATTCTAGAACTAATGTGGATCTACATTCTGTCTTTGCATATTATACAAAAATTGATCCTCATTCATCGAATCTCATTCTGTTGACTATGCCACGTCATCACTACCTTCGTCTATGCCACCTCATCATCATGTCATTTTGTCTTTACTTTGACTTATGCTGGGTAAACTTAGCGTTAACTTTGCTGTAACGAACATAAAATATATAAATATTAAAAATAATATTAATAGATAATTATTAATTAATAATTAATAATTATCAAAGAGTCATGACTGTAGGTTGGAAAGTCACGAATGGACGTATATAAGTCCGACCATTGTAAATGTATCATATCTATTCTATCATCAATATATATATTATTATGGATTATTTAATATTCCAAGTCTTTTGGTAATATTATTTGTGTAAAGTTAATAAGTATTCACTTCATTGGTATCAGAGCCTCGTTGGCTAGATTCCGGCCTTTGGCCATTTTATTGGCTTTTAGCCATTATTCTAGGTTTCCTGAATTGGGTCTTTGACCATAAAAATAGAGAGTAAAAGGGAAAAAAAAGTGAAAAGAAAAGAGAAAGAGAAGAAGGAAGAATAAAAAATAATAATAATAATAATCTAAAGGAGAAGAACGTAAAAAGATAAAAAGAAAAAAGAAAAAAGAAAAAAAGGAAGAAGTAAAAATAAAAATAAAAAAAGAGAAGAAGGGAGAAGATCCCATAAAAAAGGGAAAGAAGAAAACAAAGGCTCGTGGTTTTATAAAACAAACCCTTATTGGATATTAAATAATAACTCATACCTTAATTAGGTTGAGTTTAGTCTTTAATTCTCTTTATTAAATAACATAAGCGCATAAAGAAGTGAGATTTGAACCTGGGTGGGGAAGTTAACAATCATTCCTCCCAACCACCCAATCTACTCACATTTTACAAAACTTAAGGGAAATAAAAGATCAAAAAGGTGCATAATAATTGATACTAAAAAGAAAGTGAGATTGAACTTAGGTGGGGAAGTCAAAGGAAAAACAAAATCGAAAAAAATCGAAGACCATCATCATCTAGTGTGGAAGAAATCAGAGATCATGGAATCTGGGTTGCGACTACAAATAGAGAAATTAGAAGCCAAGTTAAAGCCTTATCAAAGAGACAATGAAGAATCACGAGACACAAATACAAAGTCGGAAGTAATAATTAAAATACATGAAATGCAAAAAGAGCTCAAGGAACAAAAACATTTCGATCAGAAAAGTCATATAGAAAAATTGTCTGCCCAAATTGAGAAATTTAATCAGAGATTGAAAAATCAAGATATAAAGAAAGAAATAAATGATTATGAAGTGGAAATAAAACGATTGAACAAAACCATTAGCGACAAGGATGAAGAACTAACATAGATACGACATAAATTAGAAAATCAAGAGTCAGTGATCAACCAATATCGACAACAGATAAAAGTTCTTCAACAACAAAATGACGACTCTAAAAATACTCATAAGTCGGAGATCGCAAAAAGTAATAAGACACTATCCAACAATTTCGAAGAAATTTTTAGATTAAGGAATCATAACAAAACACTAGTCACAAAAATTAAGAAATTGAGAAATAGTCGGAAGACAGAACAATCTACGGAAGACATTGAAGGGAAACTTCTAGACAAGCAGGAAGAAAATGATTGCATCAGAAGTCATAACAAAGATCTTAAGGAACAACTTAAGAAGTCTGAAGATGACAGAAACGAGCAAGTAGAAGTGATTAAGAAGTTTCAAAATGTTTACGTGCAGTTGGAAAACAAGTTGGAAAAGATGCAGAAGGAAACCTTAAAACCTCAAGGGACGAAAATACAACTTCCAACTCAAAAGATGATACTCGTAAAAGAAAATGACATTGTGAAAATTCCTTATCGACACCCCAACCATAAAAACCGAAAGTCTAAAAAGTGGGAAATGTCAAAAGATAATGATACTAATATGATCAAAGCTCCTAACGACAAATCAATCGAAAATCCGAACAGTCAACAACAAATCAATTTAGGATGGATTGACCCATCCACATATCGAAAGTTATGCTCTACACTTAGCAGTTCGTATCGACATGTTTCTTCAGCCACGATATCACAAGAATGACGCGACAACATTATAAGGCTTTGAGGAAAAAACCTTTCTAAAGAGAGTGGCAATGTAACGAACATAAAATATATAAATATTAAAAATAAAATTAATAGATAATTAATAATTAATAATTAATAATTATCAAAGAGTCATGACTGTAGGTTGGAAAGTTACGAATGGACGTATATAAGTCCGACCATTGTAAATGTATCATATCTATTCTATCATCAATATATATATTATTATGGCTTATTTAATATTCCAAGTCTTTTGGTAATATTATTTGTGTAAAGTGAATAAGTATTCACTTCATTTGCCATGGTATCTTTTGCTTATCCTTTATACTTCATAAGCAACTTTGCCATCACTACCTTAGTCTTTCATCATCATTAGGACACCTTCATATTCCATGTCATCATATGTGTCAAGCCACATCAACAACTATGCCATGTGATGCCATCATATATGTCATGCCTCATCCTCAACCATGCCATGCCATGCCATCACTACTTTAGTCTTTCACTGAGTTTGTCCTTCCATCATATCCACTGGGTATTCCTTTGTCATTCTTCAACACCTTTAACATCAATGACAACTACATACTCAAATATGCCAACACTATGGATTGCATTGCTTAGGAGGATCAATGGAGTATGTGGGATCTTGTGATGCAGTGGTTTGGGCATGCTTTGTGTAGCTACATCATCGTGAAACCCTTATTGTGTATGGCATCACCTTGGATCTTGAAACATGTACATTAGAGTGCACATCTCACTTTTGATGGCCTATAAGGCTTATCAGGTTGTTTGTTCCCACGTAATATTATTTTCCTCCCTTACGTCTCTTACAAATAGAGGAAGAAGAGGGACTTTAATTCATATAATCATTTGTACCATTTTCTTTGTGTTCAACTTCTTGGAGGAAGTTGTTAGGGTTTCCTCATGAACCCTAGGAGAAGATATGAAGTCTAGCGGAGGAGTCTTTGTTGGAGGTTGATCCTTGTGAGATTTTAGGGTTTACTCTTATGAAGAAGACATTGATGATGATCACTCTTCTCTCTTTCTTGATCTTGTTGGAGTTTTTGGGAGCATCTTAGAGATCTAGAGTTAGGGTTTTACCATTTGAGATTAGGGTTTTTGCAATAAAACCCTAGGGTGTATTGGCGAAGAAGAAGAGAGGAGGAGGACATATTGCCTTAGAGGTTGTGTTGAAGATATATTTTCACGTGTTTAATATTGGTTGAGAAAGGGTTTGATGATTTACACTAGCCATGATTTTTTGGATAGTTGGAATTTTTGTAGTAGCTTTGAGAGAAGAGTATGGTATGTACTTCATCTTCAATATATCAATGAATTTTCTAATTGTCCATACCTTATGCAATTTATAGATTTGAATTTCATATATATGCATTGTTATTTACATTTGTTTATATCTTATTGATTTGACATAAGTAAAAGGGAAAATTGTTAAGTGTATTAACATCCAATGAAGAAGATGAGGGGTTGAGTTTATTGTTATTGCAATGCTATTATTACTGCTATAAAATTACATTTTTATTTCTGGTTATTGACTGATATGTTGATGTAAAAATAGTTGAAACTACTTGTCCCACTATTTGGTGTCATTTCTTCTTGAATTGTTGTGAAGTGCAGGTTTTTTTTAGATGAGTTATTGTGATATTTCTTCTGTCTTTTCATACTTTAATTTATATGAATCCAAGGCTGAAAATTCTATGGCTAATATTTGAGAAACCTTCTTGGAAGAAGGTTAAATTTTAGTTTTTCAGTAATTTCTCAATTGCACAAATTCTAGCATGGTATAAGAGCTTGTTTTGGCTAAGATCACTCTTGAGTAAGAGGGAGCTCGTATTTCATTTGGATATTACTTGGGATATTCTCTTAGGTATTGGAGTTCTCTTCCTTGATTGGTGGACACCCTTCAAGATGGACACATGGAGGAACCACTTGCTTGGAGAGAACCCTACTTGGAAGGATGAGTATTTTGCATCACCGAGGAGGAATTCAAGCCCTAGATGGTATGTGGTAGCTTAGATCATGTTTGTAGGAATGAAGATGGCTCAAGGATGCCTGTGGATTTGACATTTCTTTTGTAGGGTGTAGCTGACCCTATGGATTAGATTGCTTAGGATGATCAATAGAGTATGTGGGATCTTGTGATGCAGTGGTGTGGGCATGCTTTGTGTAGCTACATCATCGTGAAACTCTTATTGTGCATGGCATCACCTTGGATCTTGAAACATGTACATTAGAGTGCACATCTCACTTTTGATGGCCTATAAGGATTATTAGGTTGTTTGTTCCCACATAATATTATTTTCCTCCCTGACGTCTCATACAAATAGAGGAAGAAGAGAGCCTTTAATTCATATAATCATTTGTACCCTTTTCTTTGTATTCAACTTCTTGGAGGAAGTTGTTAGGGTTTCCTCATGAACCCTAGGAGAACATATGAAGTCTAGAAGAGGAGTCTTTGTTGGAGGTTGATCCTTGTGAGATTTTAGGGTTTACTCTTATGAAGAAGACATTGATGATGATCACTCTTTTCTCTTTCTTGATCTTGTTGGAGTTTTTGGGAGCATCTCAGAGATCTAGAGTTAGGGTTTTACCCTTTGAGATTAGGGTTTTTGCGATAAAACCCTAGGGTGTATTGGTGAAGAAGAAGAGAGAAGGAGGACGTATTGCCTTAGAGGTTGTGTTGAAGATATTTTTTCATGTGTTTAATATAGGTTGAGAAAGGGTTTGATGATTTACACTAGCCATGATTTTTTGGATAGTTGGAATTTTTGTAGTAGCTTTGAGAGAAGAGAATGGTATGTACTTTACTTCATCTTCAGTATATCAATGAATTTTCTAATTGTCCATACCTTATGAAATTTATAGATTTGAATTTCAGATATATATGTGTGTGTGTGTGTGTGTGTGTGTGTGTGTGTTATTTATGCATTGTTATTTACATGTGTTTATATCTTATTGATTTAACATAAGTAAAAGGGAAAATTGTTAAGTGTATTAACATCCAATGAAGAATATAAGGGGTTGAGTTTATTGTTGTTGCAATGCTATTATTACTGCTATAAAATTACATTTTTATTTCTGGTTATTGACTGATATGTTGATGTAAAAATAGTTGAAACTACTTGTCCCACTATTTGGTGTCATTTCTTCTTGAATTGTTGTGAAGTGTAGGTTTTTTTAAATGAGTTATTGTGATATTTCTTCTGTCTTTTCATACTTTAATTTATATGAATCCAAGGCTGAAAATTCTATGGCTAATATATGAGAAACGTTCTTGGAAGAAGGTTAAATTTTAGTTTTTCATTAATTTTCCAATTGCACAAAATTCTAGCATGGTATAAGAGCTTGTTTTGGCTAAGATCACTCTTGAGTAAGAGGGAGATCGTATTTCAATTGGATATTACTTAGGACATGTACTTGACCTAGTTGAGGTCATTGGGTGAAAAAATCTAGATTACTTGGAGAATCACTTGGACCCAAGAAAGGGGCATGTCTTCTTCATTCATTAATGATTTGTTCTTAAGATGAGCACATGACCTGTGATATGTTTTGATGGGTTTCTTTCGTGATGAGAGATGATGGGTCTATTATGTTGAAGGCTATGGACTTATTTTTAGTTGGTGTTATTGGATGACTTGCAATAGGTTTTGATTTGTGCCAATGGTTTCTAGTGATAAGTGGTAGACCTATGTGATTATTGACTAGTATAGTTTTATTTCAGCTGGTGAGATACTTTGGAGGCTTGTGATAGGTGGATGATTTGTTCCAATATATGGTGGTTTGTTTCTCCACTATGCTAGGACAAGGATCTTCTTCACATGGTAGATTTTCTAGGATGGATATGACTTTGATATATTTATTGTCTTCTAACACCGTGTCGTGTTGGATGGTTTGTGGATAGTGGAATTCCAAGACATATGACATATGATATATCGTGGAGCATATTTTAGGAGAAAGAGGGAGGCACGACTTTAGATATTAATGATGATTCCACTTACAATGTGAGAGGAGTTGGATCCATTACATTTTATATTCCTTCAGGTGATGTTCTTGAGTTGGATTTGTTTTGTTTATTCCCAGGTTAAATAATCCTCTTCTTTTAGTGTTTTGTATGATAGATATACAATGGATAGTGTCCTTTGAGGGACAACAATGCACCATCAGTGATTGTAGTCTATATAGTCCGAGGACTTTATCTATAGGGGTGAGAGAAGGTGGCATTTATAGGATACTTGTTGATTAAGTGGGGTTTGTACATTCTAGTGAGAGGTTGGTTAAGCCTTCTAGTTTTGACGTACATGTAGAGAATGCATGGTGGGATGCCATGGAGATAGGTTCAAAACCTATGATGGATCCATTGATTAATTCTAGTATTCAAGGTCTTGTGATTAAATCTTATGATGGATACAATGATACTTCTATAGATTACAAGATAGAGATTCCAACACAATGGGATATTGTGGTGAGTAGAGATGTGATTATTGATGAGGTATGGAGATCTTCTAATTCACATTATTTTTCTTTTGTGATTGAGGATAATGTATAGGTTGTTGTTCCATATACTAATTCAAAGATTCAATATGGGTCACATTCAGAGGAATTTGAGGTGATATCGAATGTGTATATTCTCTCACCTACTCCAGATTGTAGGAAGTCGTGATGGTTCACTCAAACAATACAATGTGCATGGTCAGAGGTCATATATCCAGGTACATCTTTGATTTTAGATACTCTAATTGCATCTCATCTTCATGAGGATGTGAGATCTTTCAATGTATAGTGTTCTCCTTCATTGATTGATCAAAATGTGGGGGTTGTTAGTACACATGCTTAAGAGCATGTAGGAACACACAAATCATTAGTGAGGGCGAGTGTACCTCCTAAGAGACATGATAGTCATATAGCATTGATTTCTACCATCTATGATAATTTTGGTTGTACATAGAAGGAGAGGCATCATGATGAAATTGACTTCATCCATGAGTCTTCCAATTGTTCATTGGAGAAATGTGTGATGCCTCGATGGAGGACATTATTGAGATTAATTCCACAGTTGTGGATAATGGAAGTATGAATGACACAAAAAAACAATGCTTATATGAATGGAGTGTGGGTGCTTATATTTTAAAAAACCTTATTTTGCAATAATTAGATGAACAAAATCCATTACCTCTCCCTCTCTCTCTAACCCAAACACCTGCACTCCATAGCTATACCCCCCTTTCCCTCTAATCTCCCTATTTTCCTCCCCAAACTCCTAACCTTCTATCCCTCCCCCCTAACTCTTACTAACCCCTTCTCTTACTCTCTCTTCCTCCCCAACTCATCCAACTACACCTAACCCCCACCCTCATATCTATTCCCCAACCCCCTAACACATCACCTCCCCATTTGCTTTCAATAGATGAAAGCAAAATAGAGCAAAGGAGTATACAATGCCAATAACAAAAAGGACAAGTGGTAGAAGCATTTTATGATAATTTGGGATTCTTTTCCAAAGTTTTGAAGAAACACTATGGGTTGTTGATAGTAACTTGGTATGGGAATGAATATATGGGCCTGGTGAGAAATATAAAGTGTCGAGTTCTCCCCTAAATTTGGAGTCCAATTTATATTTTTATGATGCAACAAAGTAAAGATGTCATAAATTTTGAGTGTATGGGCACTTGAGAAAGTGAGAACTAGCATTTTAACCCAAGATAAGATTTTTGTTATCATTTTGGTTTAAATCCATAAAAATATAGAAGTTAAATAATTATTGGATTGTGAAATTATGTTTTTAAGGCATTGGTCGACTACATTGGTGCAGTTTCCCACCAATCTTATCATTCTTCAGAGTGTCATGACCGAGTTCAAGAAATGGAGGGGAAGAACCCCAAATTTATGGATGATATGGAGCTTCCTTCAAATAAAAGAAGATAAGTTACATCAGTTGGGACCAAACTCATAGCGAGATGATTATAAATTCCTCTTTTCCACTTCATCACAACTACTTTTCTTCCCAATTTTTCCCTTTCCACATTTTATTGGACCTTTTGGGACAATTTCTAGTTTACTTTCCTTCCCAACAATAAACAAAGCATATAAAATCATGTTCTTTCTTTTCCAAAATAAGTGTTCTTCCCATGTTGAATTTATTCCTCAACCTACAACATCATAGCTACACCAACTCCATCTTAGTTCCCCTTTTTGGTTTTTCTTACCTCCTTGTAAAAATTGCTAGTTTTTAAATATTTTAACATTAATTTTTTATCCTGAATATATACAGACATCTGAGATGGCCATCCGAAATAATGTTCATAAACTCCTCGATAGCCATTTAACGGCCGGAGTCGCATTTTGATTTGGTTGCTTGTCCATATTTTACCTTTTTTCGTGTTTTGGCGGAAATTATGATTACTTTCACCTTGTAAAAATACGGAAAACTTACCATTAATTAATTCCTTGTATGTTCTAACAAAACCCAAAACCCAAATTTGAGTTTCATCCATGCTTAAATGAAATACTTTGGGGAACATCCAAGCGCAGATATGTCTCTCGTTCGTATTTTGATGAAGCCAGAATTATACTGGAGTTCAAGTAAGCTTCCGGCATGCAAATATGTTTGGATTAAGGGCCTGAGTTCCGAATTGCGGCGCTTTGCTGTTACAGGTGCCAGTATATTTTACATTTCCATTTGTACATATGACATGTAGCTGACAGATGAATTTTATTGATACCAATAAGTATTCTATGTATATAAATTGCCCATATACTTATCTGACTTTGGTATACGTCATTTGCAGAGTACCCAAAACCAATTTGGAAATCTGGAATGTTCAAAACAATCCATATCAGAAATTTCAGGCATTAGGTTTGTAATTTGATTGCTTTGGTTAGCTCATCAGTTGAAGAAAACTAAAAGTTTTTGTAGTTTTGACATTCAATCAGATAAGTCAGGATTCAAATACCAGTGAGTGGTGGTTAGTTTTAGTCAGTTTGTTGCACGTAGCTGGTTTTAACTCTATTCTAAGTTGTTATAAGGGGTTCAACTTCAAACCCTAATTGCTCGGTAGTCAAATACTATCACCAACTGCTTTGTTGTGCTTGGAGGGTGCTGGTAGGTTTTGTTATGGCATCTCTTCAGTTTGTTAGCATCACATGGGTTTTGCAATAAATCTCTGAAGAAAAAGAGTTGGGTTCCTCGGATGGTGATGTCAATGATTTTGAGAAGTAGAGGAATCAATATGCTGGCAATTGAGATAGGCCCAAGATTGAAGCCAATGGATATTTGCAGAATGATTCACGGAAAAGAAGGAAGTGAAAGTGAATTGGATGATACAGACTCAAGAAAAGCAGTAATGGTAGATTCATTGCTCTCAGTGGGGGAAAAGACTAAGTTAGCTTACCTGAAATTACAAGATGATGGTAGTCGGCAAGAAGAAGAAATAAGGACAAAAGATGAACTTGAAAATGTAGATACCAAACCGCTGCAGAGCATGAAAGAATATGAAGAAGAAGAATTGATCAATAATGTTTGCAGGGTGTTGAGAGAGCACCGTTCCAAGAATAGGTGGAATTTTCTGAAAAGATTGTACCCACACGGATTGAATACAGAGCAAGTGACTCGAGTCTTGATTAAGATAAGAAATAAAGCTCATCTGGCCTTAGGTTTCTTTGAATGGGCAGGAAAGCAATCCCATTTCCGGCACACCATTGAATCTTACTGCATAATCATTCATATCGTTGCAAAAGCAAGATTAAATGGTCATGCGCACTCCTTTATGCAGAAAGTTCTGATTGAAGAAAGCAAGTCTTGCAATGCAGATTCTCAAGCATTTAAAGTTCTTGCCAATACTTATAGAGTTTGTGATTCCCACCCTGCTGTGTTTGATATTCTGATCAAGGTTTACTTGAAGGCAAGAAGGATTGATGAGGCGATCCTAGTTTTTCAGCGTCTTAAGCGCCATGCATTTTTTCCTTCATTGGACACTTGTAACGTGCTGCTTCATTCCGTGGCAGTGTGGAGTGGGTCAGATGCATGCTTGGAGTTGTACAGAGAAATGCTTGAGAGTAAAATTACTCCAAATATTAAAACTTTCAACATGGTGATGCTGGGACTGTGTAGGGATAACAAGGTGAAGCTTGCTGAGGAAATATTTGCTGAAATGGAAGAAGCTGACTGCGTCGGAAATGTATTCAGTTACAATATCCTAATTGATGCACATTGCAATGGAGGAAACATCCAAGATGCTAGGATTCTTTGGGACAAAATGACACAAAATGGCCTTACACCAGATATTGTTTCTTACAACGCTCTCATTGGCGGACTCTGCAGCAATGGCAAGATGCAGGAAGCAGAGGTTATTTTAGATCAGATGTTTGAGAAGGCTTTGGTTCCTACTTGTCTCACTTACTGTATGCTTATCGCTGGATACTGTAAATATGGCAATGTAGAGAAATCCCTAACACTTTATGAGGAAATGACTAGACATGATCTTGTGCCTGATGCTGTCACTTACAGTAAAATCATAGAAGGATTGTGCAAAAGTGGCAAGATGGCTGAAGTGACAAAATTCTTGCGGAAAATATCAAAAAGGGGATTTAAGCATGATTGTTTTACATACAGGAGTGTAATTTGTGGACACTGCAATCTGGGTAACTTGGAAGATGCTTTCAAGGTCCAAGATGAAATGGCAGGAAAGGGCTTTAAGCCTGATATTGAGATATACAATGCCTTTATTGAAGCATTTTGTAAAAAGGGAGAAATAGCAAATGCTCAGAAACTCATGGAAGAAATATTAGAAATCGGGTTGGCTCCAGATAGTGCCACTTACAAAACAGTGATTGATGCACTTGTAGCAAATGGAAACATAGACGATGCTCTGAAGCTGAAAAATCAAATGTTAGAGAAAAGTCTAGAAGTTCACACTAACTTAGACAAAGGCAGTTTATAGATACAAGAAGCTGATGCTGAAATTCTAATGAAAAGAGTCTAGTGAATGATCAACCTGCAGTTGCCTATGTAACGTCATTGGGAAAGAGCAACACCAAAAAAGATGCTGGAGAGATGGGTTTAGATTTCTTAGTAGAGGTACTGTCTTGTTGACTTGCTGAAATTGAGTGAATTTGCCACACATACCATACTACTTCTGAATCCTGACAGATTTCAATACTACTTCCACATCTGCATATCTTGAGGCTTCTCTTGTTTTTCTCTACTTTATAAGGACATTCACTAAGTAATTTAGTTGTTTTGAAATCCATGTGGAGCTAATCCTTAATTCCCCTCTCTGTGAAATAAGAACTATTGAAGTTTAAATCCACTGGCAATGGGCACCTTATAATTAGTAGTACACTGACAGTTTAAAATTTCTATCATGCTTGGCTGATATGATGATATCTTAAATTCCCATGTTAGAAACTCTTATTGTGGAAGCATTGAATCAGAAACCAATTTTTTTTCAAATTGGTTCCCGTCTTTATGTGTCTTTCTTCTTATTTATATTTTCTGTGTTCCTCTGGTGGTCTGTTTCAGGTATTTAAATTTTGTTTAAATAATATCATTACAAGGGTTTTGATTTAAGGCTGCAGCTTTGGGCTAAGGGCATTCTCCAATGTTGTCATAAGAAAGAGAATGCAATCACAACTGTTATCTTTACTTTTATTTTATGTAATATTTCTACAAAATGGTTACATCTATCAAAAGGGTTTTGTGCTAAAAAATATAGTTTAGTTAATGCTCATTAGGTTGGTTTTTAAACTTTCCTGTTACAGGGCAACTTACAAGTCTGCTGCTACATGTTTTTTCTGGTGACTGGGGTTTCAAGAGATCGAAAACAACAATAAAATTATTTCTATGGTGGAATCAAGTGGCCAAAGTGTTAATCTTTAGTAGCTAATGTCAACTTTATGTTCAAGTTTTCTATAATAAGTCAGATGTATTCCTTGCCCACTTAAAAAATGATCAGAGAAGCATCGATGCTCAAGGAAGTTCATCTGTAGCTGCTTTGATCTCTGCCGAATTAAAGCCTAGAGATGTAGGAAATCTAGCATTATTGCGGGTTTCCAGTCTGTCAGTTTACCGTTTAGTGGAACGTGGAGAGCTCGTTGTGCATATGACCTGGGTTGTATTCCTACTAGGCAATGGACATGCTCAAAGTTCTCACAGCTGAGACTAGGTAGAAGTCCTGACTACCTTGACAGTTAATGGCTGCAGTGTTTCTTAAAGCAGATTATGGTAAGTGCAAGAATTGGATAATTTTGACAGAGCATATAAATCTTAGTCCCATTGATCAGTCAGTTTTCCATTTGGAGATTCTCCTCCTGCGCCTTAGATGTTAGGAGAGATGGATCCCTTCAATGACAGCTCCTGCCAGGGTTGCACAGTCAGGCCTCTTTGGCTCCAGGTCTTCTCCATACGACATCATCAGGCTTCACATCAGTGCCTCCACAGTGATTGATAGAGATAGGGATGGACCCTCTTCCTCCTCTGCCCCTACTCTTATTTTGATTTCTAATGCTGATGTTGAGCTAGGGCCCCATGCCTCAAGGGTTGCTTTTGGCCTAGTCCTTGCTCTGTTTCATTTCTTTCCACACATGTTCATGCTTGTATTTTTCATGTATTTTGCTAGATTATCTTACTTAATGCTCTTGGAGTAGCCTTGCATGTTCCCACAGGGTGTTGCTGCAATCAACGTCCCCTAATTCCGTGACAGATGTCTCGGGTACTTCAGCCAAGATTCCGTTACGGCTGTGACGTCCCAGACCCCATTTCAGGTACGTGGGTACGGGTATCTGGTATGGGTGCCCATACCCTACCCCCGGGTATGGGTACCCCTGCTACACAGTTCGTTGGACATTAATCAAATTATCTTCTCTGATCCTATCTTAGTTGTTGCAAATCGAAAGTGAAGTTATCAGATTCGAAATTTGCAAAATATCAGCGAGGCAAACGAGCGAAGAGTTTGAATCGGATCAGCAGAAAATTGGCAACTACATAAAAATAAAGATATACACATATGTTGAATTAAAAGAATAAATTTTTCATTGATATTCAATAAAGCCATTAAAAGAAAACATTTTTCATTGATATTCAATAAAGCCATTACAAGAAAACATTTTTCATTGATATTCAATAAAGCCATGTCAGTACAATGCAGAATATCAAGAAAGGTCCAAAATTTCAAGATGAATAGGTATTTCATATATAATATGAGTTCAGACTTCCAACCCAAAGCTGGAAGCATCTGCTTATAAAAGTTAACTAAATAGTAAAAACAGGCCTGTAACAGTCACTTGATCAGTAAAGCCTCACTGTTTTTGATGCCCTAGATGTCCAGCAGCATCAATGAATGGACTTAGATGGATTATTTTGTCCTCTTGTTGCTCTGTTGGTCATTATTTGTCACTGTTTTTCACTTGGCAGAGGAGAAATTAGCTCAAACAAATAGGAGAAAATGATTGGAAATCCACAAAAACTGCTTTTTAAAGACAACTTGGGGCCCAATCTGATTTGAATTGTCAGTCAAAGTAACTGAGCTGATTTCAAATCATGATTTTGACTTAGTAGGCTGAGTCAAACTTGGTTAACACAAGCTCGGGAAGGTTTGAATCAGTTTGTTTTAGGGCTGATCTGAATCAAAATCACGATTCCCTAGTTTAAATCATGATTCCTGTTTCACTGATCTAAACAGAATGATAGAATCCACTTTGTGGAGAAAACGGGCCATTTACCCTATAAAAAGAAAAAAATGTATTATGAGTTTTCTAATATATGATTTCATAGTTTGCAGTAACAGTTAGTATCAGAGATTTTTCCTTGTATATGCAGTAAATCTTCTTTGACATAGCATAGTTGTCCTCTTTAACTAGGTCATATTACCTAAGATGGAAAGAGATCTTTATTCTCAACAATGTCATTTGGAATCCTTAATGAATTACCTATATCTTGGTGGTTCTGGGTGTATATTCTGCCTATTCTGTTGTTGTTGTTATTAGGGATACTTGCTACCCTTAGGTTTATATTGAAAGGATCTTAAATCTTTATAATAACCTTGAGGATTCATTAATAGGTACTTCAGTCTTGGAGGTTATGGTTCTGCTGCACTAATAGCTATGTTTTATGTGCCTCCACATTCGCATTGCACTTGTATGTGCATTCTGTTTCTTACTGGTGCATGGTCTGGTAATCTGTTCAATGCTTTGATGCAGTTTCGATGTATATATTCCTTTTTTCTATAGGTGATGTACAATGTAGGTCTGCTTCATCCTGAACTACACTGAACCCAAAACTGTACACAAGTATCATAGTGTTTAATCTGAAAACAACAGATCAGAGTAGGGAAAAATGAAATGTTGCATGGGAACCCATCCCCATCCCTGGCGTATATATGCCCCGCATTTTTTTGTCCCTAGGGACTTGGTAATGCAAGGGGAAGTCCCTGATTGAAAGGGGATGTCCTCGTTTGAAAGTGCATGCCCCCAAGCCCCATTCACCTAGACATTTCCTGCAAACAATGAGGAGGTATGGGTGACCTACGTTGATCGTTTGGGGACATATGGATGCCCCTATCCAAACTGGTGCCCATGTGGCATTGGTTATCTTGAGAAAATTATTCACTTGCTACTTCCACATTCAGAGCATGATAAACATTAAAGTTTGGAGTGTGCTGAATACTACGTATTATGTTTTTGTAATTGGTCATAATCACAATAATTGTTGACTCCACATTTGGTAGGGTCTTGTACCCTTTCTCCTCTTTCTTTTTTCAAATTATTCAAGGTTTTAATATTCAAGCAAGGAAAGTATTTCAAGTTTATCTGACTCCCTCTTTTCCTTTTTAAATTATTCAAGGTTTTATTAATCAAGCAATGAAGGTATTTCAAGTTTATCATTTAGAGTTGTATCATAATTCTATGTTTTAGAATCTTTGTTATTAATTTTTAAATATAATTTTTGTTGACTTTGTTTACCTATCACCTGGAAATTTGGGACAAACATTATGCATGTAGCAGTAGAGCAATTAATGCTATATATATATTGGGATATGTAATGCACATTTGAATTACCTTTAGATCCAATGGTATATATCCTAGCCTATGTTGCACTGGTTTTTGTTGTAAAGGAAAGTGTTCCTATGGATGGGGGTTAAGAGGCCACCAACATACTAGGGTTTAAAGACTGATGTACAATGTTCTGCAAGTAATCATAACCAAGGTTTAAAGGTTAGGTAGGTTCATACCTTATCTACTAAAGGTTGATCCAAGCTTCCTTCACTCTTCCTCTTGCTCCTCTTACACCAAGAGACCTGCAAAACAAGTTTAACCTTCTTCAAACCAAATTGACTACATGAAAGGAGATTATGTTCAATAAAACATGAAACCCTAATATGATAAGCATCATCATATAATCATAAACATAGATTCAATATCAAGCATACATTGATTTGGAAAGGAAAAAGCATCAAATCTTTATTGATAATGGAAAAAGTACATAGTTTAACTTTTCTTCAATCTAGGCATCTCACGAAATCTTGATCTGGTTCTCCTGCTTCTTTTCTCCAAGATTCTCAGCCTCCAAGCCCTGCAACACAAGAAGATGGCATCTAGAGAAAAGGTAGGGGGGACGAGAGTCCCAATTTCTCCAGCATAAGAATGCAAAGGCAAAGTCCCCTTCTTGGACCCCTCTCCCTCTCTTATATACTTTTCTTAAGAGTTAGGGTTGAATAGGGATCAGTTACAACTACAGGATCAGTTCCAAAACCACTCAAACCACCCCTAATTTGAGAATGATCATAATTTTATATATTTTTTGGCTACTTAAGGGAAAATTTGTGGGTTTTATGAAGCAGAGTTATGAGTGTCAAATCAAAGTTGTGGGTTTGCTTAAGAAAACTCACGAATGGGTCAAAAAATCTCTTTTTTAGGGTATTTCCATGCTTTTTCAGGGTTTGGTGTCTTCTGGAAAGTTTTTCCTTACTCACATACCTTTCCAACGGTCTAGAGAAGAGGTCAAACTGAGTTACGGGTCTCTAGATATGGCTCCTCCAATCAAGGTGTTTTTTCAGTGACTAACAATGACTTTTCATGAAGTATCATCATTGAAGTGTCGACATGCGATGAAAACATGTGAAAGTGGTCACAGACAGAGACGTGTTATTTTAGGCTATAACAGATGCCCCCTAATGTATGAAGCTAGAGGGGAAGATGATAGCCGAAATACATTATAAAAAAGGAAGCAACTGAGATGAGAAGTCGAAGAGACGGAGAATCCAAGATCGTAGGCTCAAACAGAGGTACCTGAAAGAGAGAGAACTCATAAATGTTATACAAGCTGATCTCTAGGACATACATGTCCATATACAAATGATCGTCATAAAGATAGACGAATCCAACATGTGTATAACTGATGTAACTATCATGGTCATACAATATGCAAAAAGGCACTATATAAAATCTAAAAGAGTCACAATCTCAAATGAACAAGATGGATTTATGCTCAATAATTGATCATAGCCACAAGAATACAAGGAGGATCTATGTCTCAGCAAATGTCATATGAAGTGTGACAAGGTCTTGCGCAACTCGGGCAATATAAAACAATGACGATGTTATCGTCAACCCGAGGTCTTCAATCCAAACTGCCCAAAAGGTATGAATCCTAACCATGCAAATAAAGGAGCTGAAGTCGAACACAGAGGAAACCATTTGATTACTAGTCATTGATGAGAATTGTTAACAAACGCGAGGGAAGCCACCATTAATGAAAATGGTCCCCAAGGTACCTAGTACATTCTAACAAGTGTGAATAAATTGTCTTGAAGTCGAACACCTGAAGAATCCATCGAGTAGGAGACATTAAAGTATCCTTGCTACCCAATAGCAAGGGAAATTTCCATTGATGATTGCAATCCCCAAGGTACTGTTATAAACTCTAAATCTCATTCCCAAAGCAAGATGTGTTGAAGTCGATCGGAAGAGATCCGTTGGAAGGAAGGAATTAAGGCATCCTCCATCATCCAACATGAGCTAAGTTAGAGACTAATCAGATCTGGAATTGGTACAAAGTTTTGGAGCAAGGACCATCGAAGACTTGATGTAATGAATTGATACCAGGTAGTGGCCGATACAAAAGGCCAAAGTCACTGTAGAATGGCCAACAAAGGTTTATCCTTGAACAATGAGCACTACACAATAGTGACTTAGGCAGCTTTTGACACAAATGGACCAACGACACAAATCCGCAATTTAAGAGACATTGACAGATTCTCCATATAATTGGAAAAGT
The DNA here is from genome assembly GCA_001517045.1 of Pseudotsuga menziesii. NCBI lineage: Eukaryota > Viridiplantae > Streptophyta > Pinopsida > Pinales > Pinaceae > Pseudotsuga > Pseudotsuga menziesii. Next base: position 166,923 of record LPNX010485145.1, on the reverse strand, counting down.
GACCAAGCTTAAACCTTAGGACAAAAAACTAGAACCCAATTGTTGATAGACTCAAAATTGGTGCTTTGTTCAAGGAGACAAGACTTGCTTCCATGATACAAAAGACATTTGAATGAACTTCTCTTTCCCTCTTTCTTGTAAAGGTTTAACGAGTCCAAGAAAGCAAACTCGTGACCTTCTTCATTGTTGGAAAGCTCGAAGAAGAGACAGAAGAATACTTGATAGAGCACTGATTCATGGATTTTACGATCCCGAATTAGTGGATGCTCGATGGTATTTTCATAGTTTTGAGAGTCTGAAAACTCCAAAGAAGACTCTAGGGGGAAACTTTTTCGTAAGTTTAGTCTCCTAAGTCCGAAAAATTATAAAACAATATAGAGGAGAACTCTCTTAGCTTAGGCGAACTAAGGTATGTATTTTTCGTAGTTAGTCAGCAAGGTTCGAAAAAGGAGTAAACTATCATCAGACTGACGCTCATTCAAAAGCAAGCAGAAAGCTTTAGTTTTAACGAGTGTGAAGGAAAGCAAGATCACTCGATGCTTTTGTCCTTAAGTTTTAGCGAGCATAACAATGGCATAAAGAACTCTCAAAATCTTTTTCATGTTTAGGTCCAGAGCACGAAAAAGATAAAAGTAAGCTCGACCAGATTCTTTTTCTGTAAATTTAGTCCTCTGGGCCTGGAAAAGAGATAAATCTATACATGAAGATACTCTTCTAGATTCCGAAGAAAATAGAGTATTCCTTTTTCCCAAGTAATCCACATGGCCGGAAAAATGGGTAAACTTATACCATTGTGGATGTTCCTTTTCATCCTTTAACCAGTTTGAAGGGACAAGTGAACTTGACAATCTAGTCATGTTAAGGGAGTCAGGCCAGGGCTTGAAGATAACTCCATATCTTTCCTATTAAGTTTTAACGAGCCTAGAAAAGTCAACTCGTGGCCTCCTTACTGTTTTTAACGAGCTCGAAGGAAAGCAGAAAGAATGCTCTAAATGCAAGGAGACGAGTGTTAGAGGCATGCAAAACTAGTTCCAAGCATGATGAACAAGCGTAAACAAAGTGTAAGGAAAGCGAGCAAGATAAGGACACTCGGGGGATGTCTCCTCCAGGAAAAAGGTGTCAAGTTGCAATGGAAAAAGGATACGAAGCTAAGCGATAATGAGAGCAGAGACGAGGGCTTATACAACGAGGTAAAAGCGTGGAAGTCGACATCAGGCTCATAAGTGCAAGCAGGGTACATGCAAATATAGTTACAGCTTGAACAACAAGGCGAGGGTAGTAAACAATTGTGAATCTAACTATAAATCCTATCTCCAAGAAACAACAACATCAAGATCATGTTTAGATTAAAAGATTTGATGCAGGTCACTTTGGCAGAAACACATGCAACTTTGCTATATTCCATAAAAGTTGTAGTCGAGGCATAATCGACCGAAGAAGACTCTATAGTGCCAAGGCCCAAGGGTTTATAATCAATAATATCAACCTCGAAAGAAAAGCAAAAATCAACAGGAGAGATAGAGTTTGCAGGAACAAACTTAGTATCACAGGAGTTGAGAAACATAAGAGATGAATCAAACTCATCAGGATCGCTGACTTGTTGTTCAAAGGGAGAGTCCAAAGACTCAACAAGGTCAACATAAGAAGATCGATTAACTTAAAGATCAGACTTATTAAGCAAACCAAGGTTGGATTTAGTTACAATTGAACCAACATCCATAAGAAAGTCAGACTGTATCAAAGACTCTAAGAAGACTTCATCAGAAGGAAGTAGATTATCCCAGATATAATACATGCCTAAACATTCAAATGGATCAATAGGGTGGTGAGCGGGCTCCACAGTCTGCATAAGATAGATCACCTGGTCAACTGCTGGGATCCAGTCCCAAGAAAGTAAGCATGAACATAGAGGCTTCTTCTCAGTAGAAATTGAACACAAGGGATATGAGGCCACATAACTCACCCGTGGTGGGGTAGTCTCTATCGAGACATTGGGAAACAATAAAGGAAAGACTTGGTCTCGAGTTGGGTCAGGAGAGGGATCAAGGAATGCCAGTTGATTAACAGTGACAATGCTTCTGTTATGAGGAAAATACATCACACGAAAGAGCGTAGACACCACAGCTTGCATAGCATGAACATAATCACTCCCAAGGAGCATATTGAAGTCCAAGGGGTCCTCTATTACCATAAAATTAACTAAAACGATCTTCCCACTCAAAGTAACAGAAGTTTGAGTAAGAATTCCCAATGCTGAACTAGTTCTTCTATTAAAATCCAGTAATTGACTATCAATTGACAAAAGGTTGGGAGATCTCATGCCTCTCCAAGCACGTGAGTATAAAATACTAACAGAGGCTCCTTCATCAACAATACAACGCGCAATTGTGTAATGACCGATTTGGACCTTTATTTGGAAAGGTGCATCAGAAGGAAGGCATGGCTCAGCTAGGCTATCCCAATTAAAGAAAGCAATCTGAGGGCTTGGTGGGGGTTCATTCGAAGCGAAGTTAGTGCCCCCTTGTCCAAAAGGTTTTGAACTGGAAGTGAAGAAAATATGACTAGTAGATGATTCACTTTCCAAAGGAAGAGTAGGATTGATCGAAGATGGCATCGACTCAACCACATGATGAGGGTCACTGATCAACTTGACTTGTAGAGGTTGAGTTTTGGGGTCCTCTATTACCATAAAATCAACTAAAACGGTCTTCTCACTCAAAGTAGCAGAAGTTTGAGTAAGAATTCCTAATGCTGAACTAGTTCTTCTATTAAAATCCAATAACTGACTATCAGTTGACAAAAGGTTGGGAGATCCCATGCCTCTCCAAGCACGTGAGGATAAAATACTAATAGAGGATCCTTCATCAACAATACAACGAGAAATCGTGTAATGACCGATTTGGACCTTTATTTGGAAAGGTGCATCAGAAGGAAGGCGTGGCTCAGTTAGGGTATCCCAATTAAAGAAAGCAATCTGAGGCTTGGTGGAGGTTCATTCGAAGCGAAGTCAGTGCCCCCTTGTCCAGAAGGTTTTGAACTGGAAGTGAAGAAAATATGACTAGTAGACGACTCACTCTCCAAAGGAAGAGTGGGATTGATCGAAGATGACATCAACTCAACCGCTTGATGAGGGTCACTTTCTGAAAGAAGAGTGGGATTGACCAAAGATTGCATCGATTCAATCACTTGGTAAAGGTCACTCTCTGAAGGAAGAGTGGGATTGACCAAAGATGACATTGGTTCAACCACTTGATCAACCGAAGGTTGAATAGGTTGTTGAGAAACTTAAGGTTGTTTAGGAACGAGATGTCCTTGGAACCATACTCTTCGAACCTCTGCAATAGCAGGGCACTGATGAGTAAGGTGTTCTCCCTCACAAAGCTTACAAGGGAACTCCGGCTTGATTTTTGAACGGTTAGTTTTCTCAACTGTGTCAACATGACTCGCATTGGCTGACTATTTTCCCACAGCATGACCTCCAGAGGCTAGGTGGTTGAATCCAACATGACTAGCAGAGGATGGTTGTTTTCCCCTAGCATGACTTCCAGAGGCTGGGTGATGAGGATCAACTTGACTTGCAGAGGTTGAGGGTGTGCCCCCAGCATGACTTCCAGAGGTTGGGTGGTGAGGATCAACTTGCAGAGGTTGAGTTCTGGGGTCCAACATGACCTGCAGAGGTTGGATGGCTTCCCCTAGCATGAACTGCAAAGGCTAAGTGACTGAGTCCAACGTGACTTGCAGAGGTTGGAAGGGTTCCACCAGCATGACCTGCAAAGGCTGAGTGGTTGGGTCCAACATGACTTGCAGAGGTTGAGTGCTTGGGTCCAACATGACTTGCAGAGGTTGAGTGCTTGGGTCCAACATGATCTGCAGAGGTTGGATAGGTTCCCGTAGCATGACTTCCAGAGGCTGTGTGGTTAGGTTCAACTTGACCTACAGAGGTTGAACGGGTGCCCCCTTGCTTTTGAGTCTTCTTCCTATTCTTCCTCCTTCTATTCCTTTTAGACTGCAAGTTACTAGTATCAGAACTTTCACCGCACGAGGTAGAAGGAGGAGGAGAGTCTGCTACAAGTCAAGGGGAAGCATTGTTTTGATGCCCTTGATATAAGGTGCTTGCTTGTGAAGCATTAGGACCATTCATGATAGTCGGAGTGGAAAACAACCAAATCGGTAGCCCTAGGGTGAATCTAGGCAGATTCAAAGTGGCCATCAAAGGAACACCAACATTCCTAATGAAAGGAAAAACACAAAAAGCCCCAGGCATGGGGGTCTCCTGGTTGGTGTCCGCAAGGGTGTTAGCCATAGTTTTTGACTTAACAAGCAATAAAAGTATGAGGTCAACTGGTAAACAACAACACAAATAGCACACCACTAGAAAAAAGGTCCAAAGTATCAAGACTAGGCACACAAAGATACCTTCCAAATGAGAGTATGGGATGATGAGAGCCCATAACTAACTAGTGAAGGGAGAAGGACATTTACCCGAGGTCTTGATACAATCACTTTGGGGCAAGCGTTTGAATCACCAAACACTTTTCCAAAGAGTTGCACAAGGTTTCTTCCCACGTATGCCCTAGGTACAATGGAAATAACCTTCCACCATCACCCGTGTAGTGTCCTAGATGTTAAGATGCTAAGGCTACCAAAATCACAAAGAAAGGTCGGCGAAACAATTGTCAGTCCAACCGATGCACATGGGCAGGGTTACTAAGCTCGAAACTCAAACAGTACCAGGCACCACACGGGTCCGGAAGGAGGTACTGAGTGAGTCCCCAAACGTGCAACGACTCTAGTGTATGCTCTATCGAGTATAGGAGGGGTATCTCCACAACTCGGAATCGCACGACCTTGTGCTTGAATCCCGTGTTAGACTAGCTTTCTGGTATCTTTCTTTGCAAAGTTGGATTTCCTGAAGACATGCCACTATGTTTGAGTTTAAAGTTTTGGGCAGTTAAGATGTCCCTAACCCAAAACACTAGCCTAGACTAGTGTGTGTCGTCCTTAGAAAGAAACAATTACTAATATATTTTAGATATTAAACGTTCTTTTTATAAGGGATGTTGATTACTCAAAGGGTGGCGGAGGTGAAGCCAATGGTGTTTTACTCAATAGTAGAAACAAGATGACTAAACAAAAGAGAAATTGAAATGCAAAAGCAAAGTCCTACCTTTTTTTTTTCAAACTGAAAATTGAAAGCCATGAAAGAAAACTTCCTTTCGTATTTTCAAGAAACAAAGAGATGCAATGCATTTAAGACTAAACCCTAATCTAAATGCATATAAAGCAACAACTCATTCTTTTAACTTTTTCTTTATGAATGCGAAAGAAAAGACAACCTACAAACTAATGCATGCAAGTAATACAAACAAAGTAAATAGACTTTTGCTTTATACCCCACAAACAGGCCTTAGGCTGCCCTAAAGCCGAATATAACCTCACTAGGAAGGGAGACTTGCAAAGGGGTAAACAAGCCAACCACTTTGGCATGGAGAGACTAAACAATAAGACTGAAATAAACAAGGGTCAAGAAGCTCCAAGGTTTAGTCTAGACCTGCAAAAGAGGCTGCTTAGCACCTTGCCCAACAAGGTCCAACCAAAGAAGGAGGTGGGTGGAAATCAACAAAACAAGACTAAAGGCTTGAAAAGGAATTACAAAATAGATAAAGATATCCCTAAAGAGGAGGGGCTACTTCCCAAGGATCATGCATAGACAGAGGACCCATAAAGACCCTTCAGACAGCCTTAAAACACCCAAAAGGACCTAGAAATGATGAAAAAATCACTTATAGAGGTAACTCGCAAGTTTCCTCAGGGAAGGTCGCGAGTTTCAACCTAGAACTCGCAGGTTTCCTTAAGGAAGGTCACAAGTGCACTTAGAACTTGCAACTGTGCAATGCAAAAGCTGTGAATGGGTGCTGAAAGGCCTAGAAATGGTAAAACACTGCCTTAGAAAGGAAGAGGAGGTATCCTAACAGGTCTAAGATTTTCTCCTAAGTTGCAAGAAAGACCTGAAACCTTAAATACACTAGAAAACAAGTCAAGGATACCCCAAACAGACAAGTCTCCCCAGTGGAGTGGTCAGTTTTGTTGTAGAGGAAAGTGTTCCTATGGCTGGGGATTAAGAGGCCACCAACATACTCGGGTTTAAAGACTGATGTACAATGTTCTGCAAGTAAACATAAGAAAAGTTTAAAGGTCAGAAAGGTTCATACCTTATCTACTGAAGGCTGATCCAAGCTTCCTTCACTCTTCCTCCTGGTCTTTTTACTCCAAGAGACCTGCAAAGCAAGTTTAACCTTCCTCAAACCAAATTGACTACATGAAAGGAGATTGTGTTCAATAAAACATGAAACCCTAATCTGATAAGCATTATCATATAATCATAAACAAAGATTCAACATCAAGTATACAATGATTTGGAAAGGAAAGAGCATCAAATCTTTATTGATAATGGAAGAAGTACATAGTTTACCTTCTCCTCAAGCTAGGCACCTCACGAAAGCTTGATCTGGTTCTCCTGCTTCTCTTCTCCAAGATTCTTAGCCTCCAAGCCCTGCAACACAAGAAGATGGCATCTAGAGAAAAGGTAGGGGGGACGAGAGTCCCAATTTCTCCAGCATAATAATGCCAAGGCCCAGCCCTCTTCATGGACTCCTCTCCCTCTCTTATATACTTTTTTGAAGAGTTAGGCTCGAATAGGGATCAATTACAACTGCAGGATCGGTTCCAAAACCACCTAAACCACTCCTAATTCAAGAATGATCATAATTTAATATTTTTTTGGCCACTTCAGGGTAAATTTGCAGGTTTTATGAAGCAGAGTCGCGAGTGTCAAAGCAAAGTCGCGGGTTTGCTTAAGCAAACTCGTGAATGGGTCAAAAAATATCTTTTTAGGGTACTTCCATGCATTTTCAAGGTTTGGGGTATTTTGGAAAGTTTTTCCTTACTCAGATACCTTTCCAACAATCCAAAGAAGAGGTCAAATAGAGTTACGAAACTCTATATATGGATCCTCCAATCAAAGTGTTTTTTCAGTGACTTTTCATGAAGTGTCGACATGCGACGAAAACATGTGAAAGTGATCACAGGCATAGATGTGTCATTTTAGGCTATAACAATTTTGGAGATGGGGGGAATGAGTCTCCAGGACAGCTAGAGCACACCCCCAATTTTTCAGGGACAACAAGTTGAGAACAACAACAATCAATATATATATAAGTTAGAATTCACCATGAACATTTGTAGCTACTTTTAACACATTGGTCCATACTATATAGTATTATGTGCATCCTTTACACTTGCTAGTTTTGAAAAAGCTCAAAAAAATAAGAAAAGGACTTAATGACATCCCATTATTGGCACTTGAACATGAGCACAATGCATTCTATTTTTAGGAAACTTAATTGTAACTATTTTCAATATGCAATAAGGTCCATGAAGGGTATATGAGAAGAATGCTTGTTTATATAACAACTTTTCTTCCTTATATTTCTTGTTTATGACAATTGGGTTAAAAGACATTCACTTCTTAACAGGTTTTGCATATTTTTACAGTTGTGTTGAAAACCACTACAAAACACTTTGGGATATACATGATTGTATTATGTAAAAGGATTAGATTCATATTTTAGATTAAAAAAGATATTGAATAGGAATTTATGCAAATGTTTAGTACCCAATTTAAGTCTTTACTATCCAATTGTTTTCACAATGCTTGAGGTTGGGATGGGGGAGGATTTGGACTTGAATAACTCCTAAACACGTATGTACAATATGTAAAAGCTAATATGACCCTAAAAATGAGGAGAGCAATAATAATACCCAGAAGGATTAGACCTTAGAGTTGTTGCATTTCTTGGTTTATTGACATGGAGGCTTTGTTGCTTGTAACAATGTTGCTTGAAAGACATTAGTTAAATCACTAGAAACCCAAATGAATATCCATCGTGCACAACCCATATTTTGAGCCGCAACTTGTATAGATTCAAAATAATACAAAAAATATGGATGGGATAAATGATCATATTGTCCAACCATCATTGTCCATTGTCAAAATGGAAGAGACACAGCCAGAACATCTCCAAAATCTGCATGGGACATCTTTGAAATCTACTTGGAACATCTCCAAAATATTCTTGGAAACTCCTAAAATCTGTTAGGGACGTTTTGAGTATGGCCAACAATTCTACTGGTACCCAATGAAGTCCCCAGAAGACTAGGGATGTTTCTGTTGGAAACAATAGCACACTGGGGGGAGCGCGGGGGGGTGAATCAATGTGTCACTGCTTTTACCTAATTTCAACTTCTTGAGGCTCAAACTGAGATCATCTATTTCTTATAACAAAATGCATCAATCAATAACCAATCAAATTATCATCACAAAACATAAGAGACACATTGCAAGATAATTTTTGTAAAGTTTATTATATCTAACTTGATATTGGTTACATTGAAGGCCACAACCTTGGGGTCTGCATCAGCTTCAACTGATTCAAGAGCACCAACTATTACTCCAAGACCCGGCTTGGTTTTTCTCAGATCCAACTAATAAAGGGGCTGTAAGGCCCAATTTGCAGTTACATACAAATTCCTGTCACATCACCTTTCACATATCACTTGTCATGTCAATCTGATCACCTCTGTCAAACCATCTTCTACTTCTTAGCCTCTCACTGCCTTGTCATCATAGCTCTGTCATCATCTTTATGTTTTTCATTGATCATGCCAAGACACTTGCCTGTTAAACATATGTCAACTGTCAAGCCAATCATCTATGTATTGCTCAAGCCAATTCTTCAGAGGTCTGTACTTGCTAATTCCTGCTCATCTGATGCATACCTCACTCAATCCAAGCCAATCTTTCATGACATCATTCCAATATATTCCAATCCTGTGGTTGCCTCAAGTCAACCTATGCTACCCAATCATAAACAAACTCTACTGCACACTGTATCTAACCAATCTCAGTTCTATTGCATTTGTTCTGTGTATACCATGCCTCAAGCAAATAATCCTGTAGCCTTTCAATAGTCCTCAACACTTCATTCATATGCTCTATCATTCAGTTACTGTAGCAAGCCCTTGCGATGTAGATGCTTTCCAATTTATGCGTTAAGTGGGTACCTTGTATTCATCACAATCTCTTCACATTATTTCAGCGTGGATGATCAACGCATGCCCCGTAGTGCCAAGAATATATGCGTGGGTAATCACTATGTTGATAGGTGAACTATGTGAAGTATTCCTTTAGTCTCAGGTTGCTAAACTTGGTGCATTACCCCATTTCAGAGCACAAACATGAATCTAGCTATACTCCACGGCTTCACTTCATGGATTCAAGGTACCCATCAAGCATATTCAAAATATCTCCGTCGTTTTCCATATTGTGCGTAGCCTATGAATTTGAAAACCCCGAATTTAGAGCTCAAAAAGTGTGACTGTAGCTGTGTTACTGCTCCTCTTCCACAATTCTTCTCCACTCATTCACTGCGGTTCCATCAGTTCCACACACTAAAATGAGGCGAACAGACCTTTATTTATATACAATTTTCATAAATTTTTCGGGGCCGACCTGTCTCCAATTTTAATTTTTAAAATTTTAATTTTAATTTTGTATTTTCAATTTTTAATTAATACTCTTCTCAACAGTCTGATTTCATCGCATGATTCTCGTGGGATTCTTGCAAGGCTACCACGGTCTTCTCAACCACATGAGATTGCCATCATCCACAACAAGGACTTCATTAAACAAACTTTAGGGATCACATGAAAAAGGGTTGTGTCCACCATGTGTGTGGGATCAAGACTCAATCCTTCACTTGTGTTTCTTCAAGAGATCAAAGTCCAATCGCATACAATCCACCAATGGTCTTTTTCACATACTCATGGGGTTCAAGAACATCATCAAAGTACAAAGGGCTCCATCATGGTCTTCAAGCACATCATCCCATTGTCATCAAGTGGTAGCGTGGCCCCTCAAGATATCTAGTGTGTCCAAGTGGCATGTCATGCCATGTCATCAAGATTCCTTTGTCATTACTAGCTTTAATGATCATGTCATCAACATTTATTCCTTTCCATATCATAATCCTTTGTCTACCTTTGTTTACCTTTGTCATCAATGACAACCTTTCTCATCAGTTCCTAGGGATCCCCAAGTCCTTGAAACACAGGGACGACGAGTATGAGGCATTTTGAGGGGTACCAATTCTCATGCAACATAGATCCTAGCATATAAAACATTAATTACTTTGTGACGGGTGCTTATTGGTCACTAAAATTTGGGAGTACCTTCTAGCAACCCTAAAACCTGTCTACTTGTTTCTTATGTCCCCGTCTTTACAATTCTACAAATAAGAAAAAAATGTTTTCTTATTAGGCTAACCATAGATAACTAAAATGGTTTGTCTATATAAATTGCAAAAGTTTTTACAGACAAAGTATTCTCAATGGCATTCTCCTTTAATGTATCATATGTTGTCTCTTTTATTTGAGAGTCATCCTTTCATGGCCCATAGATATCATTCTCTAAAGATGAATTTAGCTGTAAACTACCCATTTCATCTTACTTGTCTTCCTTTGCCTATTGACTATCTGTGATTTTCTTTATATTAATGTGTTCAATCTTTGAGAATCTTTTTTCTTCTTCAGTGAATGCTGATTTTATTTAGCGAGTGGTGCATGTGCTCTTGTTTACAACACATAAGTATATAATATATAGAGATGAAATCCAATGACGAAGTTAAAGGATTCTATTTTATTTCTAAAGCCGTCATTAATGATTATCTTTTTTCTTATTTATACCATGGATTAGATCCAATTGGCATTCATTCTTCCTTTCATGTTTATAATTTTTTTAACATCCTAAAAAATGTTTAGTCCCCTAGTCACTAACTTCTTAAGTCTTAAGTAAGCAAACCAATTAACAAGAAATTGACATATATGGATATTGCAACCTGACTATTTTTAGTCAATTGCCTTAAAAAATTAAGTGGTTCATGTTTTTGTTGGGACATAATTACTTGTGTATATAAATTATTTATTTGTGCATATATATTGTTCTTTATGCACAATTAATTAGTTTAATCAATATAAGATAATAACACCTATTTTTTTTTAATTGGATAAGAGTTCATCTTTCTTGGATGCAAGAACCCAGTTAACAACCCAAGAACCAAGGCATTTGATAGGAGTGGAAGTTTACCCCTTTATGGACTACCAACATGTTACTTTAGGTGGCATGGTTTTTCTTGAATAATGATGATGAGTCGACTCACTTTTGTGGATAACACCAAGTGATGGCTTCCCTCACTACCAATTTGACAACTAAGTTATGATATGTTTTTCCAACTTTGAGAAAAAAGATAAGATAAGCTTTGGAAACATTAAAAAAGGTACTGGAAGCATCAAAATAAACATTGGAATTACCAAGGTAAGATTGAAATGATCAAAATAAGGTTGATTGTCTTTAATTAACCTATCTTGTTATTCTTATGCATTGTTGAATTTCAAGTTGGAAGTAAGCTTAACTTGGAACAACCATTAATTTCAAGCTTAGCTAATTGAGAAGTGGGTTAGTGAATTGTAAATAAGTGAGTAATTACCATATATCAATTTCTCTATAAATTAGGCGTGACTCATTGTTGTGCTGGGAGACAAATTTTACAACCCAATATGAGTGAAAGCTCTAACATGTGTCATTTAAAAAAATAATGACAAATAATTATTTGAACCTTGAACCTAAATAAAAAATTAGAATATATAATAAAGATTCATATTATCAAAGAAAATTACATAATGATCATATATAACAAGGAAATTATATAATGGAGATGTAATATCTATACATAGTATCATAGATTCATTTTAATTCTAAAATTTTTTAAGCATCAAAAGATTTTGATCTCAACTTCTTTGAGGTCTTGCTAGATGCTTAATAGATCTAGAGTTAAGATGGATCTACATTAGTACTATGTTAACTGAGGTGAAAGAAAAAAATAATATTCCTTTGTGACTGGATTAACATGTGTCATTTAAAAAAATAATGACAAATAATTATTTGAACCTTGAACCTAAATAAAAAATTAGAATATATAATAAAGATTCATATTATCATAGAAAATTACATAATGACCATATATAACAAGGAAATTATATAATGGAGATGTAATATCTATACATAGTATCATAGATTCATTTTAATTCTAGAATTTTTTAAACATCAAAAGATTTTGATCTCAATTTCTTCGAGGTCTTGCTAGATGCTTAATAGATCTAGAGTTAAGATGGATCTACATTAGTACTATGTTAACTGAGGTGAAAGAAAAAAATAATATTCCTTTGTGACTAGATGTTTATCTTTCGAGGATTTTATAACATTATCTAAGTGTCCTTTGTGAGTTTGTTATTGCATTGTGATTTTGTGACCATGTTCAATTTCAAACATGGTATGAAAGTGGAATTAGATTGGGAGCTTCAATGAGTGAATGAGATTGATATAAGACTTCTGAATATTCAATGGTGCTTTTCAAATTCACATATTTCAATGGATTTTAGAATTGATTGAACAATATTAGTGTGTTCGTAGTAGTCAAATTAACTAGGAACATTTGTTTCATTAAAAATGGGTTTTGATTGTTTGGCTTAGATTATGCTCATCCTCAATCCTCTATTTTGAATGCAAAAAGGAACTTTGGTTTAAAAACCCCTATTGAAAGCAGGGTTTCAACATGCATTGAAGAGAGGATTACTTTGCAACATCCACATGGTCATACATAAATGCTCGAGATATTTGTGGGAAGGACATCCAACTAAGTTTTTATTCATATTCATGACTATTTATACAATTAGAGGGTGGTTGGAATGGTTGCACTCACTCCAACTAATCACTTGTTATATTCTCTTTATACAGTGATTGATTACATATTCATTAATGTACCCTATTTATCTTAATGTCTAATGTCTTTTTACATTTATATCATGACTTTTACAAGGGCCTAAGGGGCCCTTCAACATCTCCCTTGACCTAAGAATCTTGCTTCCTCATGAAGTAACTATGCAATATCATCCATGCTCTTTGCTCTTATCGAAGCATCCTTAATATGTATCGACCATGCATATCAGATTGCATAGGTAAATCAACCACAATGACCACCAATTGTATAGGAGGATACACATATACAATGTCTACCCTGACATGTAGGTGCTTGTGTAGTCAATGGGTCACCAACACTTTGCTCCCACCCAAGAATGGTCCTCTTGATCATATTGTTACACTCTCTTTGGTGTCTCTGAGGTGGTGAGTGGCTTGTCTTGTGCTCATCTTGCACTTGCACAATACTCACAATAGGGTTGATTCCTCTTTCAATGTGAACATATTACTATGTGTTTTGCTTACCTACCATTTCTATGCCTTATAACCTTTGAAATCACATTCCAAGGACTACTCTGCAACTCATATACCAATGTGCTCAATCATTTCAATTGTTCTTGTGTCATCATATTCTCTTTTAAGCTCTTTCTGTGTCTCATCTGATGTCTCTTTCTTCATTGCTTTCTTCTCTTCTCATTTTAGTGAGAATCTTATAATCATTAATCATTGCAAATGCTCCAATCAAAATGCTTTATCAAGTGTTCTATGAAATCCTCAGCTTCTCATATGCTTAGTTGTGCTCCCATTTGAATGCTTAATGTTTGTGTGTTCAGTGCTTGGTTAGAATTCTCTTTAGTGTTTCTTAGTCATTCTCCATGCCCTGTCTAAGTATCTTCTTATGCCCAATAAATTATAAATGTTCTCATTGGATGCTTTATCATAAATCTTCAAAACTATGTCTTCTATGCTTTGCTTCTCTCTCAATCAAGGGTGCTCTTCAATGGTTTATTTGCAATTAAAGTCTTCATCAATGTGATGGAGTCTACCTTATTTCACATTACATGAAGGATGAATCAACTATGACTCAATGATGAGTCTATGTGAGCATGGATCGACTCTACTATAACATGACTCAATGACTCATTTGGTTAGTATGACACTACTATTAGTATGATATTTTTATTACCTCAACCAAAATGTTGTTAATTGGATATTGCCTGATGTTGGAAAGGAATCAATCTCGTCGGTTATAAATTAACTTACATTACAATGGTGGAAGGGATCGTCTACCTTGAAGACTTATGTTTAACCCCCTCCTTTCTTTTGACTTCAATTTTAACTCAAATTTTACATGGACTATGACTCAATTGATTTAGTTAACAACATTTTTTTCAATTGCTATGATTGAATCAACTAATATCCTTCATGTAGTATATTTTAATTTATTTTACATCTTTGTTCTTGAATTTCAAGCATATTTATGGCTTTGATGGGGCAGGATTTTTTATGTATTGCATGTGTCTTTTCTCTCAATGCCCTCTTAGTTATGTGGTGGGAGAGACTTGAAAGCCCTAGAGTGGTTGTAGAGGTTGAGTTATTTTTCCTATGGTCATGTGCTTTCGTTGTGGGTGCTTGGCCAATTGGTTTCTTTTTCAATATGGTGTTATTCAAGTTGACTTTAATTTTTTTGGCATGTCATTATGGGCTTGTTCTTCCTTCTTGGAGAAGTCACCCTATGTAAAGGTGCCCATTTTGGAGTTCTGTAAAGGGGAGTTTCCCTTTCCCTTGGACTTCTTGTCATTTCCCTCTATTTTAAATAGAGACCATGGATGTCTTATTTTAATGGTAATGATTTTTTAGCCCCAATTTTGAATTTTTTAACCCTAGTCTTAGGTCAATGCATTTTTAGCATCTCTATTTTTATGATTTAGGAAGTAGTTGGAGCAACTGAGAGTTAAAGGCCCAACCATTTCAACATGGCATTCTTCATGTAGTGTTACACCGTATCTAGTGTAATGGATAATTCGTATCCGGATTAAGTCATCCTGTATCCAGGTCTAGGGAGGAAGATGTTCCATCTTCAAATAACTAAATGTATAATAAATGATTGGATAATAAATTACAATGGATATGGTTGCCTTAAATATGGCTTGGCCATCACATATTGAAGAGACACTTCTCTTCATAAACAATATTTTAATATTATTAATTACTATTAGGAATAGTTACATATTTATTACTATTTTATTGTTGTAACATTGCCTCTCTTAGAAAGCTTTGTCCTCAAAGCTTAGATTATTGTTGTCGTCTTTTCATTCTTGTTTTGCGTTGAAACAATG
This sequence comes from Pseudotsuga menziesii, assembly GCA_001517045.1. Lineage (NCBI taxonomy): Eukaryota > Viridiplantae > Streptophyta > Pinopsida > Pinales > Pinaceae > Pseudotsuga > Pseudotsuga menziesii. The sequence goes on along the minus strand of LPNX010485145.1, from coordinate 151,713 downwards.
TCGTTACTTCCTTTATGTATTTTTTAGAACTGGTATTAGGTATGTGCTTGGTCTTTACGCAATAGTTTGTCATCTTCCTTTCATTTGTAACTTGAATTTGCACTCCATTATGTTTATTATTGTTATCCCATTTTCCTTGTACATGAATACGAGGAATATTTTTGTGACTGACCATATCAAGCCTTGTTTTAGAATTCGCTTGTCCTACGATACTTAGGATGCCATCACGTAATGTTTTCATTTTATTATCCTTACGAGTTATCTCGAGAAGTGGCATTTCGTGAGGCTTCTCATAATTGAAGTCACTTGATAGTGTTACATTTAGGTTTCTCCAGGGTGGTAGAAGAGTTAAGGTAGAAGATGAATCTACGATATCTGATTCCTTTGAATGGGATTTCTTTGCATATTGTAGGATCCATCTTTTGTCATTGTATGGATCGTCCTTATTGTCAACGATACTGGCTTGCCTCTCATTATGATCTTGATCGAGCTCATCTTTATCAAATATATTATTGGTATTTTGGTCATCCCTACGATATTTAGTCTCCTTGTCTTGTTTATTGCATTGATCAATTTTGTTACTCTAATTTTTGTTGACATAGTGGTCCAACATATATGAGTTACTGATATGGTTTGTATTAGACCTTAGTTTTTGTAACACTTCCATTATGGTATTCTGGTTCTGTGTCATGATGCTCAAGTTCTGTGCCATGGTGATTATGTTTTGTGTCATCGCACACATCTTGTCATCTAACTCTTTTTGTTTCTCGTGCATGATTCCTACTTTGTCATCAAGTTTTCTTCCTAGTACTAGAACAACATCTTCTTTGATTTCTTTCTTAAGTGCCTTGCTATTTTTTGTTTATTCTCTAAATTTTTCTTGGTTGGCAATGAGGGCCTTGATGTCCTTCTCCAATTTCTCAAGTTTGTCTTTTAATTCCATCATAGCTTGGGTCCTTTTATGCGAATGTGTGTATTTGGAAGTTTATTTTGACTTATGGAGGAATAAAAGACAACTAATGTTTTTGAAATAATTGATGAATTAATAATAATAATAATAATTATTTAATGTATTGAAATAAAATAATAAATATAAAATATTATATTTAAATATTTTATTAAAAGGTGGATTAATAAGTTTTAAAATATTATATAATAATATTAATTTTATTATAATAATATTAATTTTATTATAATAATATTAATTTTATTAATATTGTTTTTGTTTGTAGGGCTATGTGGAATGAGGGGGGGTGCACCCTGGGTTGAAGTTGGAAAGAAAAACCATGTGTTGGTTTTACTTTATCTTTTCTTTTTCTACTTTCTTTTTCCTTTCTTTTGTATTTTTACTTTTTTTTTCTTTTATCTTTTCTTTTTTTTTTTTACGTTTTTTTTTCTCTTTTTTGTACAGTGTCCTATATTTTAGGGAAACCCTAAAAACTAAATTTACACAAAGTGCAAATAATGGCCAAGGAATGTATAACTGTGATACCAATGTTACACCGTATCCGGTGTAATGGATAATGTATCCAGATTAAGTCATCCTTTATCCAGGTCTAGGGAGGAAGATGTTCCATCTTCAAATAATTAAAGGTATAAATGTATAATAATTGATTGGATGATAAATTACAATGGATATGGTTTCCTTAAATATGACTTTACCATCACATATTGAACGGACACTTCTCTTCATAAACAATATTTTAATATTATTAATTACTATTAGGAATAGTTACCTATTTATCACTATTTTATTGTTGTAACATGTAGCCTTTTGCATCTATCTACTTTGTCAAGCTGTAATTTATACTTGTCCAACAAGTTTAGTTGTATATATAAATTGTGTTTACAAACATAACATAAATCAACTTGGTACTTACCAAGTTAATTAAGTTTTTGAAATGTGAATCATAATTTCAAGATCCTTTTTTGACACATTAGTATATTACACTAAGCTTGAGGTCGATTATTTTGTTACAATTACATTTATTGTTTAATAGACGTATAACTGCTTTGCCTCACATTTATAATTAGATTGTTTATGATCTATGTATGTATCCAATTTTATGATGGTATAGTGTTGCATATGTTTACCATGAATTCACCCACCACTTTTGGTTTGAAGATACACCTAACACTCAATCTCTTAAACTAGAATATTAGGATATTTACTTGCCGCCTATGCCCCTAATGTCATAGGTACAAACAACTTATAGGATTTAACATTTTCACAGTAGCCAACAAAGATACACTACCCGCTCTTAGGTTCCATTACTTTATGCATGTCCTTTGGAATATATCTCCAAGTTTTTTATCCAAGGACTTTGAAATGATTTACATTAGTTTGATTATAGACAGTGATTATTTTGGAGTTACAATTGGCCAGTACTACTCATAATATAGTTAGTACAATTTATAACTTTAGCCCAAAATAGAGGAGCTAAGCTTTTAGATTGAACAATAGAATTTGACATTTCTTTAAGTGTGCAATTTTTATGTTCATACATACCATTCTATTGTGTTGTGTATGGCATGGTGCATTGCATTGTGTGCCATGAGTAGAGAAAAAGTGAATGAAGTTTTAATCTACATATTATCCTCCATTATCAGTTCCAATTCTCTTAATTAGATGTACGGATTGAATTTCAATGAGGATTTTAAAGGTGACAAAAATGTTGAAAACACGACTTTTTAGGTCAATAAAATATTGTGCACCAGAAAATGAGGGAGTGGGAAATGGTCCACTTATGTCAATGCGAACAAACCCTAATGGTGCATTGTATGATCCATTGAATGTTGTTACAAGTAGAGGTTGTTCAAATGACCGAACTGCTCATGCCAAATTTTGCTCAAGCCATTGGCACAAGTAAAGAGAACATTGGAGGTGATGAGGGCCTAACATTGCCAAACTTATACATTAGTTAAGAATCATTATCACATCTAGAAGCATTTATATGGAATGGATCTTTGAGATCTCAAATTACAAGTTACATGTGTGTGAAAGAACAATAGTTTTGCAATCACTTGATTGAGTGAATTGGTAAATGAAAACCAAATTAATTGATAGAGAAAGAACATAAAATATAATATTGATTTTCCCTTTATCTAGATGTAGAATTCATACTCCTACATCTAATCAAGAATTGTCATCGACAAAAAATTGTTGAATTGTACACTCATCAATGTTGGACAACAAAGTCATATTGTTGGACATATGATGAAAGGTCCCTGAATTTACAATCTATTCATTGCATGTTGTAGCAAAAAATGCATGAGATTTAGAAGTGGAACAATAAGAGGAAGAGTCTCATTGCATGTTGAATTTCTTCATTGTTTCCTCCAATGCTTGACACATGCTTTCCATAAATGAGTATTGAGATGTCCATCCTTGTTGTAATGGAAGGTGTATGCATACACCTAAGAGATGACCAAGATGTAACATCAAGAACTCAAATTGTTGTTGCAATATCCAGGTAAGTATTGTTTCCTTCTTTTAAAACTAAGTAAATTAATGTAAAATTTTATGGTAAATTCATGATGTTTCATTTTATTCTTTGTCTATATTGTAATTCGAAGTAAATAATTTCCATTTTATATAAGTAATAAGTACCTAGAAATTTCTTCTTAAAATATGTTAATGTTACTATGTGTTTTAGAATCGCTAATTAAGCATTTAATTTTGGGCACTTCAAGTACTTCAATAAGCAATTCGAATGGATTGCATATGACTTGTTCTCAACTTCGTCTAGCTAGTTTAGTGCTTATGGATAGGAATTCTGAAATTGGATTCCCTAAGATTTATGAAGCAAGTGATCATCATGAAAGTGCATTTGTCTTCATATATTCTACTGATGTCGTCTAAGCATGTGGCTAAGCTCAATTGGTTCACACTTTTTCTTTTTTCTCAAGCGAGCATCACCCTTGCTATTTGGCATGCCCTAGGCTTTCTAGCTATCCTCATGGTGTCTATTTGATAGGAAAGGAGAGGTTTCTCTTCCTCAATGAAGTCATATTTGTTTGCTTAATTCTTGGACATAATCCTCCCTTTTTTTGAGAACTTAAACCTATTGCTTTGTTGAGAAAATGCATCAAGCTTGTTTATAGTTGCTTACCTCTTCTCATATTTTTATCACTATTCCAATTTTCAAATTTCCATGTTCTTATGCTTTACAATATCCCCATTGAATTATCATCTTTCACCTTCTCCATTTTTGAATGTGATCAGAAATGTGGGTAGCCTTATTATGCCGAAACATCGACAAAAGGTCCGTCCCGACCTCATACCGAACCAGAAGTTGAAAGTGGTTAAGAAAAACCGTGGCTAGATCAAGGAAACTGTCGTAAGCAACAAACGAAAGTTCAATGTACCTTTTGGTTTCTACACTAGTTAAAGTCCTTTGAAAAATCCTTAGCTGAATCGAATCATTGTTCAAAAAATTCGAGGAGCACCATAGGTTAAAAGTAGTGACGTGGTCACCAGGGTCCTCTCTAGTTTTCCCTTCAAAATTCAGAATATCTGAAGGTAGTTTAATGGGGACTAGTGTCCAAGTCGGATAATGGCGAACAGGGTCATTCATTAGTTTTTAAATATCTGGGAAGCTTAAGGTTTCCAGAAAAGGGAGTCAAGGCCTAGCCGGAGTTTGACATTGAGGAACCTAGTGTGGGGAAGTTCCTACACTTATGTTCCTACATGGTTGGTTTGTGTTATCCCCAACCGCGAATTGCGAAGTGACGATGTTCTGGAAATGATTCCACCCAAAAGACAAGGGATTACTAACCCGAGGTGCATTATAATGGGTTTGGATGCTTCCAACTGAGATGGGTGCCATAGACACAGGAGAAATAGTTATTCCACCAAAAATTGAAAAAGAAGAGCTTTCAATTGGTGCGGTTAAAACCTAACCAAAAGTTTGAAAGATGAGTCCCGAAAAGGGATTCTTATTTCCAAGGATACACTTGAATATGTAGGTACCATACCTACATAAGGAGAGGATGGAGGGATATTCCCCTAATACCAAGGACACCCTTTGAAAAAATAAGCGAAACTACTAGGGTTGTTCTGAAAAAGAGGAGAGGATTTGAATGGTACACTAGGTATCATTGTGACTACTAGATTAGACAGACCAGTGGTAGGAATCACGAGTACTGGAGGAATAATGACTCTAGTACTTAGTGAAACAAGAGTTGAATAATTAAAGTTTAACGACACCATTGGTGGCACGTGTACTAGGTATTTGTGTATTAACATGCGGAGGAAATAATCCACTGAATAACATAGAAAAGGTAGGGTTATACATATCCCTCGGTCCTTCTTCTGAACTAGACATTACAACACCTAAAGGGACACCAAACCCAAGTTGACTGAATGATCGAATTTGTATAAGTATTGGATCTCCTAAATCAGTGAGAGGTGAATTATAATTTCTCGCAAGCCCTTTAACTTGCAAATCTCCAATCTCTACTAACAGAAGGTCAGACTGAATATATCTTAGTTCAGGTTCTCCTATATTTTCGCTGATACTAGTTGATTAAAATGAACCATTTGTGTTAATTATCCGCCTTAGAGGTGGTGGTGGGGGCTCCATATTTGTAAGAGGAGAAAGGTTTTGCAACCTTATTGACCTACGAAGAGGTTGATACTCCACAGATAAAGAACTTATTTACACACACGGCCAAAAGGCCAAACTATATCACAATCAAACAAAAAATAACACCACTAGAAAAATTTTCTAAGCATCACAACTAGGAAGTTGAAGATATACCTTCCAAAGGAACGTATGGGATGATGAGGGCCAAGAACAGACCAGTGAAGAGTCGAAGAACATTTACCCGGGGTCTCGATACAAGATTTTTGGGAGCAAGCGTTTGAATCACCAATTGCCTTTCCAAATTGTTGCATGGGGTTTCCTCCCACATATGTCCTAGATACAATGGAAATATCCTTCCACTGTCACACGTGTAAGAATCCTAGGTCAAGATACTAAGGCTACCAAATCTACAAGAAAGTTTTGATGGAACAATCATCAGTCCAACTAATGTGCATGGGCAGGGTAAAAAAGCCCGAAATCCAAATAGCACCGGCACTACATTGGGCCAAGGGTGGTACTGATTGAATCCCTAAATACACAAATTCCTGGTGTATGCTCAACCGGGTGTTGGGGGTATCTCCGCAACTAAATCTTCACATGACCTCGTGCTTGAATCCTGTGTTAAAGAAGCTTTCTGGTTCACTTCCTTGTAAAAATGGATTTCCTAAGTGAAAGGCCACTATGTTTGAGTTTAATTGTTTTTGGATAGTTCAAGATAACCCTAATCCAAAACCCTAGCCTAAGCTAGTGAGTGTCGTCCATAAAAATAAAATGTTACTAATTAATTTTAAGTTATAAGCGTTCTTTTTAAGCTTGTTGTTTACTCAAGATAATGATCGTGAAACTTATGGTGTTTTGACTCAACCGTAAAGTGAAAATAAATGATGTAAAATGATTCAATTTGGAAATACCACTTATATTTTCCTTTTGTAAAACTAATGAAAGCTACTTAACCAACATTTGGAAATGAAATTATTTAGTTTTTCCTTTTTGAAAATTGAAAGAAAAATACATATGCAAATACCCAAGTTTAATATGCACCTAGTTGCTTTGTTTTTAATTTTGCTTTTCAAAAATGAAATGAGAACATGTACAATTATGCACAAATGTAAGTTATAACCATGAAAATTTGCAGCAACAAGATTAAAACTTAATATCTCATAAACACAATCCTCCAAGACCACTAGAATCTTAACAATACCCTACTTGTAAAAACTACCAAAAGCCTACAAGACAAGGTTGTTCTAAGTTTGATGAAAGAAGCAATCAAGCTAACTTAAAAAGTAACCAAACTGTAAGGAAGATAAAAAATCATCAGTTAATGACATACACAGACTCTACTTACTCTCAGTTCAAACAAAAAACCAAGTGGGGAGACCTAAGAAGTCTCAAACCAAGATTCAAACCAACTTACCAAAGGAGACTCACAAATCAAGCATACATAATATTGAAACAAGTCACAAACCAATGTAAATCCCAGTTGAATCCTAGAAGAATCCATGCATTTAAATAGAAAACTCAGAGAAACTGAACCCTAGCTTCCAAACATCCATCTACATGAAATACACGACTGTGCAGTGAGCATTTCATGTATCATACGCCATCATTATAATGTCAAACCCGCATATTCTTAGGGAACACTCAACTGCAAGTACCGAGTACCTGCAAATTCTTCCCAATTTTTCAAAAAGAAAAAAAAACTGACTTAGGAACTCAAGAATTCACAAAGGACTAACTAAATACTACTTATGCAAGCCACATACAAGACCAAGAATGACAAACTAGAAGAAAATTTAAAACAAAGAGACCCCAAAGCAAAGAAACATCCCCAACGGAGTCCCTAGTTGTGTTGTTAGGGAATTCATCCTATGGTTGGGGTTTGAGGCCATCAACATACTAAGGGTTCTATTGATAGACATATGAGATTATACAATCATATATTCAAGCAAAAAGATTAATGAAAGAGAGTGTTATCACCCAATAATTTTCCTATGGTTATGGTAGGAGACTCACTGGGGTAACCATTTCAAACCAATCTTTAGACTGTACTCTAGCCTATACACTCAGAGAGGGCTCTCTCTTTATCACAAGAACATTCACATACACATATGGATTTAAACAAGCATTTAAAAGGCTAGATTTCTGAGGGGGAAGGGTTGTTAAGGTTTTAAAGAGTGTAAGACAAAGAAATAATAAATACCATTGGGAAATGGAGTCAAAACCTGAAACATTCAAGAACTTACAACAAATAATGGCCAGTGATAACCTTCGTAATATGAGGAAAAATAGGTGTTAGTATTCAACATAATATCTTTGAGGGATGGCAGGGGGAAATGAGAAGAATCCCAATGAAATAGGAGGAACTTATATGTGGATGAATCTCCTGAAAGACCTTTAGCAGAAGCAACAGTAAAGGCTGATAACTGAAGTGGAGCATCTAACAGAAGATGAATTCCAAGACATTTATCATAAACACGTAACAAACACGTTATTTGATGCAGGGAGCGCTAAACAAAGAATGAATTCCTTGCATACAACTAGAAATGCATTAGCATAAGCTACACATACATGAAAATGAAGCAAACAAGGGAAAATAGACTGAACATTGAACATTGTGATGAATCTCAAACACTCATGAAATACTTTGCATTACTGCTTCCAAGAAAAATTGCAGAGCTAGAAAATCAAGCATAGAGCTGTCACATCACCATTCCTCGAACCGACGAAGAAGACGCGACCACACCAAGCATAAGGGAAAACAGCCCCATGGACATAAACAAAGGAGATCAATGCTGAAATTAAAAGCTTAAACATAACAGGAATGCTAAACATACAAGCATACACAGATGCATAAATCTTCAATCATACAGCAGAAGCAAACATACATTCCAGCATTAATCATGTTCATCCTAATTCATTTGAAATTACTACAGAAATTGCAGAGATGAAGTAACCAGCAGCACTTATCTTTTGATGAAGAACTTTCCGCAACCAGCTACGCCGCTGCAACGTTCCACCCAACCATAGGCCAGCGTGCTCATCGATCTCTCAGTAATGCTGCCACCCCCGAGCTGGGCATGCTTCCTCCGGAATAAGGGTCAATTGCAGGCTTACACATAGCCAAGGGACACACTCAGCCAAACCAACACCATTGGGTTTACCAGGCCTTCCACAACCAGCCAAGCCAGCACAGTCCGAAGACCAACCACTGCTTACATGCAGCAAAACCATCCCTTCACATCCCTGTGAAGAAGGCAAAGACAATCGATGGCAGTCCCAAACAAAAGGTGAGACACAGCTCAAGCCTACAAGGCAATCTCAGAGTTGTTCTTGGCCCTAAAGTGGCCAAAACAACTCAGCTGCAACACCCAAACCAGGGTATATCAGCAGCCCAAACACACAATAAATGATAGCAACATTCCACAGTTCGAAACAGGGAAAAATCAGCCAACGGCACACACAATTCCCCAATATAACGATTGGGCAACTTACACAGTCCCAACGAGGGAGAAGCCAACAGGTGTGGGAATCAACAACCCACCAGCATCCACGATCCCACAAGGAAACACACAATTCCTCAATGCAGACGTTGAGGAAAGTTACACATCCACAGTCCAAAGTGGAAGCAGAATTGGACTCACAACAGCATCCAAAATCACGGGAAAACAACAGCAACCCAAAACATACACAGCATCTCACTCACGACATGGGGAAAAATGCCCCAAAAGTCTGTACGTGAGTGCAACTTGCACCCAACCGCAACACACAGAGGAAAACAAAATGCACGCTCGCAAATCAGTAAGGAAAACTCACACACACAGTCCTTGAGCGCGAAATAGCTCCTGCAACCGAGAATCCCAAACGACAGCCACGTTTTCTCTTGTCCCCGGCGTGGGAAAAACCAACGCAGAGTCCCTGCGCGTGAGCATGAACAGACACGAATAGACCACGACCCTGCGCGCGAGCAGGAAAACAGACCACAAAGAAGATGGCGGGGGAGGTGAAGGCCAGGCGCATGAGGAAGATGATCCGACAGGGGAATAGTGCGTGAGGGGAAGAATGGACAGTCATGGGTGGAGTGGGCGTGTGGGTAAGGGACTGACAGTCCTCCACAGCCACCACCACTTCCGCAATAACTGTCCCAACCACCGGCAGCCATAACTGCTCAACTACCCAACAGAACATTAAAGAGGTTGGAAGAGGTTGGATGAGACAAGAAAGGTGGCAAACACACAAGGTGGGAACACATGGGGTTTTCCCCCATAAACCAAGGTTTGACATCCCCCACCCCTTATCCTTTGGAACCATGCCCTTTTCATTCAACGTTGCACTGCTGTAGCTGGTTGTGGTTTATTTTAATTGATGTGCGTGTTTACATGATGCCGAATTATAATGTGCAAAATGGCATGATAAACCATCGGCAACTGTCCCCATTTCCGAAACACACACACAACCAAATCGATGGTGGGGCTTTTTCCTTGAGCTCCTCACCACAATTAATTACAATATATACATCATGCAAACGGGGTCAAAACCGGGGACATTACATTCCCCTCCCCCTTGGAATAACACCGCCCTCGGTGTTCCATTACATATATACAATACATATACAATTGCACATCAAAATTTCCAAAACTTTGCAGATCTGTCCCACGTTCAATCATTTACTTTGAACGTTCAAGACCAAGCCCCTCGGCTTCCATGGACTTCCCCTGCTGGTTCTCAGCTTCCAGTTGACCCCGAAGTCTAGGAACTTTGCGGCTATTTCCTTCATCATGTTCCTTCATTGGGAAGTCCCGGCATAAATGATGTCCTCCGCATCTCCAGCGTCTCACTGGCTGCTTCATGTTTACCTGCTCAATTTCCTTTGAGTCTTCAGGCCTGGACTGTTTCCTATCGGGTCGCTTGGACAATTGTCCCATCGCTGATCTACCTTCATGTCCTTTGCCGATTGCTCCCAAAGGGCTTTTCACCTCTGTAAACCAATAGAGTCTTGCAAAATCTGGTGGTTCATTTCACTCTGCCTTCTCTATATCTTGAGCATCTCCCCAATGTTCTCTTGGGTCTTGGCAATCATTTGAAGGAGACTTCCAGCCAAGTCCAACAACTTTTGATCTGCTGCCATAATCAACGTGCACCACCAGGTATCACTTTTCTCACCTGTGAAATGCACCATTGAAATCCTATCAGACCAAGCATAATATAGACATTAAAATCAGTCAATTAATTTCCCCATTTGGCATGACAGTCCAAGTCTCATCAATGAGGCTTTCATATTTTTCATGCCTTCCCAATAGGCACATGAGATCATTCATGTCCATTCTCGGGTAGGGAATTAACTATTCCAGCATTCACAAATTTACTTAAGAAAATACACACATTTCATTCTCAATCATACATGCATTCAATAATCTTTTGCTTTCACAATGCATAAACACACACACACACACATATATATATATATATATATATATATATAATCAAAAGGCAAAAGAGAGCATCAAGAGTTTCTCCCTCTTTGTTTTGTTCCATCCTGGAACCCACACCATCACTGTGGCTTTTCATGCTCTCAGCCTCTTTCACTTCACCGTGAATGCTGGACCAATCTCTCTTGGTCATGACACTTAGTGTCTTCGGTCTATTCCAGACCTCTAAACCATGGAGTCTCTCCACATGGTTTGTCTCGGCTGCTAGGAATCCCCCGTCTTACTAGCACCTTTTTCATTACCGCTCATTCCGAGCTTTCTAGGACAGTCACATGTCCACATGCACCTCTAGGATGCTCTCATAGTCTTCGCCTCCAGCGATACCTATATCCAAACATTGAATAAATTCACATGTTTAGTTTATTCTCAGTACTTTTTATCTTGTTCTAGAGATAAAACATCATAACCAAATCATATACACATGTTTAGTCATAAGCAAAATAATCCAATACTTATCTGTATTGTGCGTTTCCTCGTTCGTCCACAGGATCCTGCTTCGCCTTGCAAGCCTTGGGATCGCCTATGGACTTAGATGTTAGGGCAGCACGCCGGCTGTTCCACAACATCAAATAATTAATGTCCAGCCAGTACATAACCATGTCAACTGGGCTTGGAACTTTATCATGACCATTTCCAGGTCTAGGATCTACTATGGATCCTTAGGCATATCACAGCCCATCATACACTTATGTCAACAATGACACATACACTTATACCAACCATTCACTTATACCAACGCACACTTATATCAACAATAACCCTTACTCCGCAACCCCTCACAACAACCATTTACCATTTACCTGTCCACACAAGCAACACAAGCAATACAAGCAAACTCATCAGCATTATTGCTTAGAAACTGTAATCACATTCTTCATCATTCACTATCAAGTATTGAGACACTAGGAGTGCGTCCACTCCCTAGAGTGTAATCAATATTGAAAACCCTTTCATGGCTCGACATCGGAAAAGTGTGCACTTTCTTCCGGTGTGTGCCATGTAGGTTCTATTCATACTCAAGCGATCGGTCATCATGGAAATAAAATCAAACACGTTCTGCATATGGAATTTAAAAATTAAACATGCATATTCATAGCAAGGGTCACATAACACTTATCCATTTGCCGTCGCAGTATGCCTTTGTTAAGGAGGAATGGAGGCTTCTTCCCTGAGTTAACAGTACCTCAGTTAGCCCTCTCGACTCCTTTTTACATTTCACATTCACACATGTCTTACCGACATAACCCATACCATCTCACTCATTTTATCACCAAACATGCAGTGTAGATGAAAATTTTTCAAAATGTCCAATGGCGTTTCACCCGAAACCCATTTCCAAGATAAGGGAAAACCTTCCCATGAAGTTTGGCTCTTGCAGGTCATCACACATGCTCTTCCTGCAACGTGTACCCCTGACACATTCATCAATAGCCAAACAGTCAATCATTACCTGGTACTACAATCCAAATTGATCATTCCATAACCAAGCAATGACATTAGCAATCAAATTCAATAAGAATTTGCAATTCTATCTACTACAGAAATTGACTTGTTCATTTGTGGGTCTTCTTGTAAGCAGCATTACTATGCCCATTATAATTTTATGCTTACTATCATAACATGATTACCCACTTACCATGCGTCCCTCCTGACACAATCTTATACAATCCAACAATGATTAGTAGTCGTTAGCACTTTCTTAAATCCGAAATCCATAATTCAAATTTAACAACCCATTACGCATATCAATTATTTTCACAACCATGAGACTTCTTCTCATAAATGGTAGATTCTAGCATTGGTCAGGGTCTTACCTCTCAATGCCATGCTCGGATAATCTACCTGAAACATGAGTTTCAATCAACCAAACACAATCTTATGCAAGCCAACAGTGGCTAGTGGTTGTTAGCAATTTCTCAAATCCGAAATTCACAATTCGAATTTTAACAACCTATTATGCATATCATATGGTAGATTCTGGAATTGGTCAGGATCTTACCTCTCACTGCCATGCTCGAAATAATCTACCTGAAACATAAGCTTCAAACACCCAAACACAAGCTTATGCAAGCCAATAGTGACTAGTAGTTGTCAGCAATTTCTTAAATTTGAAATTCACAATTCAAATTTAACAAGCTCTTTCACATGGTAGATTCTGGCATTGGTCAGGGTATTACCTCTCAATGCCATTCTCGAATTAATCTACCTGAACATGAGCTTCTATCAACCAAACACTTGGTGAGTCTGGATGCATATAACCTTTTCATTGCTACAACCATCACTGAAGCATTTTCGGAATTTATAAAAAAATTCAAATACTTCCAGCTGTTAGTCACATCAATGTCATCAAAGCTCATTTACGTCATGCAATCATTATCATATTAATATTTGCATGATATAGTCATATCATTCATGCAATTAAATGAAGGTTTAGATACCCTTACTTCACAAGCGTATCATTCATGCCACCTTGCTCTTCCATAGAGCATTTCTGGCAGCCAACTGGTCATGACTATCCTGCATTCATAGCAACCTCTGAAATGGTTCCAACTTTTGTTATGGACTCGTTGCCTTATCCATTTCTTCATAGGGTTGCTGGTCACATTCATCAGCATCAGCAACACATTCAGCTAGGTCCATGTCATCGTTGGTTTTGCCACTAATGCCAACATCAAAGCAATGATTATCATTAGTGGTTCATTATAAATATATAATTTTCAATATTCTTACCAATCATGCAATATCCTATGCATGCAATACATATCCTCATGCATTTCAAGCATAAACTTAGGAAATGTAGTTATAATCAGCAAGATAGGGTCTAATGAAAACTTCCCTTTCAAATCCCTCATCTTCTCATGGAATTCCTTTTTCACACAGCAGCTGGTTGACTTCATAGTCCTTGCTGCCCCTGGGCATGCAACTGTCCAGATTTGTCCATTTGATAACAGTGGCCATCATTAGCACTTTGTTGCTTCATGATCATATTCTGGTGACTTTTCCCTATTCCCTACTGGATAAGCTTTCCAACGCCTATCCACATGCGTCATTCCGACCTCGGGTGTAAAAACCACACCACTTCCAAGAATGAGGGCTTTCATCAAATCTTTGTATTTTTATTACACCACTGCATTTTGGACTGGGTGCCATCTTCAGGCAACTTCAGCCACCTGTAAACCACTGAGAATAGCTAAAAATCCCACTGGAAAGCAGTCGAAATCTGCTGGAGGTCCCACTGAAAACCACTAAGAAATCCCCTTTGAAAAATGCAATTCTCTTTGTGCAGAATCGGATCTCAAACCACTAATCCTTCCGCAACGGCGGCTCTTGGAAGGCTTCCCCTTTCGCAACGGCAGCTCTTGGAAGGCTTTCGCCTTCCGCAACGACGGCTCTCGGAAGGCTTTCCCCTTCCGCAACGGCGACTCTAGGAAGGCTTTTGCCTTTCGCAACGACAGCTCTCGGAAGGCTTTCGCCTTCCACAACGACAGCTCTCAGAAGGCTTTCAGCTTCCGCAACGGCGTCGGCAGCCTTTCTAGTCAGAAGCCGAAATGCTTTCGCTTCCGCAACGATGGACGCTCATTCACTTTCTTCTCCCGGCGATCAATATTTTCGTTATTTAGAACAATTTCAAACTTTCTTTTACCACGTCAGCTGTTGGCGGTATTTCTACATCGAAAGTCAAATGACTTTGGCTTCCGCAACGGCGGAACATGAAACGCTTTTACCTCCGATGAGTGAACTGAATTTTTGCCTTAGAAATTTTTTCAACTTTCTTTCTTTACGTCGGAGGCCTTACCCATCGGCCGGGAAGTTGTTTCTCCATCCGCAATGGCGGACGCCAAATCCTTTCTCCATCCGCAACGGCGGACGCCTAATGGTTCCTCCATCCGCAACGACGGACGCCAAATCATTTCTTCACCCGCAACGACGGCACGCGGAACCTTATCTTCTTCTGGCGGCGGTCTTTCTTCGTCAGACGACTTACCGCTTTTCTCTTCCGCAACGGCGGCAATCATTCCCCTTTTCCATCGACGATTTCATACTTAGACAAATTTTTCAAAATTTGTCTTTCTTCTTTCTGCCGAACATGGCACCTGTCGGCGGTCGGACCACTTTTCGTTGGACGCTTAGTTGCTTCTTCTCCCGCAACGGCGGACACTTAGGCAATTTTCACAGCTTTCTCCAAACTGTTCCGGCTTCGGCGGTCTTTATCATCGGAAGCTTTAGAGCTTTTCACTTCCGCAGAATCGGCGGCTGAATCCCTTCCGCAACCGCAACGGCGACGCTCCGATTGGTGGCCATTTACTTAGCAAAATTTTCAACTTGCGGGGTCGGAAGTTCTTCCACATCGGAAGCCAAATGACTTTGGCTTCCGCAACGGCGGCTCACCAAAGACAAACTTCTTCCGATCAGCCATGGACACTTAGAAAATTTCCGTGATTTTCTTCTGCACTGCCGGCAATCAGATGAATTTTTCGTCGGGCGTCGAGTCGTTTCTCCATCCGCAACGGCGGCACGCAGAGCCTTATCTTCTTCTGGCGGCAATCTTTTCTCATCGGAAGACTTGTTCCTTTGGCTTCCGCAATGGCGGAACACCAACCTGAACTTCTTCCGATTGGCAGCTCTTCCGCTATGGCGGACGAGAGATTTACAACTCTTCCGCAACTACGGAAATCCTTTCACATCGGAAGCCAAATGACTTTGGCTTCCGCAACGGCGGACTGGAAACCGATTTCTCTTCCGCAACTACGGAAGTCGGAACCACTAAACCCTCCGATGACCCGACTGTCAACACTTAGGCAATATTTTGGAAGTTTGTTGTCATCCCTTACTGATCCCTGCTGGACAGAAGGCAATTCCACCCTCTATCAGTTGCTCCATCTTGGCCCATAGAGGCCCATTGTTGCAACCTTGGCTCTGATACCATATTGTCACGTCCCCATTCCTTGAACCGGCGAAGAAGACACGACCACACCAAGCATACGGGAAAACAACCCCATGAACATAAACAAAGGAGATCAATGCTAAAATTAAAAGCTTAAACATAACAGGAATGCTAAACATACAAGCATACACAAATGCATAAATCTTCAATCATACAGCAGAAGCAAACATACATTCCAGCATTAATCATGTTCATCCTAATTCATTTGAAATTACTATAGAAATTGCAGAGATGAAGTAACCAGCAGCACTTATCTTTTGATGAAGAACTTGCCGCAACCAGCTACGCCGCTGCAACGTTCCACCCAGCCATAGGCCAGCGTGCTCATCGATCTCTCAGCAATGCTGCCACCCCCGAGTTGGGCATGCTTCCTCCGGAATAAGGGTCAGTTGCAGGCTTACACATAGCCAAGGGACACACTCAGCCAAACCAACACCACTGGGTTTACCAGGCCTTCCACAACCAGCCAAGCCAGCACAGTCCGAAGACCAACCACTGCTTACATGCAGCAAAACCATCCCTTCACATCCCTGTGAAGAAGGAAAAGACAATAGGTGGTAGTCCCAAACAAAAGGTGAGACACAGCTCAATCCTACAAGGAAATCTCAAAGATGTTCTTGGCCCTAAAGTGGCCAAAACAACTCAGCTGCAACACCCAAACCAGGGTATATCAGCAGCCCAAACACACAATAAATGATAGAAGCATTCCACAGTTCCAAACATGGAAAACTCGGCCAACAGCACACACAATTCCCCAATATAACGGCTGGGCAACTTACACAGTCCCAACGAGGGAGAAGCCAACAGGTGTGGGAATCAACAACCCACCAGCATCCACGAGCCCACAAGGCAACACACAATTCCTCAATGCAGATGTTGAGGAAATTTACACATCCACAATCCAAAGTGGAAGCAGAATTGGACTCACAACAACATCCCAAATCACGGGAAAACAACAGCAACCCAAAACATACACAGCATGGGAAAAAATGCCCCAAAAGTCTGTACGTGAGTGCAACTTGCACCCAACTGCAACACACAGAGGAAAACAAAATGCACGCTCGCAAATCAGTAAGGAAAAATCACACACACAGTCCCTGAGCGCGAAATAGCTCCTACACCCGAGAATCCCAAACAACAGCCACGTTTTCTCTTGTCCCCGGCATGGGCAACGCAGAGTCCTTGCGTGTGAGCATGAACAGACCACGACCTTGCGCACGAGCAGGAAAACAGACCACGAAGAAGATGGCAGGGGAGGTGAAGGCCAGGCGCATGAGGAAGATGATCCGATAGGGGAAGAGTGCGTGAGGGGAAGAATGGACAGTCATGGGTGGAGTGGGCGTGTGGGCAAGGGATTGACAGTCCTCCACAGCCACCACCACTTTCGCAATAACTGTCCCAACCACCGGCAACCATAACTGCTCAACTACCCAACAGAACATTAAAGAGGTTGGAAGAGGTTGGATGAGACAAGAAAGGTGGCAAACACACAAGGTGGGAACAGATGGGTTTTTCCCCCATAAACCAAGGTTTGACATCCCCCACCCCTTATCCTTTGGAACCATGCCCTTTTCATTCAACGTTGCATTGCCGTAGCTGGTTGTGGTTTATTTTAATTGATGTGCATGTTTACATGATGCCGAATTATAATGTGCCAAATGGCACGATAAACCATCGGCAACTGTCCCCATTGCCGAAACACACACACAACCAAATCGATGGTGGGGCTTTTTCCTTGAGCTCCTCACCACGATTAATTACAATATATACATCATGCAAACGGGGTCAAAACCGGGGACATTACAAGAGGCTTCAAAATATGAATGTCTAATATTTTCTTCCTCCGTAGAGGTTACATTTATAGTGTCATGGGCTCCCAAGACCAACCCCGAAACAAATCCAAATTTAGTTTACCAAAATCAGGAATCAATCCTGCACACATAAAATCCTAACAAATTATGATCTGGAAGATTTTCCATGATCACGAGTAGGTCAGGAAAACACGCTGGGTTGCACATGATGGAAAAAAATAGAAAACCAGACACCTATAACTCAGGCTCGCTTGATAAAAAATGATGGTTCAGAGCACCTCCAACGGCCTGCAATAGTTTTGTTCCCCCTTGCTTCTTCCACTTGCAAAATTTTTCTGGACCTTTGATTTCCTCAAGATTCATACTGCACTGTTGATCTAAGATTAAAATGACAGAAAGAAAATCGTGGAAAACGGGATTCTATATTTCTCGAGGCTCAGTTTGATCTTTCCGCTCTCTCCTTATCCTTTTTGCCCTTTAGCTTCCACAGCATTGAATTCCTTCATTTTCATTCTTTTCCGTTGATATAAGATCAAGCTGCGGGCTGCAAAAAGTGGAAGCCGGGATTTATGCTTTCACGATGCTAAATTGTCTATATTTCCGCTTTTCACCTCTCTGCTCCCTTTTGGGTTGTTGATTTGCGCAGAATATCTCCAGACTATCAATCTTGTAGATCGCAGAAAGCGTGATTTCAACCTTTTTTTGCAACCAAAACATTGTGTTTCCTCTTTTCGCTTCCACCTTTTTTTCTCCTTTTCGGGCTGTTGATCTTTGTGGAAGCTTTCTGGACCATAGATCTTGCGGATCGCAGAAAGCGGGATTCTAACTTTTCACGACCAAATTCCTTCATTTTCCATTTTCCTCTTTTTCCTTTCCACAAGATAGAGGAAAGTAGAAGGCATAAATACCAACTTTTATAACCAAATTTTGTCCGTTTCTACTTTCTCCTTTTTGCTTCCCTCTTTCTCCTGGACAATTGATTTATCTCAGAATCTTTCCATGACCGTTGGATCTTGGACTGCAGAAAGCGGAAATCAGATTTACCATCTTTCACAACCGAGTTTTGTCTTTTCCTTTCTTCCGTTGTGCATCCAGGCCGTCCATTCAGGCCAGCCTTTAACCTTGACTAGATTTTTCTTACTTAGGAATATTTATAAGGCTAAAACTCGGGATTTTCAACAATTTTTTCATCTTTCTTTCACTGGTCTAAAATTTAGCAGGGGAGTTAGTGCAGATGCATATGTAAAAATATTTCAATTAAGCACAAGTGCTAACAACAACTCCAACTTGAGGATGCTATCCTTCATGTGAGGTAGAAAAGAGCCCCATATACCAAGTGGCTGATCCATTGGGCCCTCTATTCCTACAAAATCCCCATCTAAATGCACCACTCTGCGCTATCCCGAAGGCCCACCACCTCAAAATTTGTTCTAGTGCATGTAACTTCAAACTTTCATAAAAAGAAAACCAAATGATGGCTCCTCTTGGGGACCTTACTGCCTTCACCTTGGGATTTAAGTCTGTCAGAAGGCTATCCACACATGCAACGTTAAAAATAAATGGTTTATACAATGACATGGGAACTAAACTATCTTTACAGAAAGTAGTGCTTGAGAATCCTTCCATTTACAGGAGCTCCAGATACTAGACCACCCTCCATCTCCTCCAGTATGTAGGCATTCTTTCCTCTAAAAGATGAAATATTGTAAGGGCCTTTCCACAGGTGATCAAAATTACCATGCCTCCCTTTCTCTTCATGTGGTGCATCCCATATCAAAACTACATCCCACATCTGGAAATCATCGGACTTTGTCCTCCTGTCAAAGATCTCTTTAATTTTCTCCTGAAAGTTTTGAGTTCTATCCAACAGTTGCTCCCTTTGCTGCTGCAGTTCAATCAATTGATACATTCTCCTCTGATTTGGATGGGTTCCAGTTTCTTCTTCCTGTAGCAGTCTCATTACTGACAAACTCAGGGAACTAGGAAAAATTACCTCATAGCCATAAACCAGTTGGAATGGTGAAGTGCCAATGGATTTATTTACACTGATTCTGTCATCCCACAAAGCATGAGGGAATTTTGTGTGCGAGGCCTTCTTGTTGTCCTCAAGAAACTTTTTGATGATCCTCATCACGCTCTTATTTGAAGATTCTGCCAACCCACCCTCGTGGATAGTAGGCCGTGGAATGCCCCAGCTGTATGTGATATTTGGAGAAAAATTCCACCATCTTCTTTGGCTTGAATGCAACAACATTGTCAATGATTAGATTTCTAGGAACCCCAAATATTGACAAAATGTGCTCTTTTAGAAACTGCATAATCACTATCTCAGTGGCTTGCCTAGTTGGGATGGATTCAATCCATTTGGTGAAATAATCAGTGGTAGTGAGAATCCACTTGTGTTTCCCTGAGGAAGATGAGTTTATCTCTCGAATAAAATCCAACCCCTGTTGCTAGAAAGGGGCCTCAACCTGTATGGGTTTCAGAGGCAATGGTAGAAGCTTCCTCCTCCCTTCAAATATCTGACACTTATGGAAGGTAGTAACCTCTTTGTGGGTATCAAAAAAGATAGTGGGCCAATAAAACCCTTCCCTCATGATATTATTCACAGTGGCCTTCCAATAATGATGACCTCCACAATCTCTTGCATGGAATTATTCAATGAGCTTCTTGGCCTCCCGCTCATTCACACAGTTCAACAACACCCCTCCCGGTTCTTTCGAATAAAAATTTCCATCTAAGATGAAAAACCTCGATACTTTCTGCTTGAGAAACCTGGCCCTTGTTCTGTCCATACCCTATGGAGCTTGCAGATGCTGTAACATGAAGATGATGTCAGTGTACCATGGGGATGACAAGAAATGCTCAACCACTTGTGGCTCTAGATGTTCCTTGGGGTTTTGGTCCTTTGTGTACAGTTCAACAATCATGTGTAGGATAAGAGCATCGCATTTAGATTGCGCCATGATTTTGGCTAGTCCCCGACCTTTAATTAGCTTTGTGGGCTTAATTTCCAAGTCATATTCAAGTAGGAATGCTATCGATTTTCCCCTTCTTCCCTCAGGATTTGGTTGGGTTAGGATATCCTTTACTGCATTGGTGAGGACATAGGAAATAATGTGAGAGTGTAGAATGTACACTTAGAACTCCTTCAAGTCCTGCACCAAAGCATAGGCCTGCTTATCCAGGATGTTGTATTTCAGAGGAGAATCTCCCAGGGTTTTGTTGTGAAAAGTAATGGGCTGCT
The DNA here is from genome assembly GCA_001517045.1 of Pseudotsuga menziesii. Lineage (NCBI taxonomy): Eukaryota > Viridiplantae > Streptophyta > Pinopsida > Pinales > Pinaceae > Pseudotsuga > Pseudotsuga menziesii. Next base: position 130,636 of record LPNX010485145.1, on the reverse strand, counting down.
CATGTCTCTCATGGTTCTTCTGTAGAAATACCCCTGCCACTTTGTGTTCTGAAGTAAAAGAGAACATGAGGAAATATTTGGAGAAATCAGGGCTTTCCAATACAGGGGCTTTCTAAGATAACCTTATTTATATATTCAAAGGACTATTTTGCTTCAGGTGTCCACTTGATCTCTTTGTCCTTTCCTAGCATGTTAATTATATACCTTACTATTTCAGCAAAGGCAACAATGAACCTTCTCAGAAAATTTACCTTCCTAAAAAAGGATTGAACCTTGACCTTATTCCGAGGGAGCTCAATTTTACGAATTGCCTCAACTCTCTTTGGGTCTATTCTGATGCCTTCTTGAGAAATTATGTGTCCAAGTAGCTTCCCCTCCTTCATAGCACATAATGAATTCTTCAGAATCAAGGAGATGCCAAAATTTATGCACTTTCTGAACATTCTTAGCAGTTTGCAACGTGTTCCTCATCAGACTGTGAAAAGGTAGTGATATCATCCAAATAGATGACCAAAATATTGTCCTTTTCATCAGCAAAAGCTATGTCCATGGACCGCTGGAAGGTTTCCCCTACATTCATGAGTCTGAATGGCATTTTAGCATACATAAAAAGTGCCCCAAGGTGTGGTGAAAGCTGTCTTCTCTTGGTCTTCTGGGTGCACCAAGATCTGATTGTAGCATGAGAAGCCATCCAAGGTGGAGATCCTTTGGGAAACTGTTAGCGCACGATTTGGGCCGTGAGGAAGGGAGCGGGGCCTGAAAAATTTTCACAGTGAAAAGCCTCGAGAGAGCTGTAATAGGCTATGAAGGAGAAGGAAAATCTTTGAAAGGAAAACCGAAAGGTTTATAAAGGAGAGGGGACCAAGCGCTAGTCATGATTCATCAAGTGGAAGAGATCCTGGGACTCGGAGGTGTATGCGAGCCCACTGGTGATTGTCCATGCAGAAGGAGAGGAAGAATACCTGTCAGATGGAATGACGAAGATGGAAAATTTTTCGATGGTCGGGATGAGAGGTGGATGCAGATCAACGACGGATGCCATTTCGTGAGTTCAAAATGCACATCAAATAGATCCTTTCCAAATCTGTGAAATGAGCTAAACCACAACGATTTGCAACAGTTGAGATCACAGAGATCTTATATCGAAGGTGGAGATGAATTCCTATGATATAAAGTGCATTGTGGAGATAGCGATCCAAAGTTTGTGAAATATGTTAAAGGGAAGATCTGTCTGATGGAGGAGATCGATGCAAAGGAAAATCTACAGTGCAAGACCATTTCGCCAACCGTAAGTGCTCGTAAGGAAATCTTGTCTAGAAAAGGAGAAATCCGGTAAAACTCTCCACATCGGACGATAAGATGGTGGGGAGGCAATCAATGACGAAGTTTATATCCCGCAGAACGGAGGTGTACAAGGACTAAGAAAATAGAACATGATCATACAAAAAGCCAACAACAGGGATCACATAGTTCTAGATCTTGGGTCCCAGATCTATGGCTAAGTTTGCATCTGACGGGAAAGATGCGTGGTCAGATAAGAGAGTAAAGTAATATAAAAGTTGGCACGTGGATCCAAACAGGTTATCATTTTGCAGCATCAAGAAGCGAGGGTTTAAGACTATGCAGACCGTGCCACCTTAGAAAAGCCTTCGAACAAGCTGTCAACCACCCTGGTACATATTTCCTATATTAAGCTATTTTCTCATGGAGGAATTGGAGGATTCAGAGGCTCAAAACCTTGAGGTGCAGGGAGACGAGGACACCCTAACAGATAAAGACGCTGAGGTATTCAATACTATCATGCTTAATGATAGTGTAGAAGCTACTCAAGCTGAGCTAAATGCTCTCCAATCATAGGGCATCGACACTAATGGAGTGTTCAGGTACTTCTTCTTTTACTTTTCTGTTGAACAAACCCCTAGTTTCCATGAGTTCATAAAATTGTGCATCAACAATTATTCCCTGTCCGAAGACGTTATCATGGATGCGTCTAAGTCTAGGCTGCTATGTCCTGTTAGCTCCCTCAATGTTCGAAACACCCTATTAATCCCTTCCGAATTTACCCAGATGTCCAGTGAATATAATGAAGAAGATATAATTTGTACTTTTTAGGGGTCCTCGGAGGAACAAAAGGACATTTTCCTCAGAACCTGTCTAAAAATAGAGAGCCAGTTGTCAGACCCCCATTCCCCATTGATTTTGACCTATTCAATGAAGACACTTAGTCTGTGATAACCCTAGAAAGCAAGTTCTTAGGTATGGACTCGAACCAGTTCGTCACTGAACCTTTATTAAGCCTGATTTTTACCCTCAGTACCTGTCAAACGATGTCTGGACTACTGAGTTAGTCTTCGCCACCCACATGGATGCAATTTGATGAATTCTTAGCCAGAAATATAAATGCCCAGTTGAGTAATTTCAGTTGGTTCAAAACCTTCAGGTTCTAGTCTCTTCTTATGAAGATATTTTTGAGTATTAACGACAACGACCTGCAGCTTCCAAAAATGGTTCTGACGAAGGACATGCACAGAGATTACTGCAATTTCATGGACGCCCTCATGGCTCTAGTATATGAGGTCCTCTTCTAAGAAAGGCCGCCAAGGGTCTTACCAGAGACGAAAATCATGCTGCAAACATCCCATGAAAGAATAGTCGGGGATTTGTTTCTCTCAGAGGACAATACAATGATAAGAGTCTATGTTTACTCATCAACCATATGTCCTCCCAACGGTTTTGACGCTGAGGATGTTTGCACTAGAATTAATCAGGCAAAGGTTGACTGTTGAAAATGAACATTTTATAATTTTTAGGAAACATGCTGATATCAGGTTCCCATGGGAAGTGGGCCCTTTTACTGTTAAAAAAAATTGGCCTTGCCAAATGTCCAAAGTTTTCTCAGAGAGAGAGGGTTTGCAATGGAGGATGAAATCGACTACAACCCTCATCACATCATATCCAATAGGAGGAAAACAAATAAGAGAAATCCATTCGAGCACATTGATAGCGGGGTTTGCGGAAAGGGCCAACTGGATGAAGCACCCTGGAGAGATTCACTCCAATGAAGATATGTGGGAAGGGTCGTTGCCCTCTGCCCTTGTGGAGAGTTCCCCTCAACCATATCTTTTTTGTATTATAGCCGCAGCCACACTGATCACAACCTTGGCCAGCTCATATGATAGGGAAAATAAAAGAGAATACCTAGAGGCCATGGAGGTAAAAGAATGGGAGATGGCCAGGACACCCAAGAAATAGAAAATTGAAGAATCGGATAAACTCACACAGAGTGCCTGGGCTAAGGGAAATAATAAAATGGTAAAAGTTAAAGGTCCATCCTTCACGATTCAAGAATACGCTTTTAGTAGTGTTCCTAAAGAATAAGTAAGCAAATACAAGTCTAAATCCAAGCTATTCGATAAATACAGAGAAGTTGGAAAGAGGGCCTTTGAAGAAAAATCGAGGTTGTGCGAGGAGGTGGACAAACTGCTATGTCAGAAGACCTCCTTGGCTACAGTCAGAGACCCGACCAAGGACACGTTGAATTTGGCCGTGATCATGGGAGACAACGTAGCGGTGTTAGAGGTAGACTCAAAAAGATTCCCAAAAACTGACATAATTAATTTGCATTAAGGGATAAGTGACTTCCTCTATACTGATGTGCTTGAAGCTGCTTTACAAATATCAAAATTGACGGATGGTAAGAAAAGAGTTGAAGAGATGCTCCAAAAGGAGAGGGTGGAAAATAAGGCTTACCAGACCTAGATCAGGAAGCTCCAGATATATCTATCTATAGCCGACAGCTCGGGAGATAAAGGTATCGCCACATAAAGGCTACTGAAAGACAAGGAAGGTACGATCCAGTTGTTGAAGAAAAAGCTAGAAATCCCTTCTACTCAGCTTATATAGATTGCTGAATTGACTGAGATTGAAAAGGAGGGGGAGGCCCTGAACACCAAGTTGATCAATTGTAAGGCCAAAATACTCATACAGGAAGAGAAGGACAGACAGTGGAAGAAATATGTAGAGCTCTGGGCCGAGGAAAAATGAGCCTTCAAAGCAAGGCAAGTTGAGATGGAAAAGGAATTAAAAGAACTGAAGGAAAAAACCCAGGAACAGTCAGCGCCTGCATCCTAATCATCCACAACGTCTGGTGTAGACTCATTCTCCCATGCCATGTCCCAGGTAAGTCTCAAATCTATAGAGATCATTGGCCTAAGAAAGAAGAATCAGGACTTAATGGGCATGGCTAATGTCAAAGAAGGGATGAAGGAGAAGGTGGAAGAGCGTTGCAAAGAATTAGTCACGGCATAAAAAGCCCTTAGACACGGCTGAAGGCACAATCAGTTTCCTGAACATCCTGACATACGAAGACATCAAATAAGGGAACATATGAGATAGGATCCCAGTCATCACATCAGCTAGAAGGGTGGTTCACAAACACCCTCATTTAAAGATGGTTGAGGCAAAATGGAATTTCGCAAACAAACAGACTGACGACTTCGTGATGATGTTTAAACCTATGGTCCAGAGAGGGATCCCTTTCTTCTGGGAAGAAAAGGGACCAATGTTGTCCCAAAAAGAGTATTATGATAGATTTGTCGAATGCAGGAAGGATCACAAGCAATTCAAGGATATAGCTCAGTAATTTCTTTTAGGCACGACCATGATTAAAACATTGTCTGGGGGATTTGAGTTATTATTTGATTTCAAAGATTTTTGCACAAAGTTACCAATGGATCTTTATCTGGAGAACGTGGAACTCAGAGTATTGGCAGAAGAGATGGTAAAGCTGGAGACACCAATATCTAACCAATGGAAGTTGATCGAGAACTACAGTAAGTCCAAACGCAGGTCACGCCAAGGATCATGGGCTCTAACAACAACCAAAACCAAAGATACATGTGCAAGGAAATCAGTTGTGCCAGTATTTTTGGAGACGTAGCATATTTTGAAGGCCAACAAAAAATGTTACCCGCATTATTTTTTGTTTCATGCCACCCGTGGGAAGACGCCACGATACAATTTGTTGTCGATTTTTGTAACTAATTTCGGCCCTGTTTCGAGGTTGGTCTCGGGGGCCAAACACTTTAAATATTCTCCTCATGGAAGGAGAAAGGGTTGGTTGGTTTTGAATTTGCAAGCCTATTGTGTTTGTAATACTTTTTGAATTAATATACAGAGATGAATGTTGGTTATATGCATTTTATAGGAATTCCTTTGTGTTTCCAATTTGTAGTCTGTGATTTTATTTTCTCATGTGCATGTTATTTCTAGTGCTTCTTTACATTATGTTTCTCTTCATGTCATAGAATCAGTGTATAATGTATAGGAATTCATACTCATATGCTCTTTCCATTGTCTCCGATATTCACTAAACTTTTCTTCCAAAACTGGCGTGGAATTCATCCCCACGGTGCTCTACACTAGCGAACTGTCATATTTCTGCTATTACCACCAGACCCCAAATACAAAGACAATGATCAAGACACTACCTTTCTCCTATAAGCAATTTCCTACGCAAACTTCTATGATTCCTTGGGATTTTGACTCCATAGCCCGATAGATCTTTCTTTTGTTTCCAACCACCAACATCTAACATTTATCCCGTGACATTTATGTCTGGCCTTGTTATACATATGTGAGAGATCCCTCTCTGGAATTGGAGAAGCCAGCTCCCTTTCCTAAAGTGGTTCTGATGTTACCTCGGTGTCCACCTTTCCCACAACCTTGGGTGCGATTTTGAGTGCTAACAAACTGGCGCCATTGCCGGGGACGAAATTGAAGATCATCCCTGGGAAGAACGATAAAGATTCAAAAGATAACAGGTTTCCGTGGGAAAACAGAGACCCTTACAAGTGAGTAAGGTTGTGTATTTGTCCTGGTGACTCCACATCGTGGCTGAAATACATCTGAAAGACATCCTGGATTCCCAACGACTGCATATAATAGGTAATCTCGACACCGAAATATTTTCAAGTTTGGATAACCCCAATAAACCATTTGGAAATAAGGGAAAAGATCAATTAGCTATTCCTCATTTTGAAAATTCCTCTACCCAAGAATTTCGTAGCGTCTAGGGTTCTGTAGAGGAAAGCTCGCTTTGAAAGATCCCTACCAAAATCTAAATCAAATTCGGATATCAAGAACACCACAGTGAACCCTGATAGGTTGGAAGCATACCTGCTAGACTCACTCCGACAAAACCTTCTGAGAACTAGAAGCCTGTGTTCTAGAAATTTCAACCCTGTACACCCCAGGTAGTGAAAAATCAACCTGTCTTCCAAGTCCCGCCTATAGTCCCGAACCCCCCCAAACCAATGTCTGCCTGTTTCCCCCCACTAGAGATACCTATTGCGTTACATGACCTTCCTCAATGTTATGCCTAGAGAATCCCATTCTATGATGGGGAAGGAAATTTCACAAGAAAACAACACGTTGACAGGTTCAAAGACTTCTTGGACCTAGATCTAGTAGATGAAGATGAGGTTGTTCGTGTTGAGCCTTTCGGGGGAAGTGAAGAAGTGGTTCAAATATTTTCTTGCCATGTCTATTTGTATGTTCGCAGCTTTTTAGACTATGTTATTGGAAAGCTGGGAAGATAAAAGAAGCCCCCTACAAGTCTTGTCCCAGTACAACGACCTGAAGCAAGGTGGTTTCAAGTTCGTACATGAATTTTCCAGCAAGTTTATGAGGATGTATAATTCCATTCCCATTGACATCAAGCCACCAGTAGGTGCTGCAAAGTTACATTACACCGATGCTTTTGAAAGTGATTTTGCTCTGTTATTGAGGGAAAGAAAGTCAACAAATATTCATGTAATGTTTCAAGACGCCTTGGAGGTGGAAGCTAACATGATGGTGAGTGGGAAGATTAGACAAAAACCGAAGATGAGGAAAGTCAGAGAAGATGGGCCCTCCACCTCTGCTGCTTCTGCTAATGACTTAAAGTTTGAAATGATGTTGAAGACGATAGAAAAGATGATGGATAAATTATCAGAAGACAATGGATCATAGAACCGGGAGTAGAATGAGCCCCAAATCAGAAATACAAATAGTTCAAGAGGCCCAACCCTCCTCAACTCCCTTTGATTAGACAGAGAGAGGCAACAAACCCCCGAAACCCGAATGATCAGCAGATATAGCCACCTTTCCCCCAAAATTATGTCAACGACGAAGGTGAAGAAGAACCCGTTGGAGATCAAATCCATCATCTCAGAGATCTGGACTCCGACATATACCTCATTGAAGTAGAGCATAATATGTATGCCCAAGAGGAGGAGCTGAAAGACCTTGAAGAAGAGTCAGAGTAGTACCAGAGGGGGTATATGCATGCCATAGACGAGGTCAAGAGGAAGATCCAATTGAGGAGTAGAGACGTCACCTTCAATAGAGGTAAGAATAATCCGAATCAGCTCTTCACCATCTTGCAAGAGGATGATAGAAATAAAGAAAATTCAAAGGAGCAGATCCCATTCAAAGAATTGGCGGATAAAGGTGGAAAGGTGAAGGAAGTTAGGCCAACTGCACCTGTAGAGGTGGAAAAGGTCATTCCTTACTTCAGCCTGCATACTGAACTCTCCAAGGTAAAAATCTCTATTCCCTTCAATGAATTATTAAAAAATAAAGAATACGGGGATAAGATAACAAGTATGGTTAAAGGTCAAGGGGATTTTCAACTAGACGTCCTAGAGGTAAATGATGATGCTCCCACTATCAGTTTTAGGACTAGGCTCGAACATGGAGACGAGGAAGAAGTTCGTCCTTTCTATCAGAGCTTAAATGTGCATGATATGGTCGTACATAATCCTATGTTGGATTTAGGGGCATCTCATAATTTGATTCCAAAGGGGGTGGTAGAGAGTATGGGATTAGAAGTCACTCGACCTTACAAAGACCTGTACTCTTTTGACTCTCGAAAGGTGAAATGTCTCGGGTTAATCAAGGATATGGTGGTGACTCTAACAGAATTACCTTCCAAAACTATGGTGATGGATGTGGCCGTGGCAGATATTCCCCCCAAGTTTGTCGTGTTGTTGTCTAGATCCTGGACTTCCAAGTTAAAATGGAGCCTGCAAATGGACGTCTTATGCCACCATTCCTATGGTTGGAGGAAATAAAAGGCTGTACAACGAAAACAAATCCTCGTACATGGTCAACATCCCGGACAGGTCAGAAGATCATTCCATATATGTTGTTGACACCGATCTCGGGTCATCTATTTTCTTCAATGACGTATTCCCCCGCAACCTCGAAATATCGATGAAAGTCAAAGAAGGGGAGGGAAGACCCGTCGAAAATAAAAACCCTCTGAATGCAAAATAAAAGGAGGAAGGTCTTTGGACATTGTACTTCGATGGTTGGGTTTCTAAGATAGGAGCCGATGCAGGTTTGTATATCATTTCTCCTCTCGAAGAATCTGAAAGCTTGTCTTACCAGTTGAATTTTGAATGCACTAACAATGTAGCAGAATACAAAGATTTTTTTATTGGGGTTACATGCTTTGAAAAGTAGGAAATCCAGAAAGATACAGGTCATCGGAGATTTAGAATTGGTCATAAATCAAATAAATGACATTTATCAGATCGGGCATCCCAGAATGAGAGCTTACAGAAATGAAGTATGGGACATGTTTGGAAATTATTTCATTGAGCATGTGGTCAAGGTAGTCCCTAGAAGCGAAAACACAATTGCCGATGCCTTGGCGGTCGCTGCTGGAAAATTTAGAACCCCTATGGCTAGGTGGAGAACATATAAGGTGCACATCAGAAACATGCCCTCTATACCTGAAAACTCCAAACACTGGCAGGTTTTCGACTATGATGAGAAAATCAAGAGATTTTTGGAGTTATCAGACGAGTTTGCAAATACTCAAATAGATAACGAGAATTGCCTCCTCGAATATCTTAAGGATTTCAAGGGTGGCAAGCAAGGGATTGATGAGAGTGGGCAATACAGAAATTCCCTGGGAGGGAAGGACATAGTGCAATTAAAGGGTAACCATATTTCTAGAGGTATGATTCCCATGGAGAAGTTGTTTGATCAGAATGACATGGCCAAGGATACCAAAATGAAACCCGTTGAGGTTTCTGTTGAGGATAAGAACATCAGGGATGAATACCACTTGAATATCATAAAATTATCAAAGAAGTTGTCGGCCAAAGCAAAGGAGGATTACATTAGTCTGATGAAGAAATATTCTGACGTCTTTGCATGGAGCTATGAGGACCTTAAAGAGTATGACACCTCCATCATACAACATACTATCCCCATAAAGCCCGACGAAAATCATTTTAAGCAGAAATTGAGAAGGGCCAATCCAAAGTTGCTTCCTATCATCTAGAAAGAAATAAGGAAGTTGTTTGACACCAAAATCATTGTGACACTAAGATTTTCTAGGTGGGTCACGAATGTGGTGCCTGTAAGGAAAAAGAATGGGGAGATCCAGATATGCATTAAATTCAGAAATCATAACAAGGTTTCCCTGAAAGACAATTATCCTTTGCCCAAGATGGAACATATATTGCAAATAGACGTGGGGTCTGAGAGGATTTCCACCATGGACGGCTTCTCATGTTACAACCAAGTGAAGGTATTTCCTGAAGATCAAGAGAAAACTACTTTCACCAAACTGTGGGGAACATTTATGTATGCCAAGATGCCTTTTGGTATCATGAACGCAGGAGCCACATTTCAATGCGCCATGGACATAGCATTCACTGAAGAAAAAGACAAATTTGTGGTAGTCTATATGGATGATATCACGGTATACTCCAAATATGATAAGGAACACATCCAGCATCTAGAGAAGGTTTTCCTGAAGTGCATAAGGTATGGGATATCGTTGAACCCCTGAAAGTTCCATTTCGGGTTAGAAGAAGGGAAGTTGCCGGGACATATCATTTTGAAGGATGGTATAAAGATAGATCTAGAAATAATCAAAGCCATTCAAAAAGTCAAAGAGCTGAGGAGAAAAAATGAGGTGTAGTCATTCATTGGACAGGTAAATATTTTAAGAACATTCATCCCCAACTTTGTTGAAATACTGATGAACATTACTAACATGTTGAGGAAATACCATGAGATGAAATGGACACCAGACGCAAGGGAGGATTTTGGAGATATAAAAAAGGCCCTCATAGAGGCCCCTGTCCTGGTAAGTCTGGATTTCAATTAAGACTTCCTAATTTTTTCTTATGCATCGGAGCACATGGTTGCTGGGTTATTGTTGCAAAAGAATGACCAAAATGCTGAGATACCTATAGCATTTTTTAGCAAGGTACTGAGAGATGGGAAATTGAAGTATGATATAATGGAAAATCAAGCATATGCACTGATAAAATCACTAAAGTATTTCAGGGTCTACACACTCCATTCCCACATCGTCGTTTATGTGCCCAACAGTATTGTGAAGAGCATCCTCACTCATCTAGACCCAGAAGGAAGAAGGGAGAAGTGGATTGTAGTGCTATTAGAATATGATATTGACATCAAGCCCACCAAACGGGTTAAAGGTCAAGGGCTGGCCAAAATGATGACGAACTCCAATTGTGATTCCTTGCAACTAAATTTCTTGGCCAGTCACTTGCTCCAATTGGATGCAGGGATACAGGTAATTCCTAGTTTCTCTATGTCCTCTTGCTATTCTGACATTGTATATGTGCTGAGGAATGTACAGGCACCAGCAAGTCTGAGAAAAACAAGGGTGAGGTCATTAAAGTTAAAATCCGCAAAATTTTGTATTCTGAATGAGCACCTGTATTGGAAATATCTAGGTAGTATCCTTTTGAATTGCCTTCTGGAAGACGAAGCCCGACAGACCATAGAAGAGTTTCACAAAGGATATTGCGGAGGACACCACTCCTGGAAAGTTATGACTCACAAGATTTTAAGGGATGGTTTCTATTGTCCCTCATCATTTTATGATGTGTACAAAGAGATCGCTAAATGCCACCATTCCTAGGTTTTCGAAGGAAAAAGGAAACTTGTCCCTCTTCCTCTTAACTCCATATCCATAGAAGCACCATTTCAGCAGTGGGGGTTAGACTTCATTGGAGAAATAAATCCAAACTCTTTTGGGAAGCACAGGTGGATTCTAACAGCTATTGATTACTTTACCAAATGGATTGAGGCAATACCCACTAGAAGAGATACTGATGAGGTAATTAGGAATTTTTTAGAAGAAAACATTTTGGCTCGATTTGGATGGCCCTAAAGAATAGTAACATATAATGCTGCAGCTTTCAAGTCAAAGAAGATGGTCAATTCTGCCACAAATACCACATTAGCCTCAACCATTCTACTTCCTATTATCCCTAGGGAAATGGGCTGGAAGAATATTCTAACAAAAGCCTGGAAAGAATTATAAAGAAGTTGTTGGAGGACACCAAAAGCCTGCCTAGCACACGAAGTTAAGATATGCTCTATGGGCTAACAGGGTTAGCACTAAAAGGGCCATCGGGATGTCCCCATTCTAGCTTGTATATGGGTTTGAAGTAGTCTTCCCAACATATTTAGGAGTGTCGGTGGTGAGGCTGCTGCAAGAACAACAAAGTGAGCCTAATCATATGTAGAGGAGGATAAATCAAATCATCGAGTTGAACAAGCTAAGAAGCAAATCCTACGATAGCATGCAGGTACATCAAGAGAAAATGAAGAAGACGTTTGATAGGAGAGTTAAGGAGGAAAAGTTCTGACTTTATTTCTAACAGCTATTGATTACTTTATTTCTGACTTTATTTCATTGAAGACTTTATTTCTCCAATGAAGTCTAACCCCCATTTCAGCAGTGGCGGTTAGACTTCATTGGAGAAATAAATCCAAACTCTTTTGGGAAGCACAGGTGGATTCTAACAGCTATTGATTACTTTACCAAATGGATCGAGGCAATACCCACTAGAAGAGATACTGATGAGGTAATTAGGAATTTTTTAGAAGAAAACATTTTGGCTCGATTTGGATGCCCCTAGAGAATAGTAACATATAATGCTGCAGCTTTCAAGTCAAAGAAGATGGTCAATTCTGCCACAAATACCACATTAGCCTCAACCATTCTACTTCCTATTATCCCTAGGGAAATGGGCTGGAAGAATATTCTAACAAAAGCCTGGAAAGAATTATAAAGAATTTGTTGGAGGACACCAAAAGCCTGCCTGGCACACGAAGTTAAGATATGCTCTATGGGCTAACAGGGTTAGCACTAAAAGGGCCATCGGGATGTCCCCATTCTAGCTTGTATATGGGTTTGAAGTAGTCTTCCCAACATATTTAGGAGTGTCGGTGGTGAGGCTGCTGCAGGAACAACAAAGTGAGCCTAATCATATGTAGAGGAGGATAAATCAAATCATCGAGTTGAACAAGCTAAGAAGCAAATCCTACGATAGCATGCAGGTACATCAAGAGAAAATGAAGAAGATGTTTGATAGGAGAGTTAAGGAGGAAAAGTTCTGGATCGATGACCTGGTACTGGAATGGGATGCACCCCATGAGGATAAAGGAAAGCATGGGAAATTTTATCATATGTGGGTAGGTCCATACATCATTGTGGTGCACAAAGGAGAAAATACTTTCATTTTGAAACATCAAGATGGGTCCTTGCTAGAAGGAGGTCTAGTGAATGGGAGGTTCCTCAAACACTACTTGACCTGAGATGAAAAAGTGAATGCATGTACTATAGTTGTATATATTTCATAGTTTTCAATAAATAAGAAGGTGGTTCCAGAAGGAGTTTAAAGCTCGAAGAGAAGGCCCTAGGACCCAGAAGGACAACCATTTTTATATTTCCTAGTTTTTTTCCTTCGTTACATAGCAACAAGGCAACATTGACACATGTTTTGGAGTCTAGGGTAGAGATGCTCGCCTAATGGATTTGGCACCTGGTCTACGGGTTCTTTGCTACCTTGCAAGGAGGATAACATTCCTAGCTGGAGCCACTTGTTAGTGCCCTATTTTGGCTGAATAGAAAGAAGCGTTTCTGACCCGTGAGGAAGGGAGCGAGGCCTGCGAAATTTTCACGGTGAGAAGCCTTGAGAGGGCCGTAATAGGCTTTGAAGGAGAAGGAAAATCTATGAAAGGAAAACCAAAAGGTTTATAAAGGCGAAAAGACCAAGTGCTAGTCATGATTCGTCAAGTGGAAGAGATCCCGGGACTTAGAGGCGTACACGAGCCCATTGGTGATTGGCCACGCAGAAGGAGAGGAAGAATACCTGTCAGACAGAACGATGAAGATGGAAACGTTTTCGAAGGTCGGGATGAGAGGCGAATGCAGATCAACGGCAGATTCCATTTCACGAGTTCAAAATGCACATCAAAGAGTTCCTTTCCAAATCTATGAAATGAGCTAAACCGCAACGATTTGCAACGGTTGAGATCACATAGATCTTAGATCGATGCTGGAGATGAATTCCTCCAATATAAAGTGTATTGCGGAGATAGCGATCCAAAGTTCTTGAAATACGTTAAAGGGAAGATCTATTTAATAGAGGAGATCGACACAAAGGAAAATATACGGTGCAGGACCATTCCACCAGCCGTAAGTGCTCGAAAGGAAATCTTGGTTGGAAAAGGAGAAATCTAGTAAAACTCTCCACATCAGATGACGAGATGGCAGGGAGTCTTGAAATCAATGATGAAGTTTAAATCCTGCGAAACAGAGGTGCACAGGGACTGAGAAAGTAGAATGTGATCATATAAAGAGCCGAAAGCAAGGATCACGCAGTTCTAGATCTTGGGTCCCAGATCTATGGCTAAGATTGCATTCGACGGGAAATATGCGTGGTTATATAAGAGAGTAAAGTAATATAAAACTTGGCATGTGGATCCAAATAGGTTATCATTTTGCGACATCAGGAAGGGAGGGTTTCAAACTGTGCAGACCGCGCCACCTTGGACAAGCCTCCGAAGCAAACTGTCAACCACCCTGGTACGTATTTCCTATATTAAGTTATTTTCTCATGGCGGAATTGGAGTATTCATAGGCTCAAAGCCTCAAGGTGCAAGGATTTGAGGATGCCCTAACAGATAAAGATGCTGAGGTCTTCGATACTATCATGCTAAATGATATTGTAGAAGCCTCTCAAGCTAAGCTAAAGGCTCTCCAATCATAGGGAATCGACACTCATAGATTGTTCAGGTCCTTCTTTTAATTTTTCTGTTGAACAAACCCCTAGTTGCCTCGAGTTCATAAAATGGTGCGTCAACAATTATTCCTCGTCCAAAGGTGTTATCATGGATGCATCTAGGTCTAGGCTGCTATGTCCTATTAACTCCCTCAACGTCTGAAACACCCTATTAATCCCTTCTGAATTTACCTAGATGTCCAGTGAATATAATGAAGAAGATATACTTTATTCTTTTCAGGGGTCCTCGAATGAACAAAAGGAATTTCTCCTCAGAACCTATTTGAAACTAGAGAGCCAGTTGTCAGAGCCCCCATTCCCCATTGATTTTGACCTATTCAATGAAGAGACTCAGTCTGTGGTAACCCTAGAAAGCAAGTTCTTAGGTATGGACTCGAAGTAGTTCATCACTGAACCTTTATTAAGCTTGATGTTTACCCTCAGTACAGGTCAAACGATGTCTGGACTACTGAGTCAGTCTTCGCCACCCACATGTCTGAAATTTGATGAATTCTTACACAGAAATATAAATGCCAAGTTGATTAATTTTAGTGAGTCTAGAACCTTCAGGTTCCAGTCTCTTCTTATGTAGATGTTTTTGAGTTTTAATGATGACGGCCTGCAACTTTCGAAAATAGTTCTGATGAAGGACATGCATAGAGATTACTGCAAGTTCATGAACGCCCTCATGGCTCCAGTATATGAGGTCCTCTTCCAAGAAAGGCCGCCGAGGGTCTTACCAGAGATGAAAAGCATGCTGCAACCATCCCATGAAAGAAGATTCGAGGATCAGTTTCTCTTAGAGGATAATACAGTGATAAGAGTCTATGGGTTTACTCGTCAACCATATGTACTCCCAGCATTTTTGACGGTGAGGATGTTTGCACTAGAATTGATCAGGAAAAGGTTGACTGTTGAAAACGAACATTTTATAAGTTTGAGGAAACATGCTGATATCAAGTTCCCATGGGCAGTGGGCAGTTTTACAGTTAGAAACAAATTGGCCTTGCCAAAGGTCGAAAGTTTTCTCAGAGAGAGAGGGTTTGCAATCGAGGCTGCAATCGACTACGACCCTCATCACATCATCTCCAATAGGAGGCAAGCAAATAAGAGCAAGCCATTCGAGCACATTGAAGTAGTGGGATTGGCGGAAAGGGCCAATTGGATGAAGCACCTTGAATAGATTCACTCTGATGAAGATATGACAAAAGGGTCATCCCCCTCGTCCCCGGTGGAGAGTTTCCCTCAGCAAGACTTCTCCTGTATTATAGCCACAGCCACATAGATCACACCCTTGGCCAACTCATATGATAGGGAAAATAAAAGAGAATACCCAAATGACATGGAGGTAGAAGAAGGGGAGACATCCAAGATGCCCAAGAAACATAAAACTGAAGAATCAGATAAACTCACGCAGAGTGCTTGGGTTAAGGGAAATAATAAAATGGTAAAATTTAAAGGTCCATCCTTTAGATTCAAGAATACGTTTTAGTAGCGTTCTTAAAGAAGCAATAAACAGATATAAGTCTAAAGCCGAGCTGTTGGAGAAATACAGAGAAGCTGGCGAGAGGGACTTTGAAGAAAAATTGAGGTTGTGCGAGGAGGTGGACAAACTGCCAGGTCAAAAGACCTCCTTGGCTATGGTCAAAGGCCCTACCAAGGGAACATTGAATTTGGCCGTGATCACGAGAGATGAGGTAGAAAAGTTAGAGGTAGACACGAGAAGAATAAAATGGTAAAAGTTAAAGGTCCATCCTTCATATTCAAGAATACATTTTAGTAGCGTTCTTAAAGAAGCAGTAAGTAGATACAAGTCTAAAGCCGAGCTATTGGAGAAATACAGAGAAGCTGGCAAGAGGGCCTTTGAAGAAAAATCGAGGTTGTACAAGGAGGTGGACAAACTTCCATATCAGAAGACATCCTTGGCTATGGTCAGGGGTCCTACCAAGGGAACGTTGAATTTGGCCATGATCATGGGAGATGAGGTAGCAGAGTTAAAGGTGTATGAGAAGAATCCCTAAAACTGACATAATTAATTTGCATCAAGGGATAAGCGACTTCCTCTATACTGATGTGCTCCAAGATGCTTTACAAATATCAAAATTGACAGCTTGTAAGAAAGGAGATGAAGAGATGCTCTGAAAGGAGAGGGTGGAAAATAAGGTTTACCAGACCCAGATCAGGAAGCTCCAGATAGATCTATCTGTATCCAACAACCCTAGAGATAAAGGTATCGCCACACAAAGGCTATTGAAAGACAAGGAAGGTACGATCTAGTTGTTGAAGAAAAAGATAGAAATCCCTTCTACTCGGCTTATACCTACTACTGAATTGATTGAGATAAAAAAGGAGAGGGAGGCCCTGAACACCAAGTTGATCGATTGTAAGGCCAACCTACTCATGTAGGAAGAGAAGGAGAGACAATGGAAGAAAGATGCAGAGCTTTGGGCCAAGGAAAAATGATCCTTCGAAGCAAGGAAAGATGAGTTGGAAAAGGAATTAAAAGAACCGAAGGAAAAAACTCAGGAACAGCTGGTGCCTGCGGCCCAATCATCCACAATGTCTGGTGTAGAATCACTCTCCCATGCCATGTCCCAGGTAAGTCTCAAAACTATAGAGATCACTGGCCTAAGAAATATGAACCACGACTTAATGGACATGGCTAATGTCAAAGAAGCGCTGAAGAAGAAGGTGGAAGAGCATTGTAGAGAATTAGAAGTTAGGAACAATGAATTAGCAAAACAAGTTTCAGGCCAGGAAGCTCTTATAGGGGAGAAACACATCATTTGGGACATGATAATAGTGGAGGAAAACAAAGTACAACCATACTTGGATTTTATCCAAGATAAGGAATACATCATACAGGCGGCCAAAAAACACATCTTGATAGCTAAGTTAGACCTGCATAAAAAGCCCTTAGACATGGATGAAGGCACAATCAGTTTCTTGAACAGCTTGACAGATGAAGACATCAAATGAGGTGACATCCGAGATAGGATCCCAGTCATCACATCGACTAGAAGGGTGGTTCACAAACATCGCCATTTAAAGATGGTCGAGGAAAAATGGAATTGCGCACGCAAACAAGATGACGACTTCGCGACGATGTTTAAACCTCTAGTCCAGAGAGAGCTCCCTTTCTTCTGGGAAGAAACGGGACCAATGTTTTCCCAAAAAGAGTATTATGACAGATTGGTCGAATGCAGGTGGGATAAGAGGAAATTCGAGGATATAGCTCAGCAATCGCTTTTAGGCATGACCGTGATAAAAAATTGTCTAGGGAGTTTGAGTTATTATTTGATTTCTAAGATTTGTGCACAAAGCTACCAATGCCTCCTTATCTAGAGAACCTGGAACTCAAAGTTTTGGTAGAAGAGACAGTAAAGCTAGAGACACCGACAACTAACCAATGGAATTTGATCGAGAACTACAATAAATCCAAACGTAGGTCATGCTAAGGATGATGGGCTCTAACAACAACCAGAACCAAAGATACATGTGCAAGGAAATTAGGCAAGCCAGTATTTTTGGAGATGTAGCATCTTTTTAAGTCCAGCAGAAAATGTTACCCGCATCATTTTCTGTTTCATGCCACCTGTGGGAAGATGCCACGATACATTTTGTTGAGAATTTATTGTCGATTTTTGAAACTAATTTCGGCCCTGTTTCGAGGTTGGTCTTAGGGGCCCAGACACTTTAAATATGCTCCTCATGGAAGGAGAAAGGGTTGGTTGGTTTTGAATTTGCAAGGCTATTGTGTTTGTAATACTTTTTGAATTAATATATAGAGCCAAATGCTGGTTATATGCATTTTACAGGAATTCTTGTGTGTTTCCAAATTACAGTATGTGATTTTCTTTTCTCATGTGCATGTTATTTCCAATGCTTCTTTACTGTATGTTTCTCTTCATGTCGTAAACTCAGTGTATAATGGATAGGAATTCATACTCATATGCTCCTGCAATTGTCTCCGATATCCCCTAAACGTTTCTTCCAAAACTGGCATGGAATTCATCCCTGCGGTGCTCTATGCTAACAGACTGTCATCTTTCTGCTATTAGCACCATACCCCAAATACAACGACAGTGATCGAGACACTACCTTGCTCCTGTAATCATTTTCCTATGCAAAATGCTCTGTTTCCTTGGGATTTTGACTCCATAGCCCGATAGATCTTTCTTTTGTTTCCAGCCACCAACGTCTAACATTTATCCTGTGACATTATGTCTGGCCTTGTTATACATCTGTGAGAGATCCCTCTCTAGAATTGGAGAATCCAACTCCCTTTCCTAAAGTGGTTCTGCTGTTACCTCGGTGTCCACCTTTCCCACAACCTTGGGTGTGATTCTGAGTGCTAACAAAACCCACTAGATTCTGCAAACTATGGTCCATTTTAGGAAGAGGGTAATGATCCTTCAAAGAAACTCTGTTCATATTTCTGAATTCAATGCATATCCTTATCTCTCCATTATTCTTCCTCACTGGAACCAAGTTGGCCACCCACCTTGAGAATCTAAGGGCCACAATGATTTTTCCTCAAATAGTTTCTTTATTTCTTTTTCCACCAGGGGCAACAACGTGGGGTTCATTCTACTTAGCTTTTCTTTGAAAGGAATCTCATCCTTTGTGATTGGTATTGTGTACTGGATTATACTTGTGTCATAATCCTTGAGATCACTGTAGCTCCAAGAAAAAACATCCGAGAATTATTTTATCAGTGAGATTATGATTGGCCTATGATGAGAGTGTTCTTGATATTTTTATGATCTTGGGATAATCTTCTGTCCCAATTTTAACAGCTTCCACATCTTCACAACTTGGGACAAGTTGGGGTTCCTTGGAAACATCATTAGGATCAAAAAGCTTTTATAAAGGAACTTAACCCCTTGGTATAGAGTTACCTTTGAGTTGTAGGATTTCCTTGCCACATAGATTGCTCACATATTCCTGTTGTCCCTCAGCTTCCTGCTTTTCTTCCCCACAAGCATAATTAACAGGAATAACATCCTCATCTCGTGGCATTTCTTTGGGAGCAACAATATGGATTTGCAAAGGTTCTTGAGTGGGAGAAACCTCTGCTAGAATCCCACTATCTTCATCAATAGTCAATACATCAAACTCCCTAGTGAGAGTGAGGAACTTCTGGATTTTCTTTTCATCTTCAAAGACCTGCCAACTTTTGACATTATCAGGGACAGAGGGCCTGTGCCTTACTTCAATATCATATTTTCTATTGAGATGTAAAGGGGTCTTGAAAAATAGCAGCAGAGGTGGCCAAAGAATCAGCTATGCTATTTTGTAATCTGGGGATTAGATTAAACATGCATTCCTAAAAAAGATCCATCAAATCATGGGAAACATTCCTGTAGCTTCTCATTCTGGGGTGTCTGGGCTAATATTCACCCTGTATTTTTTTAATCACCAACTCTGAGTCTCCATGTATCATCACCCTCTTGACTTGGAACTTCTTCAAGATCTAAATTTCTAACATCATATGCTCATACTCTGCCTCATTATTGGTGCAATCGAAGGAAATTTTGTAGGAGTAATTCAAAGCTCTTCCTCATGGAGGTTTCACCCAAACTCCAGCTCCTTCCCCTTCTCTACATGCTGCCCCATCGAAACTTACATTCCACACTCCCTCCAACTCTTCTTGATTAGGCACAAAGGTATTATTTTGTGAACTGAAAATGTGTTTGCCTCCTTCTGTAAAGAAAATAGTAGATCCCACCTCAGTGTCCACTGAATAGATGGGGTGGATGTTTGGCCTTTCAGCACTGGTCACCATGTATGCTAACTTTTTCTCCCTAAATAAACTTCTCTGTATTCCAAATATAGGGATGGTGGAATAGGACATATGCATTTGAATAGAGCCTTTGAGTTTGGCTACCGAAGATCTTGATAACAATATTCCAAACTTTGGAGGGATGTCAGCTACAAAGACATCCATGACCAGGGTTTTGGCGGGGATTTGGGACAAAGAGATGACTAGATATTTGATCAACCCTAGGCACTTGAATTTACTGGAATCAAAGGAGAAAAGGTATTTGTATGGTCTGGCCACTTTCAACCCTAGCTTATCCATGATCACTGTAGGCATCATATTATGGCAGGATCTTGAATCAAGCATGGAATTGTGTAGAATGGCATTATGAATGCCCAGAATGACATAGAAGCGGGGGGGCATCTTCATTGACAGACTAATCTACATGGGGTCCAAATAGGATGGTGGGACTATCATCTTGAAGATTCAGGGAATCTGATATTGAAGAAACTTCTCCTGGAGGCTTCAACATTGTGGAAATTTTGGAATGATATTCAGAGTTTTTCAACAATTCAGTGAGAGGGACATAGTTTTTTATCTTTGCAATTTCAGCCTCTAGACTGAAAGAGGGCTGCCCCTGATCTGAGCCCCTTGGATTATCCTCTTTTTCTCTTTCCCTTTGGGCTCTGTAACATTCTTAGAGGTGTCCTTAGGGGGTGGATTTCTCTTTGGTTTGCTTGTAGAGGCTTTGTTTGCTGCCTCTTTATTTCTTATAGCAGAAACATCCCTGTTCCTTAGACCAATCTGTCTTTGAAGATCCATGACAACAAGCTAATATCCCCTCTAAAAATCCTTTGTTTCCTTAGCATGCCCCTCCTCCACTACTTGATAGGAATTATCATGCTCTTCTTGGTAAAAAAGATAGAGAATGAGTCAGTATCCAGCTGGTGGATTTCATCTTCAGCTTGGTCTTCATAAGCTTGATCCACATAGTTCTCCTAAAATGGAGGTCTGACAGGTGGATCATGAGGGTTTCCCTAGTGTCTCTTCTTGTTCTGGAGGACTTGGGGTCTTCTCACATTTTGGTTTCTATTTTGCTTCTCCTGATTTTCCCTGGGAAGTGGTCTGTTATCCACTATGAGCCTTTCCATCAAATTCTCCATGGTCTTCATCATCATGTCCATTCTAGCCTCTTGTGAGTTAGAGGTAGAGGAATGTTCAAGTTCTTTATATTTTCTTCTCTCTCCTCTCTATCCTTCCTATATTCTCCATTCTCCCTCATCCCTTTTCTTCTTCCTAGCAACAATCAGATTTACCTCTACCTCTGTGGCATCTTTCATCATATATGCTAAGGAGGTTGATCTCCTTTCACTTAGCCACAAGGGAAACTCACTATCAAAGGCTTCAGCATATTGAAGTTGGGCAAAACCAGGGGGAGGATTGAACTGGGTAGGGATGGAATTATATGTCTTCATAAATCTATCAGGAAAATTCTTGGATAGATTCACTCTCCCTCCTCCTCATGGAATGGTATTGGGAAATATATGCTTAGGGTTCTTCTTGTCTGCCCATTTATCTTTGAAAAAGTCTTCAAAGGATTGATAACTTAGAATAGAGTTGTGTGGGAGGTTTTTGTACCATTTTCTTGCTTCTCCAACCAGGTTTAGGGAAAATAGTCCGACCTTAACATCATCATGGTGTACTTCTCTAGGTTTACCCAGTGTGAAAACCATCCTAAGTGTTCCTCAGCTGAATACCCCCTCTCCCCATGAAACTGTTTGAGTCTTTGGGAGTATCCCCAAGGAAGGTCATGAAGAGAAGCAGAGAGGACTATAGGGGGAAACCTATTTTCCATTCTTGGAGGTAAGTCAGGGTTTCCAAGAAGGATAGAAGGTGGTGTGATAAACAAAATCGGTGTGCTGTGAGGAACTGGGGAGCTATGAGGGTTTGTGAAACTGGATGATGCAGGTTGTTTGAGCTTGGAAGTGAAGCTAAATGCAGTTATCTTAGTAGAAAATAGGGGGCACTCTGGGTCATGCAAGTGTTGGAGATCTCTTCCTAGAGGCTCTGAGGTCTAGGGTGACCAGGAAATCTAAGATAATTCAAATGCAGAGGCGTCAGAAACCACTTCAGAGAGGCTAGAATCAGATTTAGTCCTAGGGAAAGCTAGCCCAAATTCCTCATCACAATGCTCAGATATATCATTAACAGAAACAACACCTTCAGTAGGTAAGGAAAGAGTTATGACTAACCTTTGCAGCTTATTGGACCTTCAAATCAGACTCTATGGATAAAAAATCTCTTAGAAAGATTCAACATCAGGATTTCTCCTTGTGTTGGTTCTTCTAGCCGCTAGTATCTCCAAGTGGAGTCACCTTCCAAAATTTTTGAGTGGATTCACCAGAGCATGTACAACTAGCATGTGTCTATGACATGTTGCTCAACCAGGTTGTAGAACTAGAACAATGTCATTTTCCCAAGGAGATAATAGTGATTATTCCTTGACAACGACGCCAAGATGTTATCACCCAATAATTTTCCTATGGTTGTGGTAGGAGAATCACTGGGGTAACCATTTCAAACCAATATTTAAACGGTACTCTAGCCTATACAGTCAGAGAGGGATCTCTCTTTGTCACAAGAACATTCACATACACATATGTCTTTAAACAAACATTCAGAAGGCTATATTTTTTAGGGGGAAGGGTTGTTGAGGTTTTAAAGAGTGTAAGACAGACAAATATTAAATACCATTGGGAAATGGAGTCAAAACCTGAAACATTCAAGGACTTACAACAAATAATGTCCAATGATAACCTTCATAATCTAAGGAAAAATAGGTGTTAGTATTCAACATAATATTTTTGAGGGATGGCAGGGGGAAATGAGAAGAAGCCCAAGGAAACAAGAGGCACCTATATGTGGATGAATCTCATGAAATACCTTTAGAAAAATAAATAGTAAAGGGCGGTAACTGAAATGGAGCATCTAACAGAGGATTTTTTCCAAGACATTTATCATAAACACATAACAAACGCATTATCTGATGTACAGAGTGCTAAACAGAGAACGAATTCCTTGCATACAACTAGAAACGCATTAGAAGAAGCTATACATACATGAAAATGAAGCAAAAAAGGGAAAAAAAAATGAACATTGAACACCATCATGAATCTCATACACTCATGAGATACTTTGTATTACTGTTTCCAAGAAAAATTGCAGAGCTACAAAACCAAGCGCAGAGGCTTCAAAATATGAATGTCGAACCTGTTATTCCTTCGTAGAGGTTACGTTTATAGTGTCATGGGCTCTCAAGACCAAACCCGAAATAGATCCAAATTTCGTTTACCAAAATCGGGAATCAACCCCACACAAATAAAATCCTAACAAACTCTGATTTGGCAGATTCGCCATGATCACGAGTAGATTAGGAAAGCATGCTGGGATGCGTGTGATGGAAAATACTGAAAAACCATACACCTAAAACTTAGGCTTGCTTGATATAAAACGATGGTTCAGAGCACCTCCAATGGCCTACAACAGTTTCATTCCCCCTTGCTTCTTCCACCAACGAAATTGTTCTGGATCATTGATTTCCCAAAGATTCATACTGCACCATTGATATGAGATTCAAATGGTGGAAAGCGGATCGTGGAAAATGAGCTTCTAGATTTCTTGAGGCTCATTTTGATCTTTCCGCTCCCGCCTTATCCTTTCTGCCATTTATCTTTCCGCAGTATTGATTTCCTTTAGGTTCATCCTTAGCCATTGATATGATATCAAGCTGCGGGCTGTGGAAAGCGGAAGTCATGATTATTCCTTTTATGATGCTAAATTCTCTATAGTTCTGCTTTCCACCTCTCCACTCCCTTCGAGGCCGTTGATTTGCACGGAAGATTTCTGGACCATTAATCTTGCGGATCGCGGAAAGCGGTATTTCAACCTTTTTTTGCAACCAAAACTTTGTGTTTCTGCTTTTGCCTTTTTTGCTCCTTCCATGCCGTTGATCTTCACGGAATATTTATAGACCGTCAATCTTGTGGATCATGGAAAGTAGGATTCTAACCTTTCACGACCAAATTCCTGCATTTTCCTCTTTCCACTTTTTCCTTTCTACAAAATAGCAGAAGGCGGAAATACCAACTTTTATAACCAAATTTTGGTATTTAATATTTGTCTATCTTACACTCTTTAAAACCTAAAAAACCCTTCCCCCTCAGAAATCCAGCCTTTTAATGCTTGTTTAAATCCATATGTGTATGTGAATGTTCTTGTGACAAAGAGAGAGCCCTCTCTTACTGTATAGGCTAGAGTATAGTCTAGAGATTGGTTTGAAATGGTTACCCCAATGATTCTCCTACCACAACTATAGGAAACTTATTGGGTGATAACAGAGAGAATGCACCTTATTAATAAGGTATATCCTAGTTTGATTTTCTCTCCAAATGCTCCCTTTCTCTAAAGCTCCAATACCTGCAACAAAGAGATAACCTTCCTCAAATCACCTTCAACTGTTATAAGATATGGAATATGAACATATATGACAACTGCAACTTAAATCCAAATCACAATATAGATAATTTTCATAAACAATTGAAACATGCATTAAAACATTGATGGAAGGAAAGGAATTTCTTTATTTATGAAGTATTTGGAACAATTACATATACCTCATCTTGCTCAAGCTTCCTTGAAACGTGCTTGAAACCTATATATGATCCCATCTTCCTTCTCTTCTCCCAAAGAAAATCCTCTAGCATAACTTTGACTCCAAAATGTCCCTATTTCCTCTAGCCCTTCTCCTCTTTTTATAATTCTTTAGGAGGAAGGATTGCAAGGCAAGGCTATTTAGGGGAGTTAGGGTGGTTTCCAAACCAACCCTAACTACCCCGCGATTAGTTGGATTTTTATTTTTAATGAATCTTAATGAAATACATTGGGTTTAAAGAGGAAACATGTGTATGGTATGCGGGTTTCCCTAAGGAAACTCAAGTATTGAACATTTAGGATCAATACATGGGTTGCTTCTGTGCAACTTGCGTATGATACACAGTTTGTCACAAGGAAACTCACATATTCAAAATGTGTTGATACTGGAGTAAAAGATGTGTATTGAAGGTCCAAACCTCTTATAAAGTTAGGGCTACTTCTATCCATTTTTTCCTTTTTTGTGACAACACATTTTGTGGCATCACTTAGATAGAGAAGTGCCATTCTGGGGTATAATAGAGAGGTCAACTTTTATTACCATAGCTAACAATTTTCAAACTTTATTAGTATGTAAATTTTCTTAAGAAACCCCAACTACTTCATGGATTTGTCTCTTTTCCAATAAACCAAACAATCTTGTGATATAGGCTTAGAAAGTAATTCCTTCACTCTTCTAGAATTAATCTTTGCTATTATTTTTAAACATAATTGCACAAATATATGAACTCAAAATCCTCAAAACTACCATGATCATCTTTCTTAGGTATCAATGCAATGAATGTAGTGTTAAAAATGGTTAGAAACAAGATTGCAGAGTAGTACAAAAAGAATGGAAAAATAAAGCATATAAGAGAAAAATAAAAGAGAGAAACCAATATATGTGGTTCACTTGATATTGGATACATCCACGGAGAAACAACGGGTCCTTTATTTTATTCCATCCAAAAAATGAAGGGATACAACCTGCAACACATCTGCTACAACTTCCTTTTCACTCTCTCATTGCATCTCTCTCACATACCACACAACTATAATATAATGCCCTCAT
The DNA here is from genome assembly GCA_001517045.1 of Pseudotsuga menziesii. NCBI lineage: Eukaryota > Viridiplantae > Streptophyta > Pinopsida > Pinales > Pinaceae > Pseudotsuga > Pseudotsuga menziesii. The sequence goes on along the minus strand of LPNX010485145.1, from coordinate 105,000 downwards.
TAAAATAGGGTTTCCTTCTAGGGTAAAAAGAGAAAAACATAATCTCTACTATCATATCTATAACCTAATAATGAACGATCTAGATTGACAGCAAAATTACAACATTTTAGAAGGAATTTTCCAAAAAAAAAATCTCTTCAGGGGCACTTCCCCTAAACCCCCACCAAGGGGGCTCCAATAATGTTGTCTCCGCCCTCCATAGGCCCCTTGGTGACATTAGTGGTGGGATGCGACCCCCCACACCCCCCATCAGGGATTGGGATCCAAACATTGTTGAAACAAGACCTATGAGTCAATAAGATAATCAAATTCCACAATCAACAATCTCCCACTTAGAGACTAATCATAACAGTCCAATCTACTACTACACTTTTCAAACTATGGTTGAACTTGGACTTGGAAAGTTTCTCATCTTCACCTCCATGCTTGAAGGTTAACTAAAATTGAGTAGGAACTCAATTACTACCTTTGCTAACATGTGTACAGGATTCTAGATAGTATGTATCTTTTGTAACTTCAATTTTCCATCTTCCAGAACAAATCGTATGAAATGACACTTGAGTTGTATATGTTTAGTCTTACAATGGAAGGTTGAGATATTTACAAGATGAATGACACTCTAGCTGTCAATGAACCTACTATTATCCTTCTTCTTTCCCAATTCATCCATAAACATCTATAGACAAATCATCCCTTTAATAGATTTTGTAGCAACACCACACTTTGATTATGTTGTTGATAGTGCAATTGAACCTTTTACAGTTTTGATATCCAACTTACTATTGTTACACCTACAGTAAAAAAATACCTTGTGGTTCTCCTCCTGCTAAATTTGACCACCTACCATATCTAAATCAACATATCCATGTAGAACAATGTTTGAACCTCCAAAACATAATGCATGAGTATTAGTATCTCTGAAATACCTAAAATCCACTTTACTGCCTCCCAATCCTCTTTACCAAAATTGTTCATATACTTGCTCACAACTCCCACTACATGGAAATATCTGGTTTTGTGAGCACCATCACATACATCAAATTACCAATTGTTGATGAGTATGGGACCTTGGACATGTATTCTATCTTCTAGAATGGAAGAAATACTTCTACTCAATAAATTGTAACAAGATGCATAGTAGAAACTTTCGTATGAAAACAATATAGCAACAACATAAATAGTCGATCATTAATAAATGATCTAATCACTCTCCAATCATAAACCAATAGTAACAACAATCGACAATCAATCACTAGCAGATAAGTTAACTAGCTATAAAACATCTAACTAAAATAAATAACATAGCAACAACACCTACTCAAGGAAGGGGGGCCTTCCTCCTTCGACTAAGGGTGCTGAAAAACCCATAGTCTATGTTAACAAAATGTAGAAACCAACATACTCCTTCTATTAATGACTTCAAAAAGGTTACAATAGAGTTACAACACTACTATGTTCATAGTTCAAGTCTTTATTATCTCCCCCTTTCAAGAGGAACTATCCTTTTTATACATTTGTAATGATGACCTTTGAAAATGGAATATCATAATAGTCTTCAGAATCTATCAATTCTCAAGCAATTCCTAACAATCGCGTTAAACCATTTGTTGAGTTGTTACAACAAATTACAACAAATTTCTTCATTGATCATGTTGATTTGTTATGACCACTAGGATATTATCTTCATGGAAGAATCAACTTAGTGCAATCACGTTTACCCCTTGGAAGATCGTCTTCTTCCATACGAGTATTGGTTGAAGAACACATACTAGTATCTGTAATGAATCTAGGCAACTATAAGCGTCCAAGACTAGAAACATCATAGAGGTGGTGTAGTAACGACATAATAACTTGTGAAAGAGTAACAACATCCAATATATTCAAACTTCTAACATAGATTCTACACAAACATTCCATGAGTAACCTTAATCAGCCACAAATCCTCTTAATAACTTCATTATTCATTAAAATAACACAGTGTATAAATAAGTTGTACCTCAAGACAAATCATGAAATCATGAATGGTATGGGGTCAAAAAGGATGGAAAAAGAGACTCAAGTATATTTAACATGGAATAAAAGGATATCCAAAAAAATTACATTTCCTAGACCCAACATCTCCCCCAACTGAAGCCATTGCATGTCCACAAGGCACATGCAGTTGTAATGTATCTTAGGTATATGTTGGCTGAGGAATATGTTTCATGAAGTGTACTAAGTTGAAAAGTGTATATTGTCTCTTCCCCAACAACATTTAATCCTATAGAAACCATGAATTGTGTTTCCCAATATTCTTCTACCCCTACCAAATCGTATAAAGGTCGATATCTCTCTATAGTAATCCAAAACAAGGGGAAATAAAATTTCAAGGAAATCCACCTTGGCCATCTCTACTAACTGCACTGAATATACCTATTTAACCCCCCATGGCCCTTCTAAAATTTGGGTATTCGAAGGATTCCTTTGTTCTAGTTTCTACAATGGACAATTCCCAACTCTATTGGATTCCCTACAAGGATTTTAATGCATGATCATTGATAAATTGAACACATTGAGACAACACCTATGTTTGAATACTCACAACTAGCCTTGAAAGTTCAGGATATCTCACATTTGGTGCTTGAGCTCTGATATGATCAACTACACCAATAGGAGCTACCCTAATTACCAATTTACATGTAATCTAGTTTCTCTCCACAATTTCTCAAGCTAACTTCCATTTAATATGATTAAGAAGGTATGACATAAAATACCACAACTGAATATATCCTATATATGGTTTGGGGTTAAAATTCCTCAAATTAACGCATGAAAATAAAATTCACATAAAGAATGTTGTGCAATTCACATCGTTGTCATAGAAAACTTTTCAAAATGACATAACATTAGCAAAATGATATGGTCTACCATATGATATGATTGAAATATGAAAGAGAATAAACTATTCTTGCAAGAACAAGAAATACATAGGGGAAGGTCCTCTTCATCCCAATAAATCCTGGCTAAGGTTAAATGTCCCCATTCAAATAATTGCATAGCAGGACAATTCCATCAATCCTATTAGTTCCCTAGGTTGGGTGGATACATTTGGAATTTTAATAAGGGAGCTTATATATGATGTTTAGACATTAGAATGGGATAAATATTTAATAATGTAGCTTATTAAATAAATACAAGGGAAAATTGAAGTGGCAATGGGGCATGGAGACTATGGGGCCCACACAAGCTAGAAATTTGGACCACATGACATCCTCCTCTTGCAATTTTGAATCCATGGGAATCCTAAAGGTTCTTGTATGAGTTAGAAGGCTAATAAACTTGGCCATATACATCATACGTATAATTTTGGAGGAAATGTAACTTACATGGGAGAGGAAGGGTCATTTTGGAGCTAGTGAGACACTTGGACTAGATTCCCTAGCTCTATGACAACAATGATGAATATGCTATGAAAAATATGACACAAATCAGATATTAAGGCTGGAATATGACATATCTAAAATGTCAGGTCGAAATATAGCATCCAAGAGAGCTCTCATGTGAGTCGGGGAAGCTCAATGGGCTCCAATTCAAATTTGGGGAAGGTGGAAGGCTAGGAAAGGGAGGACACATGGCAAATCATGAGCACACACCCTAATTCGAATTGGATTGAGTTTGTGGATGGATTGGGAACCTTAGAAGGCTAAGGATGTTTATAAAATGCAAGAATAAACCCAGAGAAGAGATTTTTATCATTTGAGAAATTGTCATTTGTGAATTGTGAGAGCTAAGATGACTAGTTTTCTTGCCTTAGCCAATTTTGAGGGTGAAAGATTCCCATCCAAGTTGGTGTTTGGAGAGGCCACTTAGGTATTTCAAGTAGCTTTAATGGAGTCTTATTTTCAGGTGTAAGCTATAGGAAAGCATGTGGATTCTTCTATTGTATCACTCTCTATCAACCATTTTCAACTTTCTTTGCATATTCATGCTCATGAAGGGATTTTGCCTTGGGTGAGATCATGTACTCTTTGGGAGATCTATTCCTGATATATTTATGATTGTAATCAGTAAATATGATATTTTATTCACTCTCATAAATTTTCAAGTCGAAATACCCAATATTTGTATGTCAAAATGACTTTCAATGAGAAAACAATGACCATTTCCACTCTATTTTGATATATGCTATAGTAATGCTTATCATTTCGAATGGAGAAATGTATATTTGATAAATATATGATGAATGGAATTTAATTAATGTGTATTTCAAGTATCATGTTTATTAATTAATCATTGTAATCCATTTTACTCATTTTTATTGCATTGGGAGAATATTTGGTGCATTTTCCCCAAGGGTCGAAATTGTGATTTGGTAGTTGTTTTGGAAAGAGTAATAATAGCATGTATAAAATGAAACATGATGCATATGAGAATTTGAAAATGTACCTTACAAATAGCCTACATATTTTATGAAATTTGAGTGACCTTGGGACTATTTGTGAAGCCATTTCTGGCAATTACCTAAGGGGAATTGGAGCCCGAATTTGCTAGTAAAGACTCCTACTTTGAACAGAACATTAAACAAGTTTTTAGGAGTAATTGTGGGGTCATAAAACATCCTTGAACATAATATTTAAGTTATAATATCATTCATGTACCTTCTGAGAAAATTTTGGAGCATTTGGGCCAATTTGGAGGTCTAGACATCAAAACTAGTTAAGGCCAAAAATTGGGAAAAAAGTGAAAAAATGGTCATTTAATAAAATTTCAAAAAGGGACATTACAAGTGGGATCAGAGAATGGTATTGGAACCTAATGGTATTAACAAGGAGTCAAAGAAATAAACCACCACCCTTATATCCTGAAGTTGAAGGTGTTTTTGTTGGAGGAGAAGAAGTAGTAGAAGAAGAGGTACATTTTGCTAAAACTATGATTAGTGAGGGGAAGGGACCCAATGATCATGAAAAGATGGAATGTATTAAACTCATACAACCTCTATTTGATGAAATAACCAAGAACATGAACCAGCATCTTATGAAAGGATTCAAATTGTTGGTTATCCAATTTTGAAGCAAATTAGGAGTAATGGGAGATAGCAGTAGTTCACACTCAGAAGAAAAGAAGAAAATGGGTGAGAATAAATTCTGAAGAACATGACCCCATAATAGACCCCATGATTTTCAGAGCATACCAAGGCCTACTGCACCTAAATTCCTTGTACCCAAATAATATCCTAACATTCAACTTGAACTTGCTACAATGGCAAAAGAGTGGGATATATTGGATGAAGATTGTAAAAGAAGTGTACCATTTGATCAATACTTTCTTGCTGCAAACAAACTCAAAAAGAAGGAAGATAATAATTCTCTATACAAAATTAAAGACTTAAATTGTGCCATTAGTAAAGTTCCACTCCCTACTTTTGATTGTTNATTAGATGTGTATTTTCAGCTGAATCCAATGGTGGAAGAAGATGCCTTAAAAATGGCCATATTGCACTTGGAAGGAGATGCCAATGAATGGTGGTTCCATGTCCTAAAGAATTTGGGTCATGATCAGGTTAACACATATGGAGAATTTATTGACAAGGTACTAGAGATATTTGAGCAAAAAGATCTTGAATTGTCTTTCAAAGAACTACCACAATTGAAGCAAGTTGGGACCCAGACTGATTATATGATGGAATTTCAAAAATTATCAGTCAAGGTGGCTGATGTGTCTGTGGGAAGGTTAGTATTGCTGTTCACTGAAGTTTTTTCTGAACCCTTAAAAGGTTTTTTCAAAGCCCACAATCCCACTACATTAAAAGATGCAATGAGCTTGACTAGAGATCTCCAAAATGTGCTTCCTAGAACAAGATTTCCTCCCAAGCCTAACTTCAAATTTGAAAAAAAGACTTGGCAAAGAGATGCACCTGATAAGAAGCCTTTTCCAAGAGATTCAATTGAAAAGGATAAGAAATAAGGGCTAAACATGGATGAACTTCAAAGAAAAAAATTGTGCTTCACATGCTTTCAATCATGGACACCGGAACATAAATGCACCAAGGGAAAAGCTCAATACATAGAAGTATTTTATGATAATGATGAGTATGAAGGGGGTATGGATGAAGAAGGACACAATTAAGATCAATAGGAAGCATATGAGACAACATCTGAAGAAGAAAGACAAGAAGAAAATCATCCTTCACCGGACAAAGCAAGAATGGAAGTACTTTCAGCAGTGCTTCGCTATAACACTATTCGATGCAAGGGTGTGGTATTAGGACAAAGAGATTCAGTTTTGGTAGATGGAGGAGCCACACATAACTTCATTGATGTAGATATGGTGGAGAAAAGGAATATACCTACTGAACCATTCGATGGCTTCACAATTGTCATTCTCAGTCACAACACAATGCAGTGCAAAACATGAGTTCCAAAGTTGCAAGTCACCATAGGTAACTATACTTTTGTTGATAGTTTTTATGTGGTTGATGTTGATGATACTAATGTGGTTTTGGGAGTGCAATGGCTTTATTATATAGGGGAGCATATAGTAAATTAACAAATTCTTGAGATGAAATTTCAATATTCGAAAGGTGTATTAAGGGTTGTGAGAGGGCAACACACTTACCCAAGTCAAGTAGTGACTTGCAATAGTATGAGGTCTATATTGAGGCATGGGGACATAGAATGGGCTGCTTAATGTAATATCACATCTCCCAAGACAAACATAAAGGTTTTTTAACACCTAAAGTATATAGAGAAACTATTGAAAAAGTATGAAATTGTTTTTAGTGATCTTCCACATGGTAGACCACCTGATAGGGGGGTTGAGCACAACATTGTTTTGGAGGAGGGTACTTCAACCATTTAGATACCACCTTATAGAAATCCCAAGAAATTTAGAGATGATATTGAGAAGGCCATCCAAGAACTATTAGAGTTGGGACTCATTAGACCAAGCTCTAGCCCTTATGCTTCTTCAGTAGTGTTGGTAAAGAAGAAAGATGGAACTTTGAGGATGTGTATAGATTTTAGAGCCTTGAAAAAGAAGACCATCAAGAATAGGTATCATATTCCTAGGATTGATGATATCATGGATAAGTTATTTGGAGCCAAATTATTCTCCAAAATTGACCTTAGATCAGGTTATCACCAAATTCGAATGAAGGAAGAAGATATGCAAAAGACTGCTTTTCGATGTCATTATGGTCACTTTCAATTTCTTGTTATGCCATTTGGGTTAACCAATGCTCCAGCCACATTTCAAGCATGCATGAATAAAATACTTTGCAATCATCTTAGAAGGTTTGTTTTGGTATTCTTTGATGATATTCTCATTTACAATAAAACTTGGGAAGAGCACTTGCAACATCTAGAGGTTGTGTTGAAAACTTTGCAAGAACAGTCCTTGTTTGCTAAGATGTATAAATGTGAATTTGGGATGAAGGAAATATTATATATTGGGAAAATTATTGGGCAAGGAGTGAAAGTACACATGGAAAAAATCAGGGCTATCTTATAATGGCCATCACCGAAGTAAGAGGATTCATTGGAATATGCACCTATTATAGAAAGTTTGTGAAAGGGTTCTCCAAGTTGACTTCTCCACTCAATGATATGACTAAGAAGGATGCTTTAAAGTGGAATGAAGAGGCTGAAAAGGAATTCCAAAAAATTAAATAGGTAATGAGTAATTGTCCCATACTTGCATTACCTGATTTTTCTAAGCCTTTTGTTGTTGAATGTGATGCTTCAGGTGAAGGAATAGGGGCTTTTCTAAAGCAAGGCCAACACCCTATAGCCTTTGAGAGCAGAAAGTTGCAGCCTCATGAAAAAATTTACTCCATATATGACAAATAAATGTTGGCCATCATGCATGCATTGGCCAAGTTTCGACAATACTTGGTAGGAAACAAGTTTGTGGTGAAAACTGATCACAATAGTCTAAGGAACTTCCTCACCCAAAATGATCTAAATGAAAGGAAACAAAAGTGGGTAAGAAATATTCAAGCTTATGATTTTGATATTGAATATGTGAAAGGAAAGAATAACATTGTGTTGCAGCTGCAACTGTTCTCCCCAAAGTTTTAAATTTTGGGCCCCTCCTCATCATTTAGAATTGCGTTGGTTTCGTTTAATCCATAAATGTTTGGTCTCGTTCTGACTTTGGTTGATTTTGAAGATGAATTTACGACTTGTTTTTAGAAAATGCTTGTGTTAAAATTTTGTTGTGGGTTGCGGGATTAAATTTGGATTGCTAGTTTGAAACTCGTCAGATCAGTTGCCCTTTGAACAAACCATTTTCTCTGAGGTGAAACAGTTTGACCTTTGCTGATTTTAAGTTTTCTAAACACTTAAGTTTTCTTATGATCGGGAGCCATTTTTATGTGAAATCGGTGGCTGATAGCCTTTTCCCATCCGCCGTTGCGGCTCCCAATCCGATTTGCCATCCGAAGTGGGAATTGCCCCGACTGTCGATGTGCGTTAGATTTTTCGTCGCATGTCCGAAGCCTTCTCTCTTCCGCCGTTGTGGTTGGGAAAGCCTTTTACCTTCCGATGTCTAAACCTGGCCGACTTCCGATCCAAAGTTTTCCCGCCCGTGTCGCGTGTCTTCAGCCTTCCCTTCCGCCGTTGCGGCTCTCAAAGTCATTGAGCTTCCGAAAGGGAAAGCCGTCCGACTTTCGATTCAAGGTTTTCTAGCCCACCGTCGAGTGCTTGTAGCCTTTCCTCGTCCGCCGTTGCGGCTGGTCGAAGCCTTTGACTTCCGACGTCCGATCCTTCCGACTTCCGCCTTGGTGCAACGGGTCGTTTTCTTGTGGAATAGTCACTCAATCGGTAGAATCTGATGCTATGTTTTGAAACACCATCCCAATGAATGATGCTTGTCGATTGGTTGCAGGTTAGTTCGGGAGATCGGTCAAACTACCGTGGCGTGGAGGAAGATGAATAGTTTGGTAGAAGCAAGGCTGAAACGAGCCGGATCGCATGAAAAGGACAAAATGAACGGTGATAGAGGAGCATCTCTGAAAATTCCGACAATTATTCAGCCAATCATGAGCATGCGAGATAGAGGAATATGAAGCGTTGAAGAACTGAAGGGTCAGGCGTTTGAGGGGCAGCCCAAGCGGTCTGTAGTTGTAGTTTAAATATTTGAAAGTAGAACTGAGAAAGGGGATTTTTCCCTAAAAAATTTGTAAACTCTTTTGCTTGTAAGAGGAACTACTTCGTTTTACAGTCAGAAAGTGCAACTTTTTCCTGCTGGAGAGAGCGAAATGTGGAATGTATCAATGAGACTAAATGAATAATGTTGAAGAGGAACTATTTCGTTTTCAACTGTGTTTCATTTACTGTGAGAGTATTTAACTTCCTGAACCTATGTTCTTGTTGAATGTTCTTCAGTATCTTTTGGAATGTTTTCCACTGTGAGTAATAAATGTTGTTCATAAAATAATCGTCTATCTGGTTGTTTAAATATCTGTAATTGTTCATGTGTCTTGAATGAAGTATCAACTATCTGTAACTCTTCATAATGCACGTACAAAATGTATTACTCACCAATGAATGATAACTCTGCTACCTAGGGATAGTTTAGGTAGTTAGTTTACTTTCGTGTTGTATGTGTTTTGGGTGTTTGTGAACCTTAAGACGAGAGGTAAGAACTTGCGCATCACATTGTGACTGTTCCTTGCATCTTTAGCACCCTACATTGTTAGTTAGGCACTTGCATATCATACATTAAGTCAAAAAATACAAAATTCACGGTGGACCGGGCCGCAACTGGTAAAACCCTTTGTTTTGTTACTTTGACCTACGGTAGCCGGACCGCAAACCGGACGGATTCCCTATACCAAACAGTCAACGGGCTAGTTGGGAACGTTGACTAGGGAGAATCCCTTACTGTTGTTGCCTGCAAATTTCAGGGCCCCAACAGTTTTGGCGCTAGAAGGAGGGCCGCCAGTGTATGGCTGGCCGAGGAAACCCGTTTTCCCGAGAATATTCCACCGGTAACAATTCTGAAAGCAGTGGGTTTCATAATCCAATTCCGGAAGAAAGAGAACATCTATATTCTGTTGGCAACAAGATTGTTAATGATCTGAGAAGACAAACCAGGGCATATGTGAAGAAGATTGGAGGATTGCCAATCATCCCTGAACTGCCCAGAAGAGAGTATAAAAAGAAGGATTGTCCTGAAGCGGAAGGCTCAGTGTTGGTTGGAGACTGGGAAGAGCTGGTAGAAACAGCCTTACAGGAAGTTGTGCTACCTTTGAATCAAGAAGGCCCAGAAACCCCTCACAGTTCTCCTGCTCATACTCTAGTTGGTTCACCTCCTCACTCTCCACCTAGACTCATGGCTGGCGTAAACGCAAACCAATCACCTAACCCACCAAATCCGCCACCTGCATGGAGAGCCAGATCACCCTTAAACCTGACCCCTCCGTTACATGATTTGCCTCAATCCTTTGAAAAGTTGCTGCCTAAATTTGACCCCAATGAGAAGACACTAGTAGATGATCATCTATAGAGTTTTTACTTGGCAATAGAAGGATTGAGGGCTGGGGAGCATGAAGATGTAGTCTGCAGACTGTTCCTGCATACCCTTAAAGGAGCTGCAGTGTCATGGTACTTTGGATTGCCTGCTAACTCTATCCCTGATTGGGATGCCTTCGAAAGAATTTTCAGAAGTAAGTATGCAACTCAGAAAACTCATGCAGATCTCATGAAAGGGCTGTGCACGTTGAAGAAAGAAAGAAAAGAAAAAGTGTATAGTTTCACTCAAAGGTTTGTAGCATATCTCAAGAACTTCTCTAAAACAGATAAGCCTTCAGATAAAGTTCTTATTGAATACTATACTTCAGATTTAGGCCCTGATTTGGCCATGTTTGCCAAAGGTAGGGCCAAACCTACCTTGACGAAAACTTATGAAGAAGCAGAAGTGGTGGAAGCTGAAAGAGAAAGCATTGAATACTATCCAGAACAGTCTGGAGAGAAAGGCATAGGAAGAAAAGCCTTATTGTTCACTAAGCCTAAGGAAGAAAAGTCACCAGATTTGTAAAATATGGCCAAAATGATGCAGAAGCTGAGAAGAATTGTCTGCAGTGGATAAATTCGATGACGTTGGTCATGAATCAGCTGTTAAATTCTAGATTGACAGAAGAGGGAAATGAAGAAGGAAAGGAAAACTCTACCTCTACATCTACTAAAGAACAGGAAGAGGAAACCATGGCTTTATGGAATTCTGTCTCACTATTTGATGCTGAAGAAGAAAAGACTCAGGGGTGTAAAGACGTTTTGGAAACCAACGTAGCCACGAGGAGCCAAGGGACGGTTAAGGAAGACAGTCTTATACTCCCAAAAATTAAGAGGCTGCAGAGAAATGTTAAGAAGATATTTCAAGACAAATATTTGGCTGATAAAATTCCAGAGTTCACTGTCACCAGCCAAGATCCTAGGCAAATTGACCCGTAGGCCAAGCCCAGTGAAGAAAATGCTGGAAAACCCCATCCCATTGAGCAGCCGATGGGTTATGACATTGTGGAGGATTTAAAAAAGATAAAAGCGACTGTTCCACTATTCGAAATGTGTAAAATGTCGCAGCAAAAGGAAAGATTGTTGAAAGCACTTGAAGCATCGGATGAGAAGCTGCCTGCTAACAATAAACCTCAAGAAGAGAAAGAAATTGGGGAAACCAGCGTGGGAGGTAAGTCTAAAAGCAAACATCCACCTTTCCTCCTCACATTTGAAATTTTCAATCATAATGTACATAAATGTTTGGTAGACTCAGGGGCGTCAGTAAATGTTATGCCCATATTAGTTTGTAAAAAGATCAATGGGTAGCCTAAGCCATCCACGTGGAGGGTGGTTCAATTGGACAGAACAGATGCAAAGGTAATTGGCGAGCTGGAAGATGTCCTAGTCCATCTGGCATCTAATGACAAAGTTTGCGAAGTTATTAACATCGTGGTGGCTGATATACCAGATGCTTACGGTCTCGTCCTGAGCAGAGATTGGTCGGCCAAATTAAATGGATATTTTGCCTCAGATTGGTCGCATCTGTGGTTTCCATACAAAGGAAGTCCGAACCAGATCAAGATTTTAAGAGAACCTCACATGAAGTATAATGTTACTCAACTGGAGGAGAAGAATGTACCAGTGGATTCTGTATTGGGAAACTATTTTGTTGAGTTGGAACCAGGTAATTACCAAGCAGAATAAGCCAGCAACACATCTGATACCCAGCCTGATCTCCTTCGATTTTCACAGGCTAATGAGATTGACTGTAAAATAGTAGACTTACTAGTAGGAGTAGATTCATTTTCAGTAGTTAGTAATTTCTGGACTTTATTTTTTGATGGCTCTAAGACATTAGAAGGGTCAGAGGCTGGCCATGTCCTGATTGACCCACAGAAGAATAAACATTTCCTTTCATGTAGATTAGAGTTTGAGTGTACTAATAATACAGCTGAGTACGAAGCATTGGTGCAGGGACTAAAGAAGACAATTGAATCAAAGGTAAGTAATCTAAAAGTTTTTGGGGATTCTGAAATTATTGTGAAACAAATCCGGAATCAGATACATTGTATATCTCCTCACTTAAAAGCTTACCAGAATGAGGTATGGGATTTACTGAAATATTTTAATGCATTTAACATTATTTCAATTCCAAAAATAAAAAACGCAGCTGCTGATCTGTTGGCTACATCAGCCGCTAGACTCGTACCCACTAATAATCGATGTTCTGTTGAACTGCTATTCAAGCCCTCTGTACCTGATATGATTATGAACCTACGAGTGTTTGATGAAGACCAGCAGATCATAGAATGTTTAACGAATGATGAGGTGTTTAAAGGAGCGATCATAGATGATGAAGAGCATCAGGCTGAGATGAAATACGATAATTTCATTCCTAAAGGAGTCAGAACGTTGGAAAAAATGTTCGATTTAAATGAAAAATTCAGAAGACCACCCAACGTGAAGACCCACATCTCATCTTTGCAGTTTGAGCTGATTAATTTAGGGACTGAAACAAATCCTAAGTTCGTGAATCTCGGCAAATGCTGTTCGCCAACAGAAAGAGACAAATTCATCAGTCTATTTAAACAATATAAAGATGTTTTCACATGGAATTACGAAGATTTGAAAACGTATGACACCAGCATCATCAAGCATGTCGTCCCCATTAAAGCAGGCGTCAAGCCATATCAACAACCTTTGAGGAAAATGCATCCAAAATTGGAACCACTGATTCAAAGTGAAGTGAAGAAGTTATTGGACACAAGAATCATCTTCAAAGTCAGACACTCTGAGTGGGTATCAAATCTGGTACCAGTAAGGAAAAGTCTGGAGAAATCAGACTCTGCGTGGATTTCAGGAACTTAAATCGTGCATCAGATAAAGATAACTATCCTGTGCCACCGATGGAGCAGCTGCTACAGATGGTTTCAGTTTCTGAACTGTTTTCATTATTAGATGGTTTCTCTAGCTACAATCAAGTATTAGTAGCCAAAGAAGATAGATTAAAGACAACGTTCAGAAATAAATGGGGAACCTTTTCCTATAGAAGGATGCCTTTTGGGCTGATTAATGCTGGAGCGACATTTCAGAGGGCTATGGACATAGCCTTCCGCGGATTGATTGGACGAAGTGCTGTAGTGTACCTTGATGACATTACAATATTCTCAAAGAAAAGAGAAGAGCACGCGTTTCACTTAAAGAAAATTTTCGAACGATGCTGAAAATATGGCATCTCCCTCAATCCTAAGAAATGTGTGTTCGCTGTCATGGAAGGCAAGTTGCTGGGGCACATAGTTTCAAAGCAAGGGATCTCCATTGATCCAGAAAGAATTAAGGCTATTGAACAAATCCCCTTTCCCCATAATAAAAAGGGAATGCAATCATTCATGGGAACCATAAATTTCGTACGAAGGTTTGTGCCTGATTTCACTTAGACTGTTAAGCCGTTGCAGCAGATGGTCAAGCAGAATGCTCAATTCAAGTGGACTCAACTTGAGAAGAATGCTTTCAGCAAAATTAAAACTGCCGTTGCACACGCACCCTCCTTGAAAAGTCCAGATTTTGATAAAGACTTTATTTTATATACTTTTGCATCCGATGATTCACTGGCAGCTGTGCTCACCCAAAAGGAAGAAGGGGGGGATGAATTCCCAATCTCCTTTATGAGTACTGGTCTACAAGGGGCTGAATTAAACTACCCACCCATTGATAAGCAAGCTTATGCAGTATTTAAGGCAGTGAAGCAATTCAGGCCTTATATATTAAAAAATCGAACCAAGGTAATAGTCCCCTACCCAGCTGTAAGATCCCTTCTCATACAAAAAGAGTTAGGAGAAAGAAGGGGCAACTGGGTAACAACTCTTCAAGAATACGACCTTGAATTCAAGCCAGCCTCTATAGTGAAAGGTCAAGGGTTGTGCAAATTGATGACTGAAAGCGGGAACAACGAAGAACAAGCATGGGAGGATGAGGCGGAATTACATGTAATGGATGTATGTCCTTTGTTTATAGCTCCTGAGTCTTGGTATAGAGACCTTGTGCATTACCTGCATTTAGGGCTATTGCCAGAACATTGTAATTCCAAACAAAGAAGAGCTCTGCATCTTAAATCGGCCTCCTATCAACTTGTTGAAGGAGTATTATTCAGAAAGAATTATGACGGGGTCCTCCTCAGATGTCTAGAAAAAGAAGATGCGAAGAAAGTAATGTCAGAATTACATGACGGTCTTGCTGGAGGACATTATTCAGGAGACACTACAGCCCACAAAATCCTCAGAGCCGGTTACTATTGGCCTACACTCTTCAAGGATGCACATGCAAATGTTAGGAAATGTGATATTTGTCAAAGGTGTGGTGGAAGACAGCCTAAAGCAGCAGCACCCCTAAAGCCTGTGATGATCACGGAACCATTCGAGCAATGGGGGCTGGATATTATTGGAGAAATAAAACCAAATTCCTCCCTGCAGCACAAGTACATTCTTACTGCGACTGATTATTTCACTCGCTGGGTCGAAGCTATCCCACTACGCAAGATAAATGAAGACGAAGTCATCAGCTTCCTACAAGATCATATCATGACCAGGTTTGGAGTTCCAGTTTCGTTAGTATTTGATAATGCTAAATACTTTTCATCAATTAAATTGACTGCATTTTCTCATGATAAAGGGATAAAATTGCATTATTCGGCTAATTATTATCCACAAGGAAATGGCCTGTCTGAATCCTCTAACAAAAATCTGATTAGGATTTTAAAGAAGACTGTGGTAGAAAACCAGAGGAGTTGGCACTCAGCATTACCAAATGCCCTTTGGGCTGATAGAGTCACCCCCAAGTCCGCGATTGGAGTGTCTCCATATACCCTTGTCTATGGTAAAGAAGCCATCCTTCCTCCCAATATCATGCTACCATCTTCCATGCTAGCTCAAGAGTGTAGGGGGTCGGATGATGAAGTTTTACAAATAAGAATATATAATCTCCTGAAAGCAGAGGAGGCAAGATCTAAAGCCAAAGAACGCTTCAAGCTACAAGAAGAGTCAGTTAATAGATGGTTTGACAAGCATAAAGCTGGGACAAAAGACTTTGAAGGAGGAGACTTAGTCCTCAAATGGGACCACCCCCATGATGAAAAAGGAAAGCATACCAAGTTCCAATAGTTGTGGGTAGGCCCTTTTCAGATTGCAGACAAGCTTGGCCCTTCTACTTACAAGTTGCAAGATCTGCAGGGGTGGGAGGAGAACCTACCAGTAAATGGTTTGGTTCTCAAGCCTTATTTTTCCTGAGTTTGTTTGAATTCTTCTGTCTTGTATATAAATAATTCATCTGGCTATCTTTTGAGTCATGTTTTTTAGTTTGTTTTGTTTCAATAAAGGGAGCGAACCTGCGGTTGCATGGGAAACATCCGAAATTTCTGGGTTTGATAAGCGTTTTGGTATCGGACTGTGTGTTGCTGTTTATATGAAAGAACTTCTTCCAGTTTAGCAGTTTTCTCGAATAGCTCTGTGTGCATTGTAGTCCCGCTTAACCCCTATGAAATAAACCGGATTCAAAGAGTCTGGAATACTATGTCGAGGCTCCATCCACGTCACACTTAAAATGTCTAGGGGATGACAGCTGAGGACCCATGGAAAGAAGCAAGGTGAACAGTATATTAAATATAAATGATCCCATGCCAAGAAACGAATGCCAAAAGGCAGATAAGAATCAAATAACTCATATGAAAAGCATCATACATCAAAGCAGATGCTGAATCATAAGTACTAAATTGCCGAAAGATCCTCTCCGTCCGTGAGCTTAAACTTGAAATACACCACTCACACAAAAGGACACTATGGGATAGAGGATCCTGAATCAAAATTCAGTAAGAAAGGCATGTAAGCAAACTCATATGAAAATGGACAAAAGTCCAAAAGCACAAGAAAAAGTGTTAAAATGGCATGGGAATGAGGAACAAACAAATATTTCTGTTTACCATATGCTACAATCCTGTGGTGTCCAAAGCTATTAGCCACTTGAAGACAAAGGTAATAATGAAACTCATCCTCTAGCCTCAGCATAGTTATTTGGACTTGACGATTTTGGTTTCCACTCTCCCTAATTGGACTGTCATCAATGATTAAGGGTACACACTTCTGTCATTTGAGAAATCCATATTGCTGGAAGAATTCAATATGATGCTTTTGTTGTTCAACAGTCTGTCACTCAAAGGTTAATCGCCCAGAGATCTAGGTTCACCAGGTAATCGCCAATTGTTGCAGCTGCAACTGTTCTCCCCAAAGTTTTAAATTTTGGGCCCCTCCTCATCATTTAGAATTGCGTTGGTTTCGTTTAATCCATAAATGTTTGGTCTCGTTCTAACTTTGGTTGATTCTGAAGATGAATTTGCGACTTGTTTTTAGAAAATGCTTGTGTTAAGATTTTGTTGTGGGTCGCGGGATTAAATTTGGATTGCTAGTTTGAAACTCGTCAGATCAGTTGCCCTTTGAACAAACCATTTTCTCTGAGGTGAAACAGTTTGACCTTTGCTGATTTTAAGTTTTCTAAACACTTAATTTTTCTTATGATCGGGCGTCATTTTTATGTGAAATCGGTGGCTGATAGCCTTTTCCCGTCCGCCTTTGCGGCTCCCAATCCGATTTTCCATCCAAAGTGGGAATTGCCCCGACTGCCAATGTGCGTTAGCTTTTCCGTCGCATGTCCTAAGCCTTCTCTCTTCCGCCGTTGCGGCTGGGAAATCCTTTTACCTTTCGATGTCTAAACCTGGCCGACTTTTGATCCAAATTTTTCCTGCCCGCGTCGCGTGTCTTCATCCTTCCCTTCCGCCGTTGCGGCTCTCAAAGTCATTGAGCTTCTGAAAGGGAAAGTTATCCAACTTCCGATTCAAGGTTTTCCCTCCCACCGTCGAGTGCTTGTAGCCTTTCCTCATCCGCCGTTGTGGCTGGTCGAAGCCTTTGACTTCCGACGTCCAATCCTTTCGACTTCCGCCTTGGTGCAACGGGCCATTTTCTTGTGGAATAGTCGCTCAATCGGTAGAATCTGATGCTGTGTTTTGAAACGCCATCCCAATGAATGATGCTTGTCGATTGGTTGCAGGTTGGTTTGGGAGATCGGTCAAACTACCGTGGCGTGGAGGAAGATGAAAAGTTTGGTAGAAGCAAGGCCGAAACGAGTCGGATCGCATGAAAAGGACAAAATGAACGGTGATAGAGGAGCATCTCTGAAAATTCCGACAATTATTCAGCCAATCATGAGCATGCGAGATAGAGGAATATGAAGCGTTGAAGAACTGAAGGGTCAAGCGTTTGAGGGGCAGCCCAAGCGGTCTACAGTTGTAGTTTAAATATTTGAAAGTAGAACTGAGAAAGGGGCTTTTTCCCTGAAAAATTTGTAAACTCTTTTGCTTGTAAGAGGAACTACTTCGTTTTACAATCAGAAAGTGCAACTTTTGCCTGCTGGAGAGAGCGAAATGTGGAATGTATCAATGCGACTAAATGAATAATGTTGAAGAGGAACTATTTCGTTTTCAACTGTGTTTCATTTACTGTGAGAGTATTTAACTTCCTGAACCTATGTTCTTGTTGAATGTTCTTCAGTATCTTTTGGGATGTTTTCCACTGTGAGTAATAAATGTTGTTCATAAAATAATTGGCTATCTGGTTGTTTAAATATCTGTAATTGTTCATGTGTCTTGAATGAAGTATCAGCTATCTGTAACTCTTCATAATGCACGTACAAAATGTATTACTCACCAATGAATGATAACTCTGCTCCCTAGGGATAGTTTACTTTCGTGTTGTATGTGTTTTGGGTGCTTGTGAACCTTAAGACGAGAGGTAAGAACCTGCGCATCACATTGTGACTATTCCTTGCATCTTTAGCACCCTGCATTGTTAGTTAGGCACTTGCATATCATACATTAAGTAAAAAAATACAAAATTCACGGTGGACCGGGCCGCAACTTGTAAAACCCTTTGTTTTGTTACTTTGACCTACGGTAGCCAGACCGCAAACCGGACGGATTCCCTATACCAAACAGTCAACGGGCTAGTTGGGAACGTTGACTGGGGAGAATCCCTTACTGTTGTTGCCTACGAGTTTCAGGGCCCCAACACATTGTAGCAGGTGCATTATCTCTAAGACCTTCTTTTTCTCTCATGGACATTGCCAAGGATTCGAAAAACATGTTACTAGTAGAATATGCCAAAGATGAATTTGCTTGTGATGTATTAGATGGAATCAAGGGGGATGATAACTATAGGATTTTGAATGTGCTGATATATTAAAAGGGAAGAATTTATTTGGTTCAAGGTTCAAATCTCAAGTACAAAATTTTACAAGAAGCACATGATTCCCCACTAGCTGGCCATCCGGGGATTTTCAAAACTTATAGGCAATTGAGGAAAATATTCTTTTGGAAGGGGCTGAAGGAATATGTTCAGAAATATGTGAATGAATGTAAGGTATGTCAGCAAAAAAAATCAGAACTTACATTCCCAGCTGGTTTATTGCAACCATTTCCTATTCCGGAGCAAAAATGGGACATTATCTCAATGGATTTCATCACCGGTTTTCCCAAATATTTGGGTAAGGATTGCATATATGTAGTAGTGGATAGATCAAAAAAATTTGCTCATTTATTTTCTGTTACATCATATTTTAGTGCTACACAAGTGGCTGATATTTTTTCAAATAAATCTTTAGATTGCATGGGCTCCCCAAGAGCATTGTAAGTGGTAGAGATAGTAGATTCATGAGTGATTTTTGGAAAGAACTTTTAGATTGGTGGGCACTTAGTTGACTCCAATTACAAGCTATAATCCACAAACTGATAGACAAATAGAGAGGGTGAATCAATGGTTGGAAGGGTACCTAAGAAACTATGTGGGAGAGCAACAAAAAGCATGGGAAAAATGGCTACACTTGGGTGAGTTTTGCTACAACACCACCTTTCATATGTTAATTGGGATGTCTTCTTTCAAAGCATTATATGGATATGATGCACTCACCTTTGTTGAAATTCTATTTGGTGATAGTAGAGCTCCTAAAGCTAAATATTGGGTGGAAGAGAGCCACGAAAGTTTAAATCTATTGGAAGACAATTTGCAGGTTGCCCAAAATCAGCAAAAACAATATGCAGATAGACGTAGAGAAAAAATGACATTTTCAGGTTAATGATTTAGTATATTTGAGGTTGCAGCCATACAAACAATCATCCCTCAAAATGAATGGGGTAGAAAATCTAAAACCAAGATACTATGGGCCATACAAGGTAGTTTGGAAGATTGGGGAAGTAGCATATGAATTGAAACTTCCGGAAGGGAGTAAAATCCATAATGTATTTCATGTTTCTTGCCTCAAAAAATCCATTGGTCAGTACATTGTCACTTCAGAAATAATTCCTCCCTTGGATGATGAAGGTCAGCTCACACTTGTTCCGAAAAAGATTTTGAAGACAAGGGAAAGGAGATTGAGAAGCAGAACTATCAAAGAATACTTAGTAAAATGGAAGGATCTACCAAGTGAATATGCCACATGGGAAGAGGAGAATATTTTTCAGCATCCAAATCCAAAATTTCTTGAGGACAAGCAATCTTGGGTGGGGAGGACTGTAATCTCCCCATTCAAATAATTGCATAGCAGGACAATTCCATCAATCCTACTAGTTTCGTAGGTTGGGTGGATATATTTGGAATTTTAATAAGGGAGATAATAAATGATGTTTAGAAATTAGAATGGGATATATAATTTAAGAATGTATCTTATTAAATAAATACAAGAGAAAATTGAAGTGGCAATGGAGCATGGAGACACATGGATACTATGGGGCCCACACAAGCTAGACATTTGGACCAGATGGCATCCTCCTCTTGCAATTTCGAATCCATGGGAAGCCTAAAGGTTCTTGGATGAGTTATAAGGATAATACACTTGTCCATATACATCATAGGTCAAATTTAGGAGGAAATGTAACTTACATGGGAGAGGAAGAGTCATTTTGGAGCTACTGAGACACTTGGACTAGATTCCCTAGCTCTATGACAACAATGATGAAGATGCTATGAAAACTATGACAAAAATAAGATATGAAGGCTGAAAAATGAGATATATAACATGTCAGGTCGAAATAGAGCATCCAAGATATCTCTCTTGTGAGTTTGGGAAGCTCAATGGGCTCCAACTCAAATTTGGGGAAGGTGGAAGGCTAAGAAAGGGAGGACACACGGCAAATCATGAGCACACACCCTAATTCAAATTTTATTGAGTTTGTAGATGGATTGGGAACCTTATAAGTCTAAATATGTTTATAAAATATAGGAAGAAACCAAGAGACGAAATTTTGATCATTTGATAAATTGTCATTTGTGAATTGTGAGAGCTAGTGGATGACTAGTTTTCTTGCCTTAGCCAATTTCGAGGGTGAAAGATTCCCATCCAAGTTGGTGTTTGCAGAGGCCACCTAAGTATTTCAAGGAGATTTAAGGGACTCTTATTTACAGGTGTAATATATAATAAATCATGGGGATTCTTCTATTGTAGCACTCTCTGTCAACCATTTCCAGTTTTTTTGCATATTCATGCTCATGGAGGGATTTTGCCTTGGGTGAGCGCATGTACTCCTTGGGAGATCTATTCCTGATGTATTTATGATTGTAATAAGTAAATATTCTATTTTATTCACTCTCAGAAAGTTTCAAGTCGAAATACCCAATATTTTCATGTCAAAATGACTTTTAATGAGCAAACAGTGACCATTTCCACTCTATTTTGATATATGCTATGGTAATGATTATAATTTCGAATGGAGGAATGTATATATGATAAATTTATGATTAATGGACTTTAATTAATGTCTATTTCAAGTATCATGTTCATTACTTAAGCATTGGAATCCATTTTACTCATTTTTATTGCATTGGGAGAATATTTGGTGCATTTTCCCCAAGGGTCGAAATTGTGATTTGGTAGCTGTTTTGGAAAGAGTCATAACAGCATGTATAAAATAAACCATGATGTATATGAGAGTTTGAAAATGTCCCTTACACATCCCCTACATATTTTCTGAAATTCGAGTGACCTTGGGACCATTTTTGAATCCATTTCCGACAATTACCCAGGGGGAATTGGAGCCCCAATTTGCTAGTAAAGACTCCTACTTTGAACAGAACATTAAACAAGTTTTCAGAAGTAACTATGGGGTCATAAAACATCCATAAACATCATATTTAAGTTCTAATATCATTCATGTAATTTTAAGAAAATTTGGGAGCATTTGGGCCAATTTGGAGGTCTATACATCAAAACTAGTTAAGGCCAAAAATTGGGAAAAATGTCAAAAATTTTGTCATTTAATAGAATTTCAAAAAGGGACATTAAATAAGGAGAACATCTTGTGTTTTTATTATGATTTCTTCTAGAATTGCTCTTGCACTATAACACCCTGGTTTTGACTCCGTTGCATTAATGTATAGGATGTAAATATTATATCGAATCATGACAAGGAGCTCAAGGCCAAGGCCCTGTCATTGATTAATGTTTGGTATATAGGCGATCATGGTTGATGCCTATGGTTTCTGTGCTAAGTCAAGAATGTTTGTAAACATCATGCAAATATGCAAATTAATGAAAAACCCATAGCCAGCTATGTCAATGCAATGAATAATGATATGGGGCATGATTTTCCGAAGGATAAGGGGGTGGGGAATGTTAACCTTGAGCCAGTTTGGGGAAAAGCCATGTGTCATGGGGAGAACCCATCAGAACTATCAACTAACCTCTTTATTGTCTTTCTTCCCAACCATTTATTCTCCAGAAGGTGGTTGAGGTAGTTATTGCTTGGAAGGGGAAGAGTATGGGCAAATTTGAATTGGGCAGAGCACCCAGTTCTGGAATGTCGTGTTTTGACTCACCCTGTTCAGAACCGTATGCCAGTTTGACTCACGCGTTCACGTTTTGGTTTTACTCTCACGTTTAGAGAGCTGTGAGACGTTCTGGCTCATCATCCATCTTCATTCTCCATTCAGGGGAAGCCCTTCAGCAGCTGAGCTCTTCCTGTGTGTATCCTTCGCATTCTGTGAGTGTTTTCCCTTGGCAGGACTGTGATTGCTGCATTGCAGCGTTATCTTAAACTACATAGTGTATGAGACCCTATTACTCATGTTCTAGAGTAAGCCTGTGTTGTGGATCCTACCTGTGGTTGTTGTATTGTGCACCCTAGTTCAGGTTTGAACTATGTACAAGACTTAGGAATGGGAGAGACGTAGAATGTGCTTGATAAACCTAGTGTGGAACCTCATGATAATATAAGAGTGGTTGGTAAACCTAGTACGCACATCTTGAAGAGCACTGAAAGAGAAGGTGTAGCCCGAGGGACTGTGGAGCAGAGAAGGGGACACTTCCTTGTGTTGGGTGTGTAGGAAGTGGGGAAGCCAGGCCAGATAGGTCTTGTGAATGTGTTCTTAGTGTTGTAAAGGAAAGTTTCCTATGGCTAGGGTTTAAGAGGCCATCAACGTACTGGGGTTGAAAAGTGGATGCAAATGGTTCTACAAATATATATAACCAAAGTCAGAGGTTGTAATGGTTCATACCTTAGCCAAACGAAGTTTGATCCAAGCAGCCCTTCAATCCTCTTCTTGCTCCTCTTGCTCCTCTTTCTCCAAGAGACCTGCAAAACGAATTATACCTTCCTCAAACCAATATGACCACATATAAAGTAATGATAATCAAAACAGTATGAGAAACTATTCTAATTAACATAAATATCTGATTATAAACATAGATTCAATCACACGTTGAATAATGATTTGGGAAGAAGAAGGACATCACATATTTATTAATCTTGAAAACAAGTACAAGTATACCTTCTTTTCAAGTTCGACACCTCACGAAACCTTGATCTAGTTTTGCTGCTTCTCTTCTCTAAGGAACTCAGCCTCCAAGCTCTGCAACACAAGGGGAATGCTTTTAGGGCAAATATGTGGGCAAAGAGAGCTCCAATTCCTCCAGCATAACAATGCAAAGATTCAAGTCTCCTCTCATGGACCTCCCTACCTCTATTTATATGTTTCTGAAGAGATAGGGTCGAAGACAAATTAGTTACAACTGAAGGATTCATTTCCATAACTAACCAAACTACCTGAATTTTGAAAAACATATTTTTTTTACATTTTTAGGAGGAATACGCATGTTGCAGAGACATCAGTCGCGTATGCAAGAGGTATACACGGGTTGCAATGCAAAAAGTCACGTTTTTAAGGTGTACATGAGTATTATATATAGCAATGCAACTTAAGGAAACTCGTATATACATAAAAAAGGATCATTTTAAGGGTACTTCTGGCCATTTTCAGACTTTGGTGTCTTATGGAAAGTTTTAGCTAATTGAGCTGTATTTCCAACGGTGCAGAGATGAGGTCAAACAAAGTTACATAACTCAAGATATGGGTCCCCCAAGTTAGGTGTTTTTTCAGTGACTTTCATGAAGTGTCATCATGGAAGTGTTGACATGCAACAAAATCATGGAAAAGTGGTCACAGGCAGAGATGTGTCATTTTGAGCTATAACACTTAGCTCTGTAGATGAGCTCACTAGCTTAGTAGTTCTTTCTTCCCATTTCTTTAGAAGCCTGATAAACCCAACAAGAAATATGGCTTGGCTGGTAGCCTGATAAACCCATATGTTGGCTTGGCTGTGTCTTGTTATGTTTTCCCTCGTGGGTAACCTTTGGCTAGGTAGCCTGATAAACCCAATAGTGAGATGGCTTGACTGTGTACAATCTAATAAACCCATCTGCTGGCTTGGCTGGTCCTCAAAGGTGAATGTTGGCTTGACTGTGTTCAGTCTGTGATACCCAATTGTGAGATGGCTTGGCTGAGTGGCTCATGAAACCCGTCTGTTGGAATGTCTTACCCTGTAGCTTGATAAACCCAATTGTGTTGTCTTGACTGAGTGTTATTGCACCTTGGCTATGTATGAGTCTGCTAGTGTTCCCTTATCCCTGTAGGAAATCATGCCTAGCTCGGGGGTGGCAGTGTCATTGAGAGACTAAGGAGCACATTGGCCTATGGTTGGGTGGAACGTTGCAACGAAATAGTTGGTTGCGGGACAAGTTTTGTTCAAGATAAGTGTTCTTGTCTACATAATTCTCTGCAATTGTATTTCTTGCATTGTAATTGCTTGATGGAATGTGATGAACATGTTGCTGTGTTGAATTGATGTATTGTTCTTTTGAATAACTGCAATTATAGGCATCTATGTATGTTTTTACCTCAATGCATTGTGAACTGAGTTGCAGGGTAGATTTGCCAGATTGGTAATGGCTTGAATGATAAGATCAATCCAAGACTTCAGTCAAAAAGCTGAGTTTTCTGCTAGAAATCCTCCTTTTCTCAAATTTGTGGGATGCGAAATGTGAAATGTCGTTTCACAGATTTTGGTTTCCGCAGATTTCCCTTTCGCAACTTCCTCTCCGCAACTTGCGGGATGTGGGGTGCGGGATCACGGTGTCGTGATTTCCATAATTCCCAATCCCACAATTCAAGTCTCCATGCCATCGATATTCACGGGATGATTCTCCGCTGTTGATATGTTTCCGATGCGGGATGCGGTTTGTGGGAAGTAATATTGCAATTTTTGTAACTTTTCGACCCCGCAACTCAGGCTTTCCACACCGTTGATTTTTGCAAGTGAATTCTGAGCCGTTCATTTGGTTCCAGCTATGGGATCATTTATGATCGTTGATTTTTGTCGCTTCTTCTCTTCGCCGTCCGATCTCCTCTGAGATATTTCCTTACAGATCGTCGAATGTATCAATGGAAGACGGGAGGGAGCGTGAAAGTGTTGGAAATGTCGAGATGTGGTCACGAGCATGCCCTATGTTTTGATGAATAGTAAAGGCTCTCAATGAAATTTTTAATTCCGCATGATATTGGGGCATGGGTACATGACAATGTGGTATCAGAGCTGTGGGTTGCAACATTGGGCCAGAAAGCATTCAAGAGTACCCTCTAATACCAACTTGTAGTACACTACAGTGTGGTGTCAGAGCTGCAGGTTGCAGCATTGGGCCTGGATGGGCCGGGAATTAGTTAACCAAAGCTGTCGGTTACAGCGTTGGGCCTAGATAGGCCAGGTGACAGTAAGTAAATGGTTTTGATTTTGCATTACTGTGCATCTAACAAATGGTGTTGATAACACATTTTGCAGAGTCATAGTACATTTTTGAAAAGTGGGTTGTTGGCTTAGCCATGAGAACCTATGACAGATATGAGGCACGGGATTCCTACGAGTGTGCGCAAGATGCTATGGGGGAAAACGTCCGAGTTGGAAATGATGAGATCCTGAGCAGCATCAGCTGAATGCTACCATGTTGCAAAGTTTGACAAACATCCAATGACGGATGAGCTTGAGATGACGTCCAACAAGACCAGAAGGTAGTAGGAGTGGCACTAGAAGAAGGAAGAGATTTCCTAGTGAGTCATCTAACTCTAAAGGATCCACTAACAGTTTAAGCTCTTCATCTCACGGGAGTAAGAAGAAGAGGCGTTACAAGAACCATTCACATGATGAATTTAAGAAAGGAAGGCCTCTTACCTTTAATGGTGAGATAAAGAATGGACAAGAAGCTGAAGCTTGGCTTCTTGGGATGAGGAAATATTTCCAAGTCCAGGATTATTCAGGAAATATGAAGGCTAGGGTAGCCATATTCAATTTGACTGGAAGAGCATCGATATGGTGGGAGCACTTCAGGCAGGTAAAGAAGATCAATGAAAGGAAGATTGTATGGAAGCAGTTCTAGAAGTATTTCAAGCAGAACTACCTTTCTGACAGGTACTATGATGATAATATTAAAGAGTTCCATGAGTTGAGATTGGGACAGCAGACCATGGAAGACTATGCAAATAAGTTCTTGTAACTTTTGAGATATGTCAGGTACATCAAAGATGAAAAAGTGAAGATCCAGAGTTTCCTAAGTGGATTTCCCCAGTCTTACAAAGACTGAATCGAGTTTTATGAACCTAGAACTCTTGAAGAAGCAATAAGGAAGGCTAAGTATTGCTACGAGCAAAGAAAAGAAAAATCTGATTACCATAAGACATGGAAGGATAAGAAGAATGAGAAGTCTGGCCAAAGAAGGAAAGGATTCAAACCTTCTAGCTTCAGGAATCAGCAGAAGCAACCATCACAAGCTGGAAAGAAGCCAACCAGAGTGATGGGACAAAAGCCAAGAGATCCACAACAGATCAGAGAACCACTCCAATGTTGGAGATGTGGAGGACCCCACATGCGCATGAATTTCCTGTTGAAATATTGTAACTTCAAAGAATATTCTATATGTATTTCTTTGTGGTTCCCGATGGTCCTACCGGGAGAACCACTTGTATTACTTTGTACCCTGATGCTCCTAATCAGAAGAACTAATAAGAGTCATGAGGCAGTCCCCTCTAATTGTAAAGGTGGGTCATTAGTACCCCAGTGTGGTTACTTGAGCCTACATGTGTAACTCGAGCCTACATGATTAACTTGATCCTACATGACAGATGAGTTAACTTAAGTGAACGGATGAATATAAATAGAGGTGTAGTGCTCCTCATTTAGGACACACACTCTCACTTGTGTAGCGCATTAGTGGAGAAGAGAAGTAGCTGGAGAAGGAGGAGGATCAGGCTTTGATCTCCTTGTTGGTTTTATCTTTTATCTTTTGTGGCATCTATATTGAGGAAGCTTTTGCTGGGTTTTTCCCTTTAGGGTTTTCCTAGGATAAATCTTTATGTTCTCCTTTTGTATGGTTGTGCTTGTCTATCTTTTAGTGATCCTGTTTATATGCTTTTGTTATGAAATCGAAATGAAATACTAATGATCTAGCTTAGAATATGAAAATTTAACATGGTATCAGAGCCACCCTAAAAAGAAGACATTATGCAGCTATAGAATCTAGGGATTCTTACTTTTTGGTTCTCTCTCCGCAATTGATCAGCAAAAGAAGGCTAGGCTGACTCTCCATTGAAGGGAGTATCTTTCTGTCAAAGCGGAATTCGATTCCGAGCATTTTCAGTTTTCCGTATGGGAAATTAGGGCTTCTTGCAGAAGAAGAATTTTTGAGTGAGCCCAGCATAGGATTTCTCTCCTCATCAAAATCAAAGTTTAGAGACCTGGATCAAGATTTTTGGTTGGGTGAAACTCCAGGAAAGTCAAACCCTAGTTTGACCTGGAGCTAGAAAAACCCTAAATACTGAAACTGCTAAGTTTTGGTGTATTCTCTATATCCCAATATTGGAGAATGTTCAAGAGCTGAAAATTGCAGAGACCAAATATAAAATAATGATGAACAATGTGTCCAAAATTCAGCCTCAGATTCTCTATATTCTAGGAGATATGATCCCTCCAATATAGGGTCCCAGCCTCTTCCAGAATTCATCCCTAAACAGGACACCTACGGAAAATTGCTATAGCTTGGGATACAGAGGTCCAAATGAAATTCCTGAAAATGTTCCAGAAAGACAACGGACTTTACTTTCTGTGATCCAAATTTCAGAATCTGAAGATGAACCAGTGACACGTGGCATGTCGTACAACTTCATTGTTCTGAACAGTCATGTAACAGGTCACCTTGACAAAATGATCATAAATCCAAATTGGTGAAACCAAATCTGATGAAACCTATGGTGTTGGGTCAGGGACATGTGAAGTTACCATAGTACGAAATTTCAGACATAGAGGAGCATTAATTTTGGAGATATCATAGAAACAGTAACAAGAATTTCTGCAGAAGAAATTGGAAAACTAGGGCTTCCTGTTCCAGGAGCTTCCCTCCACTGTTTTCAGAAAAGGAGTACATTGGACAGCTCCATTTGAAGAGATCTATATTTCTATCCAATCAGATCTAAAAGATTCCAAGTTTTGAAAATTAGGGTTTCTCTAACAAACCCTAGATCAGCCAGCTCCGGAAGTAGGACGGACACCTCAAATCAGTAAGATCTAATCTTTTGCTATTTGCATTTGAGGTTCTTATTTCAAAGTGATCTATCACATCAGCTTGATGATAAGCTTGGTGAAGTTGAAAAATTCCAAGCATGAAAGTATTTGATCTCTCCAAAGAAAATGAATTGGACACCTACATGAGTAGAGAGGTTCCAGTTCTAGAGGGAGATGAGCCTCAAAGCCTTACACAAGAAGAACTTGATCAAGGCCAAGAAGATCACTGTTGATTCAATGACAGATCAACTTGTACCACAAGTGTCTTCCCTAAAGACACGGAATATGTTTGATTTCTTGATCAAGCTAGTTGAAGATAAGAAAATAATTCAGAAGATGGATTTCAGAAAACAGTTGAAGAATGTGAAGATCCAGAATGCAAAAGTGGTGATAGACACCTTGAATGGCCTCCCATGACCATGGGATTCATTCATGCGAGGAATGTGTGCTAGAAGAAAGTGATTACTTTTAGTTGACTTTGGGAAGATGAAGAAGCTCATCTCATAAGAAGAGAAGAAGAAAGATGGGAGCAAATTGAAGATCAAGCTATCACCATTCAAAGAAGATCCCTCAAGCGATGAGGAATATGAAGAACTCAATTCTTGACGAACCTCTTATCCATCTTATAATTTGGATAAGAAATGATGATAAAGTAGAATGATCAAGATGGAGTCTACCCACGAAACAAATAAAAGATAAGTATTTAATTGTCATTTCATGATATTGTTTTACATTTGATTATATTCAGTTGATGTGTTATGCATGATAGATTGTTTGCATTAATGATTGTATACTACTAATATGCATGTGATGGGTAAGTAGCTCATGGTGCTATACAACTCTCCATTTCTACTTATCAAACCTCTTTGCTGACATATTGGATTAGTCTAAAAAGTTTATGTGAGATATGGATGAATGTTGTATTGGCTAAACAGTTGCATGATGCATAAGAATTTGTCGTTATGCATATGATTTATGAAATAGTTCTAACCATGCAACTGGTGCATTTGAATTGTAGGAAAGGTCATGTACAACCTCCTACAAGAAAATAAGGATGAGACTTGTTACAAAGAACAAGTGATGACAATTCAATAAACATGAATCTGAAGCTCCTAGGGTCAGAGACACCATGACAGAAGAAAGAGCTTCAAAGAGCGGTAGATCCACCTCGAAGGATGAAGACTACCATGGGTATGAGAGATAACTCAAGATGAAGAAAAGAATGCTATGAAAGAAGATATGATCAAAGAATAACAGTTGATCATGGGGAATGATGTATATGATATGATTTTGAAACATAAAGGAAAGTATGTAGTATCCTCCATATGGATATACAAGAACAAGTGTACAAAGCAAGGTTCGTGATTTGCCTCAGAAAGAATAGACTATGACATGACATACTCTATTGACCAGTATATATCAAGCATAGAACCACCTATACAAAATGAAGAAGGAAGATAATACTCCACTTCAGGGGGAGTGACTACATAAGATATCTGAGTTCGACACTGTACGACATGATGGACAGCTTCCTGATGGATCAAGACTTTTGGGTTCCAACCTTCAAAGTTGAATGCAGAAGACTAGGATATGTTGATGATTTGACAAGATGAACTCATGGAAGATGTTATGATAAAAGAATACTAGAATGATGTTTGGGATATAGTACTCAAACTAGAAAGCAAGAATGTGGTATCTTACAAATGGATTTGCAAGATAAAATATGTCGCTGATAGAAGTAAGGAAAGACTTGTGGTTAGAGGTTTCTATAAGAAAGAGGGAATTAATTCTGAAGAGACACTTACTCCAGGAAGCAAGGTACACTTCCTTCAGAACTATGATGGTAGTTGCTTCCATGATGAAGTAAATACAATCCTTCCTTAATGGTATGATTGGGGAAGAGTTTTACATCCAAAGGATTTGAAGTTGAAGACATATGGACTCATATATGTAAGTTGAAGAAGGCCCTCTATGGCATGAAGCAAGCTCCCAGAGCTTGGTATGGAAGGATAGACAGTTTCCTGTCAATTATGGGCTTTACCAAGAGTAAAGCTGATCCTAACCTTTATCTCAAGGTTGTAGAAGATGAACCTGTTATCCTATTATTATATGTGGATGACTTATTCTTGACAAGGAAGGAGAAACAGATCATGGAAAGCAAGAAGAAACTAGCAGAAGAATTTGAGATGAAAGACCTTGGGTTAATGCACTATTTCTTAGGTATGGAAATATGACAAAATTCAGAAGAAATCTTTCTCAACCAAGGAAAGTATGCGGTAGAGATATTGAAGAGATTCAATATGTTGGAATGCAAATCCATGGCCACACCCATGGACTCCAACCTGAAGCTGTTAGATGATGAATCATCAGAGTTAGTGGATGTGACTCATTATAGATAGATCATTGGGTCATTAATGTACTAAACAAATTCCAGACCAGAAATTTGTTTTGCTGTGAACACC
Source organism: Pseudotsuga menziesii (assembly GCA_001517045.1). Classification (NCBI taxonomy): domain Eukaryota; kingdom Viridiplantae; phylum Streptophyta; class Pinopsida; order Pinales; family Pinaceae; genus Pseudotsuga; species Pseudotsuga menziesii. The sequence goes on along the minus strand of LPNX010485145.1, from coordinate 74,093 downwards.
TTAAGTCAATATCTTGTTCAACCAAGACGGGTTCACCTAGTAACCCCAAAACATGTGATGACATATCTGAAAGGGACTATAGACTTTGGTCTATACTATGATGGTAGCCATGAGTATAGATTGTATGGCTACACAGATGCAGATTGGGCTGGAAGTATCTCAGATGGGAAAAGCACATTAGGTAGATGCTTTTGTTTGGGGTCTGCTATAAGTTCATGGTTTAGTAGGAAACAGTCCAGTGTTTCTCGTAGCACAGTTGAAGCAAAATACATAGCAGATTGCTCTGCTAAGTTGTGAAGTCATATGGATTCGGAAGTTGATATCAGGTCTCTTTGACCTGAAGATGGATACTACAATGATTCTATGTGATAACCAAATTTGTGATGATAGAGAGCCCTGTGTTCCGATTGTAACACATAAAAATTCGGTATTTATACATACGAGATAAGATGTAGATGATTATGTTTCAGTATTCCCATACTAAAGATATAGATGATGTTTCAATATTTACATACGGTAGATGCAGATGATGATGATTCCGTATTTCTATACCGAAGATATAGATGATGATGCTTTTAGTATTCACATACTAGAGATACATATGGTGATAGTTCAGTATTCACATACTGAAGATGTAGATGATGATGGTTTGAATGATGATGTACTAATGAAGCCTCTGTCTCAGGTAAAGTTTGAACACTTTCGAGACAAGCTTGGTGTTGTTCGAAAAGACCTTCCTCGAAAGGGGGAGTAGTGATGTTGCAGTGGGATTGTATCATCCCTGGGCACTTGCCCTAAAGTGATCTGGAGACCTCGGTCCTCGAGAATGAAGAGGGATTGTATCATCCTGGGACATCTGTCCAAAATAGATCCGGTGACTTCGGTCTTCGTGAATGTGGTGGGATTGCATCATCCTTGAACTTCGGTTCAAAATGTATCCAGAGGTCTCGGCCCCCATGAATGTGGTAGGATTGCATCATCCCTGAACCTCCGTTCAAAATGTAGCCGGAGGTCTCGGCCCCCGTGAAAGTGGTAGGATTACATCATCCCTGAAATTCGATTCAAAATGTATCCGGAGGTCTTGGCCCCCGTGCAAGTGGTGGATTGCATCATCCCTGAACCTCGGTTCAAAATGTATTCGGAGGTCTTGGCCCCCGTGAAAGTGGTGGATTGCATCATCCCTGAACCTTGGTTCAAAATGTATCTGAAGGTCTTGGCCCCTGTGAAAGTGGTGGATTGCATCATCCCTGAACCTCGGTTCAAAATGTATCTGGAGATCTCGGTCCCCGTGAATGTGGTAGGATTGTATCATCCTTGAACTTCGGTTCATAATGGATCCGGTGACTTCGGTACTCGAGAACATGTGTTGATCTCGTAATTCCTAGAGGAAGGATTGTTTGAGTTCCACATATGTGTTGATCCCGTAATTACGAAAGGAAGGATCATTAGTAACTCCGTAAAGACCTAAATCCCATAATTCCGAAAGGAAGGATCATTGAATTGATCCCGTAATTCCGAAAGGAAGGATCATTAGTAACTCCGTAAAGACCTAAATCCCATAATTCCGAAAGGAAGGATCATTGAATTGATCCCGTAATTCCAATAGGAAGGATTGTCTGAGTTCCATAGATGTGTTGATCCCTTAATTCCAATAGGAAGGATTGTTTGAGTTCCACATCTGTGTTGATCCCGTAATTCCGAAAGGAAGGATCGTTAGTAACTCCGTAAAGACCTAAATCCCGTAATTCTGAAAGGAAGGATCATTGAATTGATCCCGAAATTCCAATAGGAAGGATTGTCTGAGTTCCATAGATGTGTTGATCCCGTAATTCCAATAGGAAGGATTGTCTGAGTTCCACAAATGTATTGATCCCGTAATTCCGAAAGGAAGGATTATTAGTAACTCCGTAAAGACCTAAATCCCGTAATTCCGAAAGGAAGGATCGTTAGTAACTCCGTAAAGACCTAAATCCTGTAATTCCGAAAGGAAGGATCATTGGTAACTCCGTAAAGACCTAAATCCTGTAATTCCGAAAGGAAGGATCATGTTGATGTTTTTATGATGATGATGTTCTCTGATCAAAAGATCAGAATATGATGATGATGATGTTTCTCTGATCGAAAGATCAGAAGTTGCTGCTGATGATGATGTTCTCTGATTGAAAGACTAGAATATGCTGTTGCTGACGATGATGATGTTCTCTGATCGAAAGATCAGAATATGATGATGATGATGTTTCTCTAATCGAAAGATCAGAATATGATGATGATGATGTTTCTCTAATCGAAAGATCAGAAGTTGCTGATGATGATGTTCTCTGATCGAAAGATCAGAATATGATGATGATGATGTTTTTTGATCGAAAGATCGGAAGTTGCTTATGATTATGATGTTGCTGATGATGATGATATTTTTTGATCGAAAGATCAGAATGCGATGATGATGATGATGTTTTTGATCGAAAGATCAAAATGTGATGATGATGAGATCCTGATGATGATGATGTCATATTATCAAAGTATGATGATGATGACGTACTGATCGAAAGATCAGAATATGATGATGATTTGATGTTAGAGTATGATGATGTTCAGTTGATGATGTTTCTGATCGAAAGATCAGAGGCTGATGATAATGATGATTCTGATTGAAAGACCAGAATGTGATGATGATGATATTTTGATGTGTTAGTTTTTCAACAATTAAGCTAGCATTATGATCTTAGGATCTTTTCACTGAGAGAATAACAAGTACAGCAATAAAACATGAGCACATCACAAGAGACAAGAGACACACAGAGTTTTTCTCGGGGAAACCATAAAGGAGAAAACCCCGCAACTTCCTCTAAGATAGAATCAACACCAAAACAGTAAGAGATCTCCCAAAACAGCAGTAGCCTTCTGTCTTCTGTCTAGCCAAAGTATTTCCTTCTCCAAAGGTGGGCCACACTTGAGAGAGCAAGTGATGTATGTCACAAGTGATAAATAGAGAGACTCACACTCTCTATTTATATTCATCCATTCACTTGAATCGTCATTTCACACGTAGGCTCGACCTAATAATTACTGCTCGAGCCTACACCTTAATTAGTGTATAATAACTCAAGTGCCCCGAAACTGTGGGGACTTACCTAATGACTTGATATGACTTGTTTACATTATTAATCCTCCCGATCGGAACATCGGGGTAAGACAACATGACTCAAATACATAATAGAGACATCCCAGAATAAACATCGGGGTATAATACATAGAAGAATACATTCCGAAGTTACATATACATCAACACTCCCTCTTAACTAGGAAAGTATTCTTTCGACACAATTTTCAGCACTGGTCTTCTTCTCTGTAACAGCTGGATCATCTTCATCTTCAAGTCATCTTCGTCTTCAAGTCATCATCGGATCTGGATCATCTCTCGATCTGGATCATCATCACTGGACTGGATCTGGATCATCACTCGATCTGGATCACTACTGCTGGATCATCATTACTGGATTTGGATCATCACTCGATCTGGATCAAGACTGGTGCTATCTCAAGATTCTTCTCACCATAGGAAGTTCTACAGAGCCAGCCCTTTTTCATGCTGGATGTAGGCCTACTCCTCATGTAGGTCTTCTCCCAGCACTTACATCTGACCTACTCGTCAGAAAGGCCCAGCACTTACGTCTGATCAACACATGATGCGAAGACTGGCACAGCACTTACGTCTGATCAACACATGATGCGAAGACTAGCTCAATCACCTCTATCTGATCAACACATGATGCCAAGATAGATACTGCACTTACGTCTGATCAACACATGATGCGAAGACTAGCACAACACTTACGTCTGATTAACACATGATGCGAAGACTGGCTCAGCACTTACATCCATCCAGACAAGAACACATCCTATCACAGTGATGGAATGGCGTGCACTCATATCTGATCTTGTAGTAAACTACAATCACATCAGAATGGTCCCCAGTCCTCCTTGACTGAGCTACCTGGTAACTGACCAGGCGCCTCCATTCTCCTCGAGAATGGCAGTTGCCCTTACATCCGACCTGCTTGTCGGAATGGCCAACACTCACATCTGAGATGGAAGGAACTAAATCCTTTAGCCATGAACATAATGGTTCAACCCTTACATCTAATCAAGTGGGAACACATCCCTCTATCACATCAGAATGGCTACTCAGCTTTTACACTGACTCCTCCTGGTAACTGACCAGGTGCCTCCATTCCTAGAATGGCAATTGCCCTTACATCTATCCTACTCGACAGAATGGCCAGCACTCATATCTGACATGGAAGGGAGCAACCCTCTCACCATGACAGAATGGCTCAGCCCTTACATCTGACCATGGAAGGAACCAATCCTCTCACCATGTCAGAATGGCTATGGGTCTCATCATTGTCTCTGGGAGGAAGCCTCGATCTGGAGAACACCAAATCTCTCTCTGAAGTACTCGAACTTCAGCCTAGCCAATGGCTTCGTCAATACATCAGCTATCTGTTCCTCCGTTGCAACATACAGGACCTTCACTGCTCCTCTCTGCACCATATCCCTGATATAGTGATACTTGATCTTGATATGCTTCGACCTATCATGAAACACTGGATTCTCTGACAACTTCACGCAAGTATGGTTGTCACAAGTAGCATCTAACTGGAGATCAAATATATCAGACAGTAGCTTCCGCAGCCATACTACCTCACAACTAGCTGAACAAGCTGCGACATACTCTGCTTCAGCTGTACTCAGTGCCACACAGGATTGCTTCATGCTAAACCAAGAGATCACACTTGATCCCATATTGAAGCAACATCCCGAAGTACTCTTCCTGTTGATGGCACTGCCTGCCCAATCTGAATCAACATAACCTTCCAGGTTAATCTTCTGATTCGCATCGTACTTGAGCCCATAATCAATTGTACCCTTCAGGTACCTCAGAATATGCTTTGCAGCAGTCAAGTGAACACTTCTCGGATCTGTCAAGTACTGGATCAAGGTGTTCACAGCAAAGCAAATATCTGGTCTCGTGTTCGTCAGGTACATCAATGACCCAATCATTTGACGATACATCGTAGCATCACTCAATAGTTTCAGGTTCGATTCCATAGGTGTGGCCATAGCCTTGCAGTCCATCATTCCGAACCTCTTCAGGATCTCTACTGCATACTTCCCTTGTCCAAGGAAGATTCCATCTGTACTCTGCCACACCTCCATACCTAGAAAGTAATGCATCATCCCCAAGTCTTTCATCTCGAACTCAACAGTAAGCTTTCTCTTCGTATCAGCAATCAACCCATCTGTACCTGTCACAAATAGATCATCTACATATAGTAGAAGCATCACTGGGTTCCCATCTTCAACCTTGTAGTAAAGGTTGAAATCTGCTTTACTTTTGGTAAAGCCCAAACTGGATAGAAAGCTGTCAATCCTGCCGTACCAGGTCCTGGGTGCCTGTTTCAAACCATACAGGGCTTTCTTCAATCTGTACACATGAGACTCTCTGTCATGTGTCTCAAAACCGAGTGGCTGTTATACATACACTTCCTCTTCTACTACACCATTCAAGAAAGCAGTCTTGACATCCATCTGGTGTATCTTCCACTTCGTCACTGCAGCCAGAGCAAGTACTGATCTGATGGAAGTGTATCTGGCTACAGGTGCAAAGGTCTCTTCATAGTCTACTCCCTCTTTCTGAGAGAATCCTCGAGCTACAAATCTTGCCTTATACTTTTCAATGCTACCGTCCGCATCATGCTTGATCTTGTAGATCCATTTGGAAGTGACAACCGACTTCCCTTTTGGTCTTGGGACAACATCCCAAACATCATTCTTCATAATCGATTGATATTCTTCAATCATGGCATCCTTCCATTCTTTCTGTTTTGCCGCTTCTTCATATCTGGAAGGTTCTTTATCAATGAAATCACATAGTAAAGCTACATACCCGGAATTTGATTTGGTTCTCTTTCTTTCTCTAAGATTCTCTTCTGGAGCCCCATATCTTTCCGCACCTTGGATAAGTTCACGTACCCAAGCAGGTTTCCTCTTATGAGGATTCTTCTCTGATGGTGAATCTACAGGTCTTTGTGGTTCTTCGAACTCTCGATCTTCTTCTTGAGCTTCTTCATTCATGATTGTATCACAGATCCTGGGTGCTTCTGCTTCTGCTTCTTCAGGTTCTTCAGTAGGTCTCTTTCTGGATTTGTTGTAAGCTGTGTCTTCATCAAATGTTACATCCCTACTGATGTCAATGTTCTTGTATCCTATAAAGTAGATTCTGTAAGCCTTCGAGCTTTCAGAGTATCCCACGAATATGCCCTTCTTTCCTGAAGGATCTAATTTTGTTCTCTTCTCTTTTGGAATATGTATGTACACTGGACAACCAAATATTCTGAGATGGCTGACTTCTGGTTTCTTGCCGGAGAAGACTTCTTCAGGAGTCTTGTTCTCGAGTACTCTATGTGGAGTACGGTTTTGTGCATACACCGTTGTTCTAGCAGCTTCAGCCCAAAGATGCATAGGTAGATCTTGATCATGAAGCATAGCTCTTGCAGCTTCCATGATAGTTCTGTTCTTCCATTCTGCAACCCCATTTTGTTGAGGATTGTAAGGAGTGGACAACTCCCTCTTAATCCCTGATTCTCTGCATAGTTCCTTGAATTCATTCGAGGTGAATTCTCCACCATTATCTGATCTAATGGTCTTGATCTTCTTTTCAGTATGGTTCTCGATCAAGGCTTTGAATTCCTTGAACTTGCTGAACACTTCATCCTTGTTTTTCATAAAGTAAATCCATGTCTTTCTAGAAAAATCATCAATAAAAGAAACATAGTATGCATACCCGCTTAGTGAGTTTGATGACATTGGACCGCATACGTCGGAATGGATGATTTCTAGAATGCCTTTGGCTTTGCTTTCGCTGCTAGGAAATGTCTTCTTTGTATTCTTCCCTTTCGCACATCCTTTGCAAACTCCATCATGCTTTGCTTGGAATTCTGGAAGACCTTCAACAGCTTTGCTTGCAATAGGTAGTGCTCTGTAATGTACATGTGCAAGCATTCTATGCCAAAGCTCATTTGGCTCTACTGAATCATGGATCAAGGCTTGTTCTGGATGGCCCTTCAATTTGTACAAGCCTCCTTCTTGTTCTCCAATCACTATCGCATCATCAATTGTCTTTCCTTTTGGCCACATGATGACTTGTCCATCTATGAACGCAACCCACATTCCTTTTGCATCCAAGGCTGAAATGGATAGAAGGTTCTTCTTAAGTCCTGGAACATACAATACTTCTTTCATTGTTAGAGACTTACCAGAGTCTAGCTTGTATGAAGATTCCCCACTACCTTTTATTGGATATTGGTAGTCATCTCCTAATTTCACCTTGTGAGTTGATTCATGTTCTGATAATCTTACAAAAGATTCCTTGAATCCCGTCATGTGTTTGGAAGCCCCACTGTCTATAAGCCAATCATCACTGCCATGAGTAATGTTACCTGTGAGAGCTGATATCAGAACATAATCATCCTCGCTTGAAGAATCTTCGCTTTCATATCTGGATCTTTTCTTGGATGGTTCATCATCTTCTGCAGCATGAGCATGATGTCTTCTTTTGTTCCCCTTCTTCTTATGAGAGTGGTTCTTGTTCTTAGAACAGTCTTTTGCAAAGTGTCCTATCTCATCACATGTATAACATCTTAATTTTGAAACATCTCTTCTGGGATGAGAATCCTTACCTTTGGAGTATTGAGGTCTTCTTCTGCTTTTCTTGGAGTGAGCTGTGAGGGCTTGGTCTTCACTTCCCATCTTCTCTTCTCGAGCTGCTATCCGTGCTTCTTCTTGAGAACACTCTTCCCATAGTCTGCTGAATTTGACTAGCTTCTTTCTTGCACAGATACCTTGAATAAAAGAATCCCATGACCTAGGAAGGCCATTCAAAGTAGTCATCACAATCTCTGCATTTTCCACTTCTTCATCAACTGCTTCTAGTTGCTCTTTGATTTGAGAAACCCTTGTGAAGTAGGACTGGATAGTTTCTGCATTCTGAATCTTCACATTCTTCAATTGGTTCCTCAAGGTCATCTTCCGATTGATGTTCTTTCCTTCAAACAATTTGGTTAGGGCATCAAACATAGCTTTAGGTGTCTTGAGAGAGGACACCTGTGGGATGAGATGATCCTTAATAGAATCAGCAATGATCCTCTTTGCCATAACCATATTCTTCTTGTGTAGGACCTTTTCCTCATCTCCCTCTGGAACTGGAATCTCCTCATGAATGTAGGAGTCTAATTCATTCTCTTCCAAGACCAGGGAGATCCTATACTTCCAAGCTCTGAAGTTATCAGCCCCCTCAAGATTTTCATCAAGCTTGGTATGATGAGACATCTCTAAATAAGAACCTCGAATGGAAATACAAAAGATTTTAGATCTTACCAGGTTCAAGATGTCAAATCTGAAGCTTGAGCTGAAATCCTGCAGAGCTGGTTCAGGAGCAACTAGGGTTTTTCTTTCCCGGAGTTCTGTCCACCCAAATGCCTTCAAATTTGTTCCTAACTTTGATTTTGGGGAGGAGATCAATCCAGGCCTGGGCTCACTAAAAAATTCCTCTTCTGCAAAAAGCCCTAATTTCCGACCCGAGTGACAGGTCCAAAACTGAAAAACCTCAGAATTGGATTCTGTTTCGACATAAAGATGCGCCCTAGGGAGGAGAGTAATTCCACCTTACTTTTTCTGAAAATCTGTGGAGAAAGATCCACAAACAAGGAAGCCCTAGTCTCCGCAGCTGCACAGTGTCTTCTTCTCAAGTTAGCTCTGATACCATGTTAGTTTTTGAA